>VDFB02075321.1:343046547-343303170 GCA_007258455.2 Sequoia sempervirens | reverse complement strand
AAAAAATTACTTTATATCATTTTCTTAAAATTTATCAATTTTCACAATAAATTTTTATTAAATTTTACATTTACACAAATTTGATGAATCTATTAATATCACAAAATATTACAAAAGCTAAAAAAAATTTATATAAATAATGAGATACTAAATAATATATATAAATAATATAATTTATAATTTTAAAAAACATATATTTTATTAAAATGAACTCATTAAACCTTTTGAAATTTAAAAAAGTGGTAAATATAACTCGCTATGATAAAAACTAAGAACACATAAGCTAATATAATTTATAATTTTGGTAACATACTTTTAATTGGAAGACTCATTAAGTTTTTTGACCATAACAAATTTTAAGAAAAAGGGATATAGTTTACTATCCTTCTTAGGAAGGACTAATTATTGTCCATTATAAATATTTTGCTAAATTATTAGAAAATTATATTCTTTCATACAAAATAAAAATAAAAAATTGTTCAAAAAATCTATCGATAAAAAATGATGTCTATTGTGGTGACTACTATTCTGATTTAATTCTTACCACGCTTGGTATTACTGGGCTGAATTTTATCAATTTGTACAGTAAATATAAGGATATTGAGAGAAAGAATAATAAATGCAAATAAAATGCAAAAGCCGATTTCTATTTCTATTTTAGTGAAATGTTAGTTATCCAGAGCTATGAATGGGTGAGGTCACAAATGGGTGAACTCATCCCCAATATAAATTCTCAACAATTACACCCCAATGGGGTTTGAACCTTGTTGGAAAGAATAACAACACAACAACTTAACCATCACACCATGCCACTATTGACAAAAAAACCATTTGGTTCATTATTGAGTAGTGAGATGATTTGGCCCACAAAACTTCTTGACTTGTGTGATGATTCATTGGATGAAGAATGAGATCTACAATCTCAAATAAAATATGCCAATCTAGGTTTTTGTGATTGGTTTGATATTATCTAGTCAACATTATGATAGGTCCTAATTCATTTTCTTTTATATGTTCTATGTCAGATATGTATTTTTTTGTTATGATCATTAAATAAGAAAATAAATGAGCTTAGTGTATACATCCAAGGGTGATTCAATCAAATTTATAGGTTTTAAGATATTGTGGTTTACTAGATGATTAAAGGGCCATCACACATTTAAGAGGTAAGTTCTTATCAGATAAGGTTGGGGTCACCTAAATTGTTTATCTTTTTCAAATCACTGACCCTTTAGTCTTTAGTGAATCCATATGTTTTGTAGTAGGTAGAGGGTTGTTTGCTCAAGGCTCTTATTGTGTAAGTCAATGTGGATGCATGGTGGAGTAAATAAGGTAATACCAATTATCAACTTTTAAGAAGTCTAATAACCAACATCCTAAGCAATGGCCTAATAAATAGAATATTGTATGATTTAACATCAACACTATTATGATAGAATATTGTATGATTTCTCATCAACACTATTATGATAGAAAATGTTTCCAAGTTCTATCAAATTGTCCTCATGATTTTGTAATAAATTTACTATACTAAATAGATTATTAGAGACTAGGAGGATGAAGTTCAAAATACCATGCTTCATCATTATATTTTTCCTACTTTTCCTCATTATATTTTCCCTATTTTTCCTTACTTTCCGATTTGAGATTACGTAAAATCTATATATTATGTGAAAATAAAATATGTATCTTAATATAGCATTTTATTCAACAAATATGCATTCTAATGCGTATTGAATCTAATAAAGATTGGATGAGATCCGAAGCATACGCACATGTTGTAACAGGTACACAGGATAAGCTTAGAAACCCATTAATATATAACCCACCACGTATTATATATCGTAAATTTGTTAACTTTCTAGACATGTAGCTTTTGCGACCCTATAGCAAAAGTCAGTCAAAACGTTTGACGTATGGTTTATGAATCAAATTCACAATTTTAGTAAACTGAACATGCATATTCTTGATTGCTCAGAAAACATATTAAATATTACGGAATCCAGATAAATGAAAGCGTTCTGGCTTATGAAATGATTCAGTTATTAATGGAAGGGAATTGATTATATTTCTCTGTCACCGCTAATCACAAAATATCGAAACAATGTACAAATTTCTTGAGCTTCCATAGCGGAAAATCTTAATTAGGAAGTCGAATTCATAAGAACTCCATTCAACCTTGTTTTATCTACTGCAGCAACTGGGATCCGGAATGTGGCCTGCACAGTTAGGACACGACGCTAACATCTCTACAATTTCAAGCAGATTATCAATCGATTTATTGTTGTTCATGCCTGCATTCGTATTCAATTTTTCCTTGAGGATTGATCGCGCAGACACAGCGAGGGAAAACATAACATTGAGCACAAGCAGCACTACCATCATTTTCAGAAGCATTGATCTACCCATACTAACTGCTAGGACGAATTTGAAGTAATGAAATGTTCGGTTTAGGAATATAGAAAGAAAAGCTGGGTGAATGTCTTGCGAGATACTGAGCAAAGATCGAGAATGGAGATGAATAAAGAAAGTGAATGGTATTTATAGAGATAGACAACGGAGTGCAAACATATGAATAGGTCAATATTGAAATGCGCTCAACAAGGGTGATATTCAAAGTAGAACAAGGGCGCGTTGACGAGGGATAAGTTCAAGAGGCAAAAGGCCTTTTACAGTCTTCAATGGTACGTTAATTTAACAAGTGTAGCAACGTAGAACAATGACGCCTCGAAGAGGGACGTATTTTTTGGACCAAACATTAGAATTAGAATTTCTTGTTGATTGTATTTCAGTTTTGACATTTTCCACTTTAGAAATGATGTTATTCAACAATTAAAGTTTTTATTTTAAGTGATATTTTAGATAATCTCTTAGCATATTGAATTAATTTTGATGGAGAAAATTATATGCAATAAAAATTTAGTCTATTTTGACTTTTTGTCATGTGGATGATTCAAGGGGGAATCTTGGAGTTGGATTAAATACTAGAATTTTATATTTGATAGTTAGATTTTCAAATTCTATAGATTGTGTAATGACATATGCTCTTCATATAGGTAATAGCAAGTATAATTATAAAAATAAAATTCTTGCTCTTTAGATCCCCAACAAACAATATTAAAAATAATGATGCAAATAAATTCTTAAAAGTGGGTAGGAAAAGTGATCAAGAGAGAGTGAAGATTATTAAGGAAACATTGGTTGAATTTAAGCTCATTCACACTTTAGATTCTCAGATCTCTATTTCAGAAAACATATAGTTCTCTCATGGAATGCTAAGAGTTTAGGTATCACCCCTCATCAAAAATTTATTTGAGAACTTATTTAGATTTATAAGCTTGATATTGTTTTCCTTATGGAAATGAAACTTTTGTGGAGGAATGCTAGTTACTTCTTCTATAGTATGGTAAGCTAGTCAATATCAGTGTGTTTGAGTTCCATGTTCTATAGGAGGGTTATATTTCCATTTGGATCTTAGCAACTTACACCTTTTATTTGGATGGCAAGTAATCATTTCATTTCAATGTTTGGTACTTGTTTCAATTTTGGAAGCCTAATTTTCAACTTCAATTTTTATGCTGCTACACTTTTTCAAGAAAATCTCTTGTTATTGTCATATATTATATTTGTTCATTTTGTGTTTTCTTTTGTTCCTTAGATCTTAGCTAGGGATTTTAATGCCATTCCTTCTTTTGAAGAGAAAATTTGAGGTTTGAATTGGCTTAGCCAAACTTCAACCTTATTCTAATAAAATAAATATTTTCTTAATATTGTGGATGCCAAAGCAAGTGGTGGTTGATCACTTGGAATAACATCACATGTGCTTCTACTTCTATTTTCAAGATGTTATATTTTTTCTATTATTGGATTGAGGATAATTGGAATACTACCTCTAAAAAATTTAATGGCATGATTTAGATAATTGGCCCATTAATATTTCTTCTCTTTTTGTTTGAAAAAAAATCTTGTTCATGTTTCAATTGATGTGGCTTTATGATCAAGCTCTATATGAGCTCATGAAAATGTAATTGATGGATAAGAAGCCTCCATTTGGTTTTTATATGTAGTTATTTTCAAAAAAAGGCTTCACTATTTCAAGTTTATGTTTAAATAGTGAAAGAACTATGGATTTGCTAAAAAAAATTAGCAAAAGACATATGATTAGGATAAACTGAAAGATATTAATTTTTAGATAAAACAATTTTGTAATGTTAGAGAATGAGTTTAGAAAGAGTTTCTTAAGTCCAAACAACTTCAATAATGTGAACTTGAGATGAAATATTTTGGAAAAAGAAATCAAGAGTTATTTGGCTTTAGGAGGGAATAATATACCTCTTTTTTTTCATAATTGTATTAAGGAAATAATTATAAATAATTTTATGTCATCTATTATTTCTTTTCAAGAAATTCATTTGTGATCATCCTATTATTTTAATAAGGAGTATTTTCATATATCTCTACATTATTGAATGAAAATGGTCTTGCAATAGTTGTGGAGGAAAACGTTATTTTAGATCATGTCCCTTTTTTGGTTATTAAGAATACAAATGGTTTTCTTATGAGGACAATTAATCCTATAGAATTGAAAGAAAAAAAAAAGATATGTCTTGTTGTCTTGATGGATCCCCTATTGATTTTTTTCAAGAATTTTAGGATATATTGAAGAATGATCTTGTAATATTTGTGTGTAAATCATATTCTAATAAGAAGATTAAATCAAGACATTTTAGTTTTCTAGGTTTGATTCCTTAGAAAGTGGGGCAAAGTATTTTGATATATTTCATTTCATAGCTAGATTTGTAATCTCTTCTCCAATGTCATCACTAAAATAATTTATGTATTACAAGTGGATTTGAGAATTTTTTGATATTATTTAATAGAGGGCTATGTGAATGGTCATTAGATTATAAATAGTACTTTTATTTCTTAAGGAACCATTCATTCTATCAATTGTTCTAATAGGGTAAGAGCAAGAAGATGAGTCTATGAAATGTGGAAGCTTTCGCCTTCGGAAAAAAAATGAAATTGGCTTGCAAAAAATGGGATCCTGCGTTTTAATAAACGAGATCTCATTTAGGTTTAGAATCCCGATCCTAAAATCAGAAAACGAGATCTCATTTTGAAAACTTTCCAAAAATGGAAAATTCCATTTTTTGTGACTTTTCAAAATGGGATCCCATTTTCAAAAGTTTCCATTTCTGGAAACTTTCCATTTTTTTAAATTTCAATTTTTGTAAATTTTTCAAAATGGGGTCCGCTTTGAATTTTTTTTCCAAATTTTCCTTTTTTGGCAATTTTCAAAACAAAATTCATTTCTAAAAGCATAATTTTTTTTTTATGAAACAAGACCCATTTTTTTAAAATATGAATTTTGATGTAGGAGCATCCAGTGGTGTAAGGGCAACCTTCCATCACCCAAAAATAGTTAAATTTCAATTTTTCTCGATTTTTAGATGTTTTTACATTTTTGGATACCCTTTTCGTCATAATGAAATTCCCAATTTACGGTTTTTATTTTCTATTCCTGGGTTGAAAGATATTGCAGTTTTAGTTTCCCAGATTTGCACCTGAAAATCTTCTGAGTTAGATTTGAGGCACTTAGAGTTCCCGGATCGGCCCCGAAACTTGCCAAAATTGGCATAGCCAATTTTGAGTGTGTTATTGACTTCGTGACCTTCCAATGGTTCAAACGGGTTTGCAAATCGAAGTCCCGGATCAAAAGTTATGGCTCTGGGAAGTTGGTGCACTTTCTAGAAGATACAATTGCAAATGCTCTTTGAAATTTGAACTCATGTTGTAAATTTTCGGTGCCAAACCGCCTAAACTCAAATTTGAATGTTGTTTTGGCTCCAAACTAAAGAGGAGCTCTATTTATGGGCGGGTTTCTAATTTTTGGGTAACTTTTTAGGGACAAGCTCGCATATTGTGAAAGGGTTATTCTGTAGCTTTATGTAACTTGCATGTGTTGTAGAACTTGGGGATTTGAGATCCTCTGCATGTAAGAAGCTCCATTTTCTTACTAATAAAATTATTCTCTTGTTTGTGGATTATTTTCTAAGTCTCACGCTGCGCCCTCATCATATTTTTAGTCAGGTTTGTGCTTTTTTTTTTGGTTCGTGAAAAGGTTTGGTGATTCAAACCTAGGCTCTAGACCTAGTTTGACCTACAAGTTGAAGGTCCTAGCAATGTCACAAGAAAATAGTGACTTTGGGCATACATATGAAGACATTTTTTGTAGAATTTTTTGACAAAATTAAAACTCATTATAGATGACACAGTGTAGATTCCAAATATGTAATTTTTTTTACAATTGGATTAATTTTTTTATTTTTCATTTAATTTCTAATGAAACAGGTCCATAAACTTGAATTATTAGGGTTTTTTAGTATTTTAATAACTTTTTATTAACATAATTTTGGAAAATGGATTGCATGAAAAAATACTTCAAACAATTCTTTTCAATTTATAAAAAAATTAAAAAAAATGATAAGTTTAGGTCATCTTATGTGTGATGTACACAATGAATTTCCAAAACACAAAATATGGATAGTAAAAAATTAACAAAAAAAAAATCAACAAAAAATTACAAAAAAATATGGAAAGTTTTCTTCAGTGAGTTACCAATCTTTTCCCAAAATTATTTAGAAAAATATGATTATTTAGGTCAAAATATGGATGACATACACATGCATGGTATGGTAAAAAGAAATGACTTTTAAACAGTGGTTTTTAAAAATTCCTATTGAAAATCAATTTATGTCATCTAAGTATTGAAATAAATTACATATTGGAAACTAGACTCTGAGTACTACATTTTATGATTAATGACTTTTTTCAAGACTCCATCTCTAAGTGCTTCAAATTTTAAGGTCAAATGTATCAAATTTTGAAAATCAGAGAAAACACTTCCACTAAATGGCCAAGAAGTGGACTCAACTTCTTGCCAGCACCCAACAAGAAAGCTATATTTTCTAAGTTAGACATGTCCAAGGTTTATTTTAAGGTTAAATTGTCCTTTCATAGGAATTTTTATTTAATTTTAGTTTATTTTTGGGGTGGATTGATTGTGTAATGAGATGTGTGGTTTTTCCTCCTCTATTCTTGTAAATAAATGTGTATCCTTTTTTAAAAATTACTAGAGGATTGTGGCAATGAAATTTTTTCTCCCCTTGTCTTTTCATTCATATGATTAACTTTTTGGAAGTTCCCCTTTTCATTAAAGATATAATAGATGTATATAGGGTTGCACTATTGCGATGGACCTTTAATATCCTTTTCATCTTCAACTTTTGATGATACTATGTTAATGGGAGCTGCTAAAATGAAAGAGGCTACAAATTATGTGAGTGATTTTGATGTATTTTTGAAAGCTATTAGCTAGAAGATTGGTCAGGAAAATTCTAATATTCATTACTTTAATATTGTTTTCACTAACGAATAATGAATTTCTCTTATTTTATGGTTTATAACTTTGCATTTGGATTACCTTGGCATTTATATGTAACTTGACAATCCTTGTCATCTTCAGTGGAAATAGATTCATGATAGGTTTAGAATTTTAGATTCAGATTAGACCTTCTGAAGGTTGTACTTTGATGGATATCATATTATTTCAAAATATTTTTAAATGCTCTTATTGTTCATAAATTCTTGGTTCTTTCTGCTCCTAAATTTTTTCAAGAAGAGTTTGACAATCATTCTAAGGATTTTATTTTGAAAAAAAAATATGACTATAAAATTTGAGTTTTATTAGTTGGGACCATCTTTCTATACCAACAAAATACTTGTGGTATTGATATTCAATTTTCTATGATACATAGTCTAGCCTTAACTACTAAACATTACTATAGATGGTGCAATAGTATGAGTAGACTACTACCACAATTTTTTCCTATAGGTATTTATTAAGGATTATTGTTGATGTAGTTTCAATAATGATTTTTACTAGGATATTCTCTATGTTGTATAATATTATGAAGAAATTTTCATTACTTGTTAAGAAGGGACTCATCTATATTTTCAATAATACTAATAAGGCTAATTTTTTATTGGACTGATGAAAATCCTAAACATTGATTATTATTTCTTCTCCTCATCCACCCCCTTTGTGTAAAATTTTTTTTAGATGCTAGTTAGTATAAAGCGTCTATCTTTAAAACTTCTCATTTGGTGGGGAAGAATTTTTTTGTTGTTGGAATAATCTTTTCTTATGGAATTTGGTAGGATTTCTAGATGCTTAGGAATTTTTATCATTTATTCTAGCTAAGAGACCATGTTGTTCCTATGATGGGGTTAATACTCTTTCTTGGGGGTATTATCCTTAAAGAGTTTATTTAGTTTCTACTGGGTATTAGATGTTAAATCTACAAGATCAATTGGATTGGTGCTATGAGTAGTTTCAGCCACATAAGTCAAGCTCACATACACTCTTACTACAAGTGAAAAAAATAGAATTTAACAACTAAAATTTTGAGTGTATTAAACATGCAATATGATGTAAATATTTATAGACTTGGAAGTGGGAGTAATTTCCATCTACAATAATGGTTAAGTAGCCTAAGAATAGGCATGTAACTCCACTAATATAAGATATGTAGCATGTAAAATTAAATGTATCTATAAGTATAAAAGGAAACACACCTAAGAAATATTATCTTCGTAGAATATTGTCTAGAAGAAGGAATATTCTATAGTAACACCCACTTGAAGCATATATTAGGTGGGTACAAAGAAATTATGTCGCAACAACTAATCCTAATGAGGAACTCAAGTACAAGAAACTCTCAAAAATGAAGAAAGGGAGAAACATCAATGGGAAAAATCTCCCCCAAAAAAGAGAGTGAAGAAGAACTAACTAGAAAGACCCCCTCAAGGAGGATGAACTCTTTGAATGTTGGTCAAATTCTCTAGGTGATTTTCTACTAGAAAGAATCTTAGGATTCTCTCTGTGAAGCATCGTTAGAATCTTATATACCAAGAAGTGCAATAAGAAACTAATTTTCAAAAGAGGAAGATGAGTTTGCTTCAAAGAATAACTAGAAGCTTGTGAAGAAGCAACTTAAAAATTTGTAGTAATAAGTATTGTTGAATTGTTGGATTTTAAAAGAGGGACTCTACAAACAAGTGATGTTTGATAGAAATCACTCCCAATGAAATGGATCTTGATGAACAAGAGGTATAGAATTATAAGAATCTCTCATAGAAGAAACAAATAAATGTGAAGGAGTAATATGTGGAATAAATGAACTATCAACACTAAATGAAGTAGAATAAACCTTAGAGAATGAATCATCAGCTGAAAAAATGAGAGAAGGTGAAGACACTAGAGAAGTGATCAATCTTCCCACTTGTAAGTGTTAGGATTTGGTGTTGTATACCATTTCATAATATTACTTATTATAATGTTCTAATTAGATAATTATTTAGTTGTGGTACATCTAGGAGATGTGGTTAGCTTGCACTAGGTAATTATTTTGGGTCACATGTAAAGTTGTATGTAATATTGGGTTAGTTTCTTTTTATGGAGGAGTTATAAAAAATAATTATTATCTGGGAAAATTATTTAATGTGTATCAAAAAGTAAATGAAGGGTCAATGATTATGTGTAATCATGGTTTTGAGGAACATAGTTTTATCGTACCTCTTGGTTGTATTTATTATAATCTTGAGTCTATATAAAGAAGCATATGTTTAGTAGTTAAGGTTGGTTGAGTGAGTGGGTTGTCATAGTATTGAGTTTCTCTTGTAAGTGTATATGTGAAACATGGCATGCGATGTTTAGATTTGTACATGGACACATGGAGAGGATCTTGACGTTTCAAAAATATTCATTGTAACTTTATAAGTGTTTAGTAGGAAAAGTGATCCTAGATCAAATTGGATTAACTAGGTGTAGTGTAGAAAAATCTATCCCTTTACATTTTCACACTTGTTTGGGCCCTCCCAGTAAAAATTGGGCTTCTTTATGCCTTATTTCGTCCTATTTTACATCCACAAGCCTTATTTAATGCATCTTTCCAAGGATGATTCTAACACATATCTAATGACCAATCCTAATTCAATGATTTTGGATTGTATGGCCTAGATTTAGTGATCTGGGACTCATATGCCACCTTGGGCATATGGGTCCCACCTATGTTTCGGTCCCTGAACCTGAATTTGGAATAGAACTCAACATTTCTTGAATTTTTTGTCGCAAGCCTAGGCTACTAGGACTCATGTGCCCCAACTAGCATATGAGTGTTGTTTAGCTTGGACCTATTTTAAATTCAAATTCTTGGAGGGATTTTATTCTCCTACGAGAAGATGTTAGATTATTATGTTATGTTTGGCTTCCCAATTTTGTGATTGGAGCTTTCATAATGATATGGATCTAGATTCTCTTGGTATTTATTGGTTTATTTTTAAGCAACAACTGGTTCTCAAAACTATCTAAATGAGAAGCCAACTCTTGTGTTCCAATGTTTTAGGGGGTTGGCCAATGAACAAGAGAAAGGCTCAACAATTTTCTCCCCTATAGTTTAGGCTTTGCAAAACCTAAGATGGTAGTCCTATACGATATCTAATGTCACTTCATACAATTCATGTAGTGTATTAATTTAAACAAATATGATCTCTTGGTTATGATCATTTAATGAGAAAACAAATGAGCTCAGTTTATGCATCCAAGGGTGTTTCAATAAAAAATTTGGGTTCTAAGATATTTTGGTTAAGTAGATCATTAAAGGGCTATAACACATTTAAGAAGGAAGTTCTTATCATATGAGATCAGGGTCATCTAAATTGATTATCTTTCTTCTTTTTAAATGACTGATCCTTTAAACTTCGTTGATCACTTACATTTTGTAGTAGGTAGAGGGTTGTTTGCTAAGGCTCTTATCATGAAGGTCAATGTGGATGCATGGTGGAGTGAAGAATTCTTATAACCAAGATCTTAAGAAATGATGTAGTAAATAGAACATGCATGATTTAGCATCAACACTATTATGATGGAAAATGTTTCTATATGATTGTATTGGAATTTTATCAAGTTGTCCATGTGATTTAGCATCAACTATACTAAATAAATTATTAGTATTTAGTCTAATAAAATAGATTATTGTAGACTTTCAAAAGGATGATGTCCCGAATGTGCTTCTTCTTCTTTATTACATTTTTTCTATTTTCCTTACTTTCCGATTTAATATTACACAAATCCTATATATTATGTAAAAAAATAAATTGAAGTCGTAAATCAGATCCAAACCATAACGCACATACGTACACATGATAAGCTTAAAAACTCATTAATTTATAACCCATCACGTATTAATTTATCTATTGCCGCAAGTCGGATCCGGAATGTGGCCCGCACAGTTAGGACACGACGCTAACATCTCCACAATTTCAAGCAGATTATCAATCGATTTATTGTTGTTCATGGCTGCATTCGTATTCAGCTTTTCCTTGAGGATTGATCGCCCAGACACAGCGAGGGAAAACATAACGTTGAGCAAAAGCAACACTACCATAATTTTCAGAAGCATTGATCGAGTCATAGTAACTGCTAGGATGAATTAGAAGTAATGAAACGTGTTCGGTTTACAAATAAAGAAATAAAAGCTGGGTGAATGTTTTGCGAGATACTGAGCCAAGATCGAGAATGGAGATGAATAAAGAAAGTAAATGGTATTTATAGAGGGAGAAAACGGAGAGCAAGCATATGAATAGGTCAATATTGAAATGCGGCAAGGGTCATATTCAAAGTAGAACAATGGCGCGTTGATTGTATTTTAGTTTTGACATTGTCTACTTTAGAAATGATGTTATTCAACATTTTTTAATGTTTAAATTTCTTTTCAAAAGGGTATTTGATATTTTAGATAATCTATGAGGATATTGAATTAATTTTGATAGAGAAAATTATAAGGAATAAAAATTTAGTCTATTTTGATTTTGTCATGTTCCTTTAACATGCTGATCTAATTTCTTCTAAAGTGCAAATATTATCAGGTGTAGATACCTCTCTTCTTGAATTTGTATGCCATGTGGATGATTCAAGAGGGAATCTTGTAGTTGGATTAAATATCAGAATTTTATGTTTGATAATTAGATTTTTAAATTCTATAGATTGTATAATGTCATATGCTCTTCATAAAGGTGATAGCAAGTATAATTATAAAAACTAAAATTCTTGCTCTATTATATCCCCAACAAACAATATTAAAAACAATGGTGCAAATAAATTCTTAAAGTGGGTAGGAAAAGTGATCACGAGATAGTGAACATTATTAGCGAAACATTTGTTGAATTTAAGCTCATTCGCACTTTAGATTCACACATCTCTATTACCAAAACAATATAGCTCTCTCATGGAATGCTAAGGGTTTAGGTAGCACCCCTCATAAAAAAATTATTTGAGAACTTATTTAGATTTATAAGGTTGATATTGTTTTCCTTGTGGAAATGAAATATTTTGTGGAGGAATGCTAGTTACTTCTTCTATACCATGGTAAGCTAGTTAGTATCAGTGTGTTTGAGCCCCAAGTTCTATATGAGGGTTATATTACCATTTGGATATTAGCAACTTACACCTTTTATTTGGATAGCAAGTAATCATTTGATTTCAGTGATTGGTACTTGTTTCAATTTTGGAAGCCTAATTTTCTTATTCAATTTTTATGGTCCTAAACTTTTTCAAGGAAAGGTCTTCTTATTGTCATATATTCTATTTGTTCATTTTATGTTTTCTTTTGTTCCTTAGATCTTAGCTAGGGATTTTAATGCCATTCCTTCTTTTGAGGAGAAATTTTGAGGCTTCAATTGGCTTAGCCAATCTTCAACCTTATTCTAGTAAAATAATTTTTTTCTTAATATTGTATATGTCAAAGCAAGTGGTGGTCTATCACTTGGAATAACATCACATGTTCTTCTACTTCTATTTTCAAGAGGTTAATGTTTTTTTTTAATATTGGATTGAGGATAATTGGACTACTAACTCTAAAAAAATTAATGGCATGATTTAGATCATTGGCCCTTAATATTTCTTCTCTCTATTTTTTTGTTTGGGAAAAGCTCTTGGTCTTGTTCCAATTGATGTGGCTTTATGATCAAGCTCTATATGAGCACATGAAAATCTAATTGATGGATAAGAAGCCTCCATTTGGTTCTGATATTTATTTATTTTCAAAAAGGGCTTCACTATTTCAAGTTTATGCTTAAATAGTGAAACAACTATGGAATTGGTAATAGTTTTTACCAAAAGACATAGGATTAGGGGAAAACTAAAAGATATTAATTTTTTAGATAAGATAATTTGGTAATGCTAGAGAATGAGTTTGGAAAGAGTTTTTTAGTCCAAACAACTTCAATAATGGGAAGTTGGGATGAAATCTTTTGGAAAAAGAAATCAAGAGTTATTTGGCTTTAGGAGGGGAATAAAATACCTCCTTTTTCAAATAACTATACTAAGGAAAGGATGATAAATAATGTTATTTCATCTATTATTTATTGTCAATAAATCCATTTTTCATCTTATTATTTTAATAAAAAGTAGTTTCATATATCTCTACATTATTGAATGCAAATGCTCTTGCAAGAGTGGAGTTGGAAAGGGTTATTTTAGATCACATCCCTTATTTGGTTGTTATGGATATAGATGGTTTTATTATGGGGACTATTAATCCTATAGAATTGAGAAAAATAAACAAAGGTAAGTCTTGTAGTCTTGATAGCTCCCCTATTGATTTATTTCAAGAATTATAGGATATATTGAAGAATGATCTTGTAAAATTTGTGTGTAAATCATTGTCTAATAAGAAGATGATTAAATCACTACATTTTAATTTTCTAGGTTTGATTCCTTAGAAAGTGGGGAAAACTATTTTGATATATTTCATTTCATAGCTCTTTGTAATGTCTTCTACAAGGTCATCACAAAAATAATTATTACTTTTCTTAATAAAAAGAGGGTAAAAACTTTAATGATTCAAATTTAGTAATACAAATCTAGAAAGTACAACCATCCCACCAAAGGCCAAAAGCTAACAAAAGAGCCATCAAGTAACACCTAAGAAACATCTCATATCCTCTAAAACAAGCTCCTACAACTCGTGGGATAGATTCTTAGGAAGGCCACCTGAACCATCTATCCTCCAATCACCCCTCCACTCAGATTCCCATTTGGCCAAGCCATCAACCACCTTATTCCACTCCCATGGGCTATGGAAAAAGATAGATTCCAGCAGTCCCCCCAAAGAAATGATTTTTTACCCACTACAACCAACTACCAATTCACCTCCTCCAATTGGTGGTTATTCAACAAGTCAATCACAAATTGAGAATAAAAATCATAAATTATCCTTCTCCACCCAAGGGAACAAGCTCTTTCAAATCCAAGAGAATAGCCAAAGCCTCGATGAAATTGTTAGATTGTTGACCTCTATATTCTGAGAAGAAGAACTCAACAACTCCAAAACTATCTTTACCAGTATCCCCCACACCAAGATGCCCAAGATTACCTCTAGAGAACCCATCTATATTGATCTTTAGTACCCCAAGGGGAGGAGGCATCCAATGACCACCTCTCAAGACCATTCATCTAACAATCTAACCCAAAACAACTCCAAGCCCACCGATATCACAAACAAAATCCCAAACTTTGAACCACCACCATATCTCCAAGAACCAAGGGGATTGAAAGATCATGCTTGGTTGGTAAAGTCTCTTGAATAACCCCCAAAATTCTCATCCAAACCTTCCTCACCTAAAGCTTCTTCTATAAAAATACCTTGTGGTTGTACTCTAACCAAATATGCCAAATAATCAAGTTGTGACGAATTTTCCAAGAAATGTGGAGGAAAGGAGTTTTAGTAGGAGGACTCCCCAACTTGAGCTAGAACTATCTAGAGAAGAGGCATCCCTGCATGGTTGATTCCAGGCTTTCCAATAGAAATTTAAAATCTCCCTAACAAAAGAGCACTACAAAAAGAGCTAACAAGAGCTCTCATCACTATTAAAGCATATCACACACATGGAGGGGCCCTGAAAACCATGTTTTTGAAGATTCTCCCAAGTTAGACATCTACCATGCATCACAAGCCACGAGAAGAAATTCCACTTGGGCCAAGAGAATTTATTCTAGATTTTCTTCCACCAAATAACCCCCATTCCCCTAAACATTTGCTTAACTAGAGGCAACAAAAAACTTTCCTTTCTGGTCATGACCCTAGGCTAGAACATCCCTTTCCAAAATAGAACTACAAACTTGACTAACAAGAATGCAAGCAAGCTCTTAAAAATAGTCCATCAAGCCCCCAAGAGGCCACTCCTATGGGTCCTTCCACATAAATAGACTACTGTGTACTAGAACTTGAGGGGTTTTGAAATCCACCACATGACTCTAGCCAACCTAAAAAAAAATCCTACTTAACTCTTGCAAGTGATGATGAGTTACCAAATAAAGATGATGCCCATCCCAAGAATTGTACCAAAAAAGAGTTTATGAACCTTTGTTGCAAATCCAAAACAATGCTTTCCTAATAAACTTAGCTCCCCTTTTTAGTCTACTCCAAACCATAGAGCCTTTACCCAAAAGGTTGTATCTAGGCACCTCCACACCCTCCACACCCCCAAGGTATTTAGAGGTGAGGATCTTACCCCAAGTCTACTACTGTTGAGAACACCAATGCTAATAAATTTTCACTACCAAAACTTTCCCATTTAAATCAACCCATCACAACCCAAGACCACCTTCTTGTTACAACTAACACACATTATCCCACTTAGCTCGGATCCACTTCTTTGTGAGTAGATCATCATACCAAAGAAACTGTCGATAAAGGTGCTCTAATTTTTTGGCAAAGATGGCAAGGGAAAATAACACAAAACACCTTTACAATAGAAGAATATGAATTTAAAATTTTAGAATTTTTTTATATTCTTTAATAGGGGCATTGTGAATGGTGTCATTAGATTATAAATAGTACTAATTTTTCTTCATGAACTATTAATTCTATCAATTGTTCTAAGGAGAAAGTTATGTTTTATAAGTTAGACATGTCCAAGGTCAATTTTAAGGTTAGATTGTCCTTTCATAGGAATTTTTTTATTTAATTTTAGTTTATTTTTAAGGTTGATTGATTTTGTAACGAGACGTGTGGTTTCTTCCTGCTCTATTCTTGTAAATAAAATTGTATACTTTTTTTAAATTACTAGAGGATTGTGGCAATGTGATTTTTTCTCCCCTTCTCTTTTTCTTTATATGGTTAACTATTTGGAAGTTCCCCTTTAAATTAAAGAGATAATAGATGTATATAGGGTTGCAAGATTTATATGGATCTTTAATCTCCTTCTCATCTTTAGTTTTTTATGATATTATTTTAATGGGAGCTGCTAGAATGAAAGAGGCTACAAATTATAAGAGTGATTTGGATGTAGTTTTGAAATATTTTAGGTAGAAGATTGATAAGGAAAATGTCAATATTTATTTCTTTAATAGTCCTTTCACTAATGAATAATGAATTTCTTTTATTTTATGGTTTATAATTCTTCATCTAGATTACTGTTGACACCAAAATTTGACGAGGTAACAGTGCCTTATGGGAAACTCAGTTCAAGGAGGACCCTTTGCACCGAACTGAGTGACCTCCGGGTTTTAAAGAAGTCGGCTTCTTCTATAATGGGTTTTTGGAAAGGGAAAAGGAAGCAGATATAATAAAGCAAATTTAAATCTAAGGCGATGCGCCAAAGCTTTCTGATAGGCACGATAAATCATAGACTTGAGGGCCTGAATGTTATTGCTATGTTCCAAAACATCAGAAACTTAAAGCTATAGCATAAAAAATTCATTTAATTGACATAAAAGTATCGCATACATTCTCACTGCTAAGAAGAGTCATTAAGACATGGTTTAGGTAAGCAAGTTTGTATTCAATGCATAGAAGTCCCTTCAAATGAAATGCTTAAGACCATAAGGAGCACAGTTTACAGTTTAAACAAAACATGAAAACAGAAAGGCCGAACAATAGGCACAGTCTGAAAGTTTCTTATGAATAAACATGCAAAAGAGGCCAGGTGTCTCTTGCTAAAAACCAGTATTCTTTCTAAAATCTTGGACCTTTGTCTTCTTGACAGAGAGAGTATATATAGCTGGAGAGAAAAAATTCCCACTGCTTTGGAAGCTGTAATAGAAAAGATTCCCAATCTCCTGCAATGATGCCCGAATCAGAACATTCCCAATGCCGTTATAACAACAATCAGTTAGAACCTAGCATCCAGTTGATTGGTTGCAGGCGTGCCCTTTGTAATGATGGTAGCGGCTCGAACCAAGCCTCGAGGTGACAAGTGCCATCTACCGCCTCAGAGAACTATGATGACTAGCGCCTGATAACACAAACCTGCTCTGCCAGCCCACAGCTTGCTTCGATGATCAGTGAAAGGCATGTGGCAGCACGTCGCGGCCCGAATGAGAACTCCTCCTTTAGCTGCCAAAAGATTGCGAAGAAGCGACATGTGTTCGAAGGGTCAAATGCTATGCTGAGGTGGGGAGGAAGCTGTGTGAACTAGATCTGAAAGATGCTTGGCAGCGTTTCGGAGCCCGCTGCGTTTTATCTCCTTGTTGTATTGAAAAGGCTACGAAATTCTGCCATGTGGCTGAAGGTAGGGCCCGCCGTGAAATAGAGAAGGCCAGCAGAAATGTTTCGCAGTCGGCAGCTGCATATTTTATCCCCGCAAGGAAAGCTTGCGATACGCCACCACGTATCGAGATGTGGGTCCCTCTGACAATCTTAGGAGTGCTGGACCGTTGTGGAAGGCATAGCGACCTGAAGAAAATATAAAGCAACAAAATAAGAATCCCCGTGGGTGAGACACGTGGATGCCCAGCGCAGCACTTCAGGACCCAAAAGGGAAGTCGCTAGCCCAAGTTGCGAAGTGAAAAATGTGCAAGGGGGAAGATCAAAATCTGCCGGGAAGCCGAACAACTTGGAGACGCACAGGCCGGCACACGAATATCAACAAAAGGAACCCGAAGGGAGCTGTTGAATCTTATTTTAACAATTACCTTGGTATTCCTATGTCATTTGATAATACTAATCATCTTCATTGGAAATAGATTCATGATAGGCTTAGAATTTTAGATTCAAACTAAACCTTGTGAAGGTTGTACTTTGATGGATGTCATATTATTTTGAAATATTTTTGAATGCTCTTCTTGTTCATAAATTATTGGTTCTTTCTACTCCTAAAAGTTTTCTAGAAGAGTTTGAATCTCAATTTAAGAATTTTATTTGGAGAAGAAATTATTACTATTAAAATTGAGTGTTATTAGTTTGGACCATCTTTCTATACCAACAAAATTCTTGTGGTATTGATTTTCAATTTTCTAAGACAAATAGTCTAGCCTTAGCTACTAAAAATTATTATGGATGGTTCAATAGTAGGATTATCCAACTGCCACAATTTTTTCCTATACGTATTTATTGGGGATAATTGTTGATGTACTTTTAATAATGGTTTTTACTAGGATATTCTCTATGATTTATAATATTATGAAGAAAGTTTCATTACTTGTTAAGAAGGGACTCTTTTATATTTTCAATATACTAATAAGGCTAATTTTTTATTGGACTCAAGAAAATCCTAATCATTGATTCTCATTTCTTCACTTCATCTACCCCCTTTTTGTAAAATATTTTTTAGATGCTAGTTAGTATAAAGAGTAAATATTTAACATTTCTCATTTGGTGGGGGAAATTGTATGTATTGTTGGAATAACATTTTCTCACGGCCTCTAGGAGGAGGTATAGATGCTTAGGAAATTCTATCCTCTATTCTAACTAAAAGACCATGTTGTTCCTTAGATGGGGTTAACACTCTTTCTTTGGGATATTATCCTCAAAGAGTTTATTTAGTTTCTATTGGGTATTAGATGTTAGAATCTACAAGATCAATTGGACTGGTGCTAGTACTAGTTTGAGCCACATGATTCTAGCTCACACAAACTCTTACTCCAAGTAAAAATAAGGAATTTACTAAGGGTATGTGTAGGATCATGATGGGCCATAAAGTGGCGATATGATGGGCACATGTAGTTGACGACTTTTCTTTAATCCAAAATTGATGAAACGAAAAGGGTTTTTAAAGGAGATTCTCAAATTTCCACCAATATAAATTATCCTTTACTTTGAATTTAATAAATAATTATTATTCATTTTCTATTTGAATTACGACTAAAGTCTTGATTGATAGGTTGATTGAAAAACATCTATAGCTTTCAAATAGTATCACATTTTTTTGAATTCGAAACATGCATCACATTTTATGCTTCGCATAATATAGGATTAGAAAAAAAATGAATTTCATGAAGTTTTGATCAAGTTAAGATGGTCAGACATACAAGTTTTTATATTTTTTAAAAGTTGTAATAAAAAAATCATAATTAATTATTTACTTGGAAAAAAAGTACAAAAAAAGAATGCATCACATCAGGACATGAGTCCTCTACTTGTATCTAAAATCTTATAAAAAAATATTATCATTTTATTGTGGTTAGGGTGGTCATACAAACACCTACTCCTTATTTTTCCCTGAAATTTAAGTACTACTGCATTGAAATTTCAAATTTTCACCAAATATATATATTATTTTAAATAAACCTAGTAGTTTAGAAACTACATTCAATTTTCTACAGATTCTATTCTTACATATTTTGAAATAATATAGATAACTTATTCAAATTTTGATGTCATTTTGCCACTTACGGACCTACTTTTTCCTTGAGGATCCTCCACATACCCCTAATTAAAAATTTTAGTGTATTAAACTTGGAATATGATTTAAATATTTATAGTGGAAGTGAGAGTAACTTCTGTCTGCAAGAATGGTTAAGTAGTTGTGTCAAAAAATATCGTCGGGGACATTTTCACACTTGTTTGGGCCCTCCTTGTGAAATTGAGCTTAATGTTGCCTTGATTTAGTGTTGTAATGTCATTGAAACATTCACATTAGGTCTTGGGCCCTTGTGAATTATTGGATTTAAATGGTACCTTGCTAAACTGTTGTGAAGTGTTGTAACTCACTTTCACACTTTTCTAAGGTCTTATTAATGAATTACATATAATAAACCCCTTTTTAATTAAAATAACATTGATATTGCCTAGTTTAAAGTGTTGTAAAGTGTTGTGACACACTTTCACACTTTTCTAGCTTTATCATTAATAATTGGGCTTTCTTATGCTTTAATTGGCCCTATTTTGCATCCATAAGCCTCATTTATTACATCTTTCTGAGGATAATCCCAACACAAATCATTACCCAATCATAATTAAGTTGTTTCTAACTTCTATGGCCTAGACTTAGTGATCTAGTACTCATTCACCACCTTGGACGAATGGGTCCCACCTAGATTTTTGTGTCCCAAACCTAGTTTTATAGCTTTTTAAGCACTTTTAATTTTTGGTCCCATACATTACGCCAAATGAGACTCATTCTCTATCTTGGGTGAATGAGTCTCGTGTGGCCTAAAATCAAAATAAATTCAAATTTCTAATGGGATTTTATTTTCCTAGGTCTGATGTTGGCTTGTAGTGTTGTAATTTCAAGAATTCTTGCATAATTGAGTATAAATACAAGGTTCTTTTTCTAATATTTTCACCAAGAAATCTAATAAGCAATCAAGTGTTGACAAGATTACTCAAGAGAATTCAAGTGTCTTCAAGAGCAGATTTTCAAGCATTCTAGAGTAGTATTCAATCATCAATCATCATGTCAAAGATTTCATGCATCATGTTGTTTTAGAACTGACAATTATGGTGTAGGATTTTGTGATTCAAGCAAGTTTTTCATTCCAGATCAACATCATTCAAGCAAGAATAAAATTCCACATCCACTGTAGCCATTACAATCATATTTGTAGGACCTTATTGCTAAGGTTCACTGAGTTGCAATATTGTTATTTTTTCATTCATAATTTTGTATTCTCATTTGATTTCATTTCAAGGATTGATTTCGAAAACAAGGTTTGTCCAAGGAAAACCCCTATCCACTAACGCCACAACATTTTTTCCCTCTCCTTTGTGTGTGATTTGAGGTCTAGGTTGTAGATTTCCTAAGGAGAAATATTAGAGAAAGTTTGCAAATCATCCAATGTTTTCAAAGTTATCATCAAGCCTTACAGAACCTTGGAGAAGACCTAAGAGTTGTAATTTGGGGATTTGGATCTAGAAACCACTCAGGAAGGATAGAGCAGATAGAGAAGAGTAGGATCAGCTTTTGAAGTTGTAGAAAATCCCAACTGGACTGATTTTCCACTTTTGGAAAATGAGTTTCAGTTCTTGTCAAATTTTAGGACTTTGCAGATTTGGATACCCTTTTTCCACATTTATGTTCCTACACATTTTTCTAAAAATAGGACTGATTCACCCAGCTTGGAAAATGAGTGTTAGTAGTAAAAGTAGATTTTCTAGTGATTTAGACCTCCTTTCATCCATCTCTAGTTTCCCAGGTGCAAACCTTCCCATCTTTAGTTTTTTGTTTCATTTCATTTACTTTTATAGGTCATTTGGTGTTAGTTTTCATTTAATTATGATTTTGCATTTCATCTTTCATTTCATTATCTTTTCCAAGTTTAAACTTGGTGGTAAACCCCTCATTAGATCATATTCAGTCTCTAGAACAACCCTCTTGCAAGATTTTTTTCTCTTTTGCATTCAAATCTTAAGGGTTTGTTCTTGAGTGAAAGTTAGTGAAAATTTCCCTTTTAGGTCCTAATCCCCAGAAGGGAAGCAAACAATTTTCCACCTTTTGAGTAGCCTAAGAATAGGAATGTAACTCCTCTATTCTAATATATCTAGTGTGAAAAACTAAATGTATCTATAAGTATAAAAGGAAAAACACCTAAAAAATACTCTCCCTAGAATATTATCTAGAACAAGGAATATTCTACACTAACACCCCCCTTAATCATATATTAGGTAGGTATAGAGAAATTGTGTTGCAACAACTAGGCCTAGTGAGGCACTCAAGTACAAGAAACCATAAAAAATGAAGAAAGAAAGAAACATAAATGGAAAAATATCTCCCCCAAGAAAGAGAGAAAAGAATAACTATCTAGAAGGATGCCCTCGACGATGTTGAACTCTCTGAATGTTGGTAAAATTCTCTAGGTGATGTTATACTAGAAAGAATCTTAGGATTCTCTTTGTGAAGCATTTATAGAATATTATGTACCAAGAAGCACAATTAAAAACTAATTGTTAGAAAAGGAAGATGAGTCTTCTTCAAAGCATCCCTAGAAGCATGTGAGAAGCAACATGAAAATTTGAAGTGGTAATAAATATTATATAAGTGTTGGATTTGAAAAGAGGGATTGTACAAACAAGTGATGTTTGATGGAAATTAGTCCCAATGAAATGGATCCTGATGAACAAGATGTATAGAACTATAAGAAGCTCTCATAGAGGAAACAAATAAATGTGAAGGAGTAATATGTGGAATAGATTAACTATAAACACTATATGAAGTAGAATAAACCTTAGAGAATGAACCATTAGTTGAAAAATGAGAGAAGGTGAAGACACTGGAGAAGTGATCAATTTTCCCACTTGCAAGTGTTAGGATTTGGTGTTGTATACAATTTCAAAATATTACTTATTATAATATTTTAATTAAATAATTATTTAGTTGTGGTACATCTAGGCGATATTCTTAGCCACACTAGGTACTTATTTTGGGTCACTTGTAAAGTGGTATGTAATAAATTAGGTTAGTTATTTTTTATGGGGGAGACATAAAAAAATAATTACTATTTGGAAAAAAATATTTAATAATGTGTATCATAAAGTAAATGAAGGGTCAATGATTTTTTGTGATCATGGTTTTGAGGCATGTAGTTTTATCCTACCTCTTGGTCATATTTTTTAAAATATCTAGTCTATATAAGGAAGCAAATGTTTAGTAGTTAAGGTTGGATGGGAGAGTTGGTTGTCACTGTAATGAGTATCTCTTCTAAGTGTATATGTGAATCATTGAATGGGATGCTTAGATTCATACATGGACATATGGAGAATGCATTGGAGAGGATTGATGTTTCAAAAATATTCATCGTAACTTTATAAGTGTTTAGTAGGAAAAGTAATCCTAGACCCAATTGGATTAACTAGGATGGTATCATTTTAACTTGACTCAAAATTAAATATAAAATAACTAGGGAATTTATGATTAGATTTCTTCCACAAGTGAGAGCTAACCTCCTAGGGTTTATGTTGTTTTTGAGTTGTGAGGATGATAAATTTTAGGTGTGATTTGACAAGCCTATTTGACATATAACCCTAGCATTCAAAATGTAATTTACTAGGAAAATGAGAAAATAAATTTATAGAATTGACCTAGATATAAGAAATGACAATGGTGAGGAACCTTCACTACTATTTTGAGCCTGAATTAGATGTTCTAGGGTGTGATGTGCCCCAAATTGAAATCCTACTTTTTGGACCTCAAAATTTTGAACTATGGATTGAGGTCTCCACTCTATTTTCTAACTTAGTTAGTTGTTTAAACATCCAGATTTGACTTGCACACATGAAAATAGGGCAAAAGGTGTGATATATAGGGGCTTTCCTAAGTCAATCCCTATTTTGGTATTCTACCTCCATGTACAGTTATTTATGATGATCAAGAGGGAATACCCTAGGTTGGGCACAAGCTGAAACAATAATGATTGATTGAAATTGATAAGTAAAAAATGATAATGTTACCTTGATGTGAAAACCCTTGAAGAAGAGATGGCACACACAAGTTGATTGATGAACACCTTGATTTATTAATACACCTACAAAAGGTTAGCTCTCATACACAATAGATTGTTGAAGCTACAATGTAGAGGATAAATCCATACATCTTCATGATTTGACATGATTGATCATAGTAGCTCATTGCACATAAATTGCTTCATTGTTCTTGATTTCTTGCAACTTAATCTTGATTGATGAAAGTGTTGTAATAATTCTACTAATTCTATCCTTGAGTGATTTAAGGATCTCCAATTTTCTCTCTAAAATTGCTAAGAAATGATGAAATGAGTAGTATTTATATATGCTATCCTTCTAATTTCCCAAAAATCAAATGTTATTAGCTGACAATTGAGTTAAAAGTGCTAGTATAGGGCATGGGGCACTTTAGACTAGACCTGTCATTTTTAGAGTTCAAAAGTGACAGGGATAAAATATTAAATGCATAATTTTATTTCCCATGTTTTATTTTTTGAGGATGATTATGAAATAGGTAATTAAATGGATAATTAGTTCCAAGCAAATAGGGTGAACTAAACCTAGTGTAAAATTGTTAAGGGTGATAATTTTCAATGCTATAATAAGTGCATACATTCTTTTATTGTTGAATAATAATGGAGTATGGATACTTTTGGAGGATATTTTTTTCCTTCTTTAGGGTTTTCCATAGTTATATCTTGTGTTATCTTATGGATTAAGGATATAATATTTTCATTATGGTTATTTTTCAAGCTTGTATGTGAAACTGAGAAAATAGTGGTTGTATGAATGTTTTGATTTAGGAGATACAACAACCAATTCCCTACAAGTTTTAGTCAAGGAAACCTTAGAGATCTAAATCTAAGGATGGAATGAGGGAAATAGATTTTCAATAAGGTGTCCTAGGATGTGATTAAAGACTAAAGAGGCGTTCACCACCAAGCAAGGGATTGAGAAGGAAAGAAATGTAAATGATATGTAGGACTTAAACAAATGAAGTAGAAATCAAATCAAATCAGAACAATAAATTGGAGATAAATAGAGGTGCACCTAGAAATTGAAGAAGCTTGAATGAAGGTCTAAAGTACTAGAAATTTTGACTTTTGATGTACACTAGGACTCATATGCTAGTAGGGGTGATTTAGTCCCAATTTAGGGTTTCAGGTTGAAACTGGAATTTGGAAAGTTGCTAAACCAAGATCTATAGAAAATTCCTGAAAATAGGTATACTAGGACTCATACACCACAAGTGGGGATTTAGTCCTAGTATCAAGGTTGATCTGAAACTATGATATATCCTCTAATGAGTTCTTGTAGCTTCTCTACTATCAAATCTCTAGGTCTAAAATTTTTAATTGCAACCTATAGGTGACTTTTTGTGATCTTGCAAGTAACATGACAACTTTCACAACTTTGCAACTTGACAAATTTCTTCCAATATTTCTCTTGAATGAATATTCAACCTAGATCTACAAATCATATATCAAGAAGAGGGAAAATTTTTGTTTTGTTAGTGGATAGGGGTTTTCCTTGGTCAAACCCCATTTTGGTAATCAAACCTTGAAATGAAATCAAATAGAATGAAGGAATCATGAATGAACAAGTAAGCTATTTTGTAACTCACCAAACCCTTGAACAAAAGGCTACAATCTTGTATGTAATGGCTAGCATGAATGTAGATCTTGACTCTTGCTTGAATGTTATGGATCTTGGCTTGAATGCTTGCTTGAATTATAAAACCCTACATCACAAATGTTAGCTCAAAAAAAAACATGATGCATGATGACTTTGACATGATGCTTGATACTTGAATAATTCTCCAAAATGCTTGATAATCACTCTTGAATGCTCTTGTAAACTCTTGTAATCATAAATTTTCTATAGTGCTTGAATACTTGAAAGCTTAGGTGAAAATATATGAAATAACTTTGTGTTTATACTTGTTTATGCCAAATTTCTCAAAATTACAACACTACAAGCCAACATCGAATCTTGGAGAATAAAATCCTACCAAGAATTTGAATTTAAATTAGATCTAAGCTAAGCGAGAATCATACACTATTTGGGGCATATGAGTCCTAGTAGCCTAGGCTTGGGAACAAATTTCAAAAAATGTTAAGTTCTGTGCCAAATTCAGGTCTAGGCCCTAAAACTTAGGTGGGACCCATACACCCAAGGTGGCGTATGATTCCCAAATCATTAAATCTAGGAAACATAACCCAAGACCATGAATTATGATTGATCATTAGTTATATTTCAGGATTATCCTTAGAGAAATGCATTAAATCATGCTTGTGGATACAAAATAGAACGAAATAAGGCATAAAGAAGCCTAGTTTTAGTAGCGAGGGCCCAAAAAAGTGTGAAAATGTAAAGGGATACATTTTTCTACACTACATTTTGCATGCTTTTCTATCATGTGGTTATGTGGGAAATGAATTAAACATTCTAGGTATTATAAATTAATTTCCTAACAAATTCTATCAAAGCTATATTTATGGTTACAGAAGATGTGAACTCCCAAGTTTGGTATAAACCTTGCTTGAGTAGATTTGGTACAAAGTTGAATCCATGGCAATTTAGGAAATATTTGAAGAATTTCAAAGTATGAGTCATTTTTACAAGTTGTTATTTAGTAGATGGGTATGTGCAGGATCATGGTATGCCAAAAAGTGGCAATATTTGTAGGGTATGTGGCTGACGACTTTTTTTCACCCAAAATTAATGAAAAGAAAAGGGTTTTTAGAGGAGATTCTCAGCTTTCAAAAAATATAAATTATGATTTAATTTGAATTTAATAAATAATTATTATTCATTTTCTATTAGAATTACGACTAAAGTCCTGATCAATAGGCTGATTGAAAAACATCTATAACTTTCAAAGCGGTATCATATTTTTGAATCCAAAACATGCCACATTCTATGCTTTACATACTATAGGATTAAAAATAAAAATAAATTTCATGAATTTTTGACCAAGTTAAGGTGGTCGACAGACGAGTTTTATATTTTCTAAAAGTTGTAATAAAATATTCATAATTAATTATTTACTTGGAAAAAATTACAAAAATATGCATCACATCAGACATGAGTCCTCTACTTATATATAAAATCTTACAAAAAATATTATCATTTTATTATGGTTAGGGTGGTCAGACAAACACCTACTTCTTATTTTTTTCCCTAAAATTTAAGTACTCTGCATTGAAATTTCAAATTTTTACCAAATAGATTTTATTTATTTTTAAATAAACCTAGTAT
The DNA here is from genome assembly GCA_007258455.2 of Sequoia sempervirens. NCBI lineage: Eukaryota > Viridiplantae > Streptophyta > Pinopsida > Cupressales > Cupressaceae > Sequoia > Sequoia sempervirens. The sequence continues at coordinate 343,276,165 of VDFB02075321.1, read as the reverse complement.
TTTAGAAACTACATTCAATTTTCTACAAATTATATTCTTACATATTTTTTAAATAATATAGATAAATTATTCAAATATTTACGTCAAGTTGCCTAACACTGATTTTTCTGAATTTTTTGCCACTTAAGGGCCTGTTTGGCATACCATGATCCTGCACATGCCCAGATATAGGTTTTTGGGGATTGTAGTTTTATTGGGCTTATTGTAGATCTAGTGTTTGAAAAATGTGGGTCAAAATGGTTTCATGGATTGGGATTTATATGAGTGCTTCTTAAAAGTATTTGTTTAAATGACAATTTTAGAGAAAAAAATTCTCACCATTAGATCCAAGATAGTCGAGAAATGAAGATTCATATCAAACTCTCCCTATTTTAGCAACTATGAAAACACAAGAATTTTTTCACTCCCTGCACTAGGTCGTACAACTGTCGACATCTACAAAGAAAAATAAAAAATAAAAATAAAAATATTGAACAAGAAAAAGTTATTTCAAAATTTAAAAATTAGGTGAGTGGGGCTCCACAAAGCCTTCTATCGTCCCTTGCACTATAACAACACATGTACACCATACCATGAGAACAATAGTTAGCCCCAACTGATGATGTTTGTACCAATGGGGCTAAGCCCATAGTCCTTGACCCTAGCCACATGGGGACAATAACACCCAACCCCTTCATGAGCTTCAAATTTTAAAATTTAAATTGTAAATGTATTTAAGGAATTTTTTGATCTGCCACTCTTCCTCCACCCACATGTCACTAGCACTCCACTAGCCACCCTCACAGCACATGTTTGATGTAATATGACATCAACATACATTTGGTACTATATGTATAGTACCCTTAGATCCCCTTTGCACGCCTAATAAATAATTTTTCTTCCAGGTTGCATAACTTTTAGACACAATGTCCAATTTTTGAATTCTTATAGGTGATAGAAAGCTCTCTGTAAGCACTACATAATGGTATGCATTTGGTTCTATGAGTTTTAATTTTTCATTAGTTTTTTGGACCTTGAAGTCAAAATTTTCTCTAGGTTGTGGTGTTGGACATATGTTTTGCATATAAAATTGATTTTTTGATTTTGAATAGAAATTGGAGATAATTTGTAGCATACTATATAGTAGATTAGGTTTTTTTGTTTGAAAATTTGTAGGTTCCTATGATTCAATGTTTAATTGGGTGACTAGTCTGATAAGTCAAGAGGAAAAAACATGAGGGAGTGCATTTTTTATGTGATATTTATCATGGTACAACTTATTTTATGTTTTAGTGCTTCATTAGGTAGGTTTATAGGTTTATTTAGACTTTAGAATTTGAAAGTGACAAATACAAAAGTTGTCTTTTGGTTTGAGGTCATGGATTGAAACACATTGAGACTTGGAGTCTTAGTTTTGTGAGTGTTGAATGCAATTAGACTGATGGTGATGACCATGGTGTCATGGATATTTAGGTACATTTGAGCATTGGCATGACATGCTCATGTATGTGTTTTTTCTTATCTTATGGATTTTTTTCTTATTCTTTGACTATGGTTATTCATTTGTAGACTAGTTTGGAAAATCAAATCAATGGTTGATTTGGTGTTTGAGTATTGAGGTCTATAGAATTATCTTCTTTGGTATCTCAAATTTTAAGTTACTTGTGATCATGAATTTGCATATTTCATTAGCTTGGATCTTTGAGTTGTACTTGTTGTCGATTAGATACCTATTTTTTGTAGTAGGATGACTTGGATGTGGACTGTCTATATCCACAAGACTAATTCAAAATTGATCCACATTTTTTTAATTGCCCTTGTCTATGGTCAATTGCACATTTTTTATGTTGTGTTGGGATGAGAGGATGGATGGTTATTGTTCTTCAATAGTCAATTATTGAGACTTGTAACATGTTTATCATGATTTTGTGATAGCTTGGATACATTTTTTTGTGAGATTTTGGCAATGATGGTTTATTTTCTTCATTTGGAGATCTTGGTTCTACTTTAGTGTTATTACTATTATAGTTGTGTGTGGACCTAGGTTATCTTCATTTAGTAGATGATTATCACGATTCCATTTGTAGGTCAATACCATAGTTTAGTGTGAAATTTTTGGTATTGATATGGACTCATTGTTGTTGATGGATGATATTCTTCAGTTTATGTTTATTTCTTGGAGTTTCTCTTGCATACTATTGCTCTAGTGACAATTCTTTCACGTTGTTAGGAGATTATTTTTGATAAAGGAAAAAATGGGTTTTATAGGGACCCGAAACCACAAAGTTTATAAAAAAAGGAATAAGCATTAAAGTCACCAAAGACAAAAAGGATGCATCAAAATAAATCCCAAGAAACACAACATCCACCAACCCAATGCCAGCAAGGGCCACCAAAAAAACCCAAACAAAAAAACCAACAAGAAACCCCCAGCTAACCTAAGAACTTAAGAGCTTCAACAACCTCAGCTTCAAGATTGTGCATTTCCTGAGTGCCCTTGTTCAAGACCTAAAGCATTTGGGGCATAGGAGGAGTATTCCTCTTCATACTAGCTCTAGTCTGCTTAGAAATACCAGCATCCTCAATATTGTTCTTGTCCTTATCCTCAACCAGATCCACAACCAAAGAGCGCTGCTATGAATTCTCCAATTTCTCAGACATTGCACTAATAATGATGGCATTATGTTTTTACATTCTATGATTATGCTCCATAATGGTTTTCATAGTATTTTTCATTTTACCTATTTCATCTTCCAGACGTTTGAATTTACCTTCATTATCCTCAACCTCCATTTTCATTCTATCCTCCTTCCTCCCACACTCCGCAATAATAAGGGATCTAACTTTACCTTCCAAATCCTCCAGCTTGCCATTGAGGGCTCTATTTCGAAGATTAAAGTCTTTAATTTCATGGAAGGCCCATTTCATTATTCTGAAGTAATCCACAACACCATTCCTGACAATAGTCAGGATATCCCTAGGAAACTCATAGTCCAATTTAAAATAGTGGTCCTCAGGGTTTAGGTCTCTGGGGAATTTTGGCCTTTTTTCTCTGTCCAAAGTAGGGAAGGATGAGTAAGAGTTTTGGCTTGCTTTAGGGGCCTTCAAAAGGCCCTCCTGGGAATCCTAAGAGTAAGAGATCAATATATTAGCAGGGGCCTCTTTTTTGGTGGGCATGACACTTTGACCAAAGTAGCTGGGGTTTTTAGCTTTCAGAACAGAGCAGTTGGGGTTATTGACAACACTAGAATTCTTGGGCAGGGGAAAACCCTGGCGAGTTTTCTTACCATAATTTGGGGTCAGGGGACTTTCAACATTCCACTTAGGTTCAAGCTCCTTACGATCCTCTGAAACACTATCCTCAGTATCCTCATCTTCTAAGCACGAAGCTAGGATAGGGTTGGATGAGGCCAGCATATTTTGAAAGTGTTCATAAATGAGCCTAATAAGGCCAGAATGCAGAATAGGGTACTTCTTAGGATCCTTCTTATGATCCTCTAGGCTATTGCTCATGGAATAATACAAATAATAAGGTAAAGAAACCCTTACCTTGTGACGGAAATGGTTGAGCAAGGCGAAGTGGTAGCCATAAACCCTGGTGTATCTACCATCCAAAGTAATGTATTCCATAATGATTCGAAGCACCTTCCTCCATAGTGATTTAATCGTATCTGCCTCAAAGTAGTTGTTGGAGACTTTTATCAACTTGTTCTTTTCTTTGTCTTTCCTGGGGAATTTGATAACCGCTTCATCAGAGAACCTTTTTTCATGAAATAATTTCATTCCCTTAGTAGACATGCCAGTCACCTCTCCAATGAGGTTCTCATCCACCTTCACCTGCCTACCAAACATAAATATTTCCCCATTCTTCCATTTTTTCTCAAAGTACTTGGTAGCCTTCAAATCAGGCCAATGAAGCTTCTCAATGAATGGGAGCAGCCCACCATGTTTAATTTTTTCCCAGACCTTCAGATTCCTCTTATGCATTTCATAGGTTTTCAGCTCCACCCTTTTCCTATCTCCTCCCATTGTCACAAACACCTCACTACCAGAGAAAAAATTCTAAAATGAAATGCCACAGCCAAATAAGAGAACCCACAAAACATGTTGCCTCTTACTGCCAATTAAGAAATTAAAAGTGACCCCATCAAATCTAATGATATTGAAGTACTTGGCCCTACTCACTTTCATCATCGAAATAAATTTTTGCTTTCCCATGTGTGATATCATAATTAATTAAAGCCTTGACATCAACACCAAGATCACTAAGGTTCTGCCACGTGACTAGCACTAATTGTTTAACCCCTTCATTAGCAAAGAAATTAGCCATGCAGTTGGCTTCCCTAAACACATGAGTAATTTTAACTTTATCAAAATTAGCTAAGAGGGACTTAGCCTCTTCTATCCAACTCTTAATAGACCATGATGGAGGGGACTTCCCTAGGAGGCAATCAAGAATGTTTTTTAGAGTCTCATTTGAGCAATAAGTATTTAATATTCCTGCTAACAGCTAAGTTAATCACATGAAAGGCTCCAATAGCTTCAGCCACGTGATTAGTTTGAGTTCCAATGGGAATAGCTACCATTGATAAAAAAAATACCATTAGAATCCCTAATCACACCTCCACTTCCAGCAAACCCTGGGTTTCCCTTAGCCACACCATCAAAATTAGCTTTAGACCAACCACATAGAGGAAAACTCCAGCACACCCCTGTCTAGTCTTTTTTTGTAGGTTTAGAAGCCCTAGACACATCATTTTTAATCTTCCACTCCTTAGATATCTTTAAATCATATGGAGTGCAAACCACTGCCTCTTTTTTATTCTCTTCTTGAGGAATGATATTATAGTTTTCAACAATTAACTTGAAGGTTTTTTCAAATACATTATTCTCTGACATTTCCTTGTCTCTAAAAATACTATTATTCCGTTCTTTCCACACACCCCATGCTATATAGGGGAAAGTGAAAGCCCATAATCTTCAAATAGAAGGATTGAAAGAGGGAACTTTCCATTGAAAGAAGAAGTCTTCAATAGTATAAGGAAACACCCATTATTTATTCCAGAGAGTCATAAACTTACTCCATATGGTGACAGTAAATATATAGTGAAGAAACAAGTGATTTGCAAAATTCACCTCATTCTTACATAGATAACCTGTATTAGGTATCTGGAATCCTCACTTACAAAGATTGTCAACTGTGAGCACTTTATTTTGAAGAAGGATCCAGAGGAAGATATTGACTTTACGAGTCAAAAGTTTAATCCATGCTCTAGCCTAGAAGGGAATGGGGGATTGAGAAAAGGACAATAGAGAAACAACTAAAGAAATAGAGAAATTCCCTGAAGGGTTATTTGCCTAGATTAATATGTCATCCTACTGATTTGAACCCATCCTAACAGCCAACAGAGATGAGTGGATCGGAGCTAGCTCTAGGCTAAGCTGGCATAAGTCCATCCAGCTCCCATCATGCCAATAGTCCTTAACTTGAGTTCCAAAACACCTTTTGCAAATATCAACCCACTTATTAAATCTCTCATTGTTAATAAGGGGATCCCTTAGCAGCCATTTGTCCTCCCAGAACTTAGCTTGATTTCCACTTCTTATATTCCATCCAACACCTAAATCCACAATCTTTCTCCCAGTAATCATGTCATTCCAGCATGTTAATCCATGGGGCAAAGATGGAGAGTCCAGAAGAGCCTTAAGAGATCCACAATTAGCCATATATTCACTTTTAAAATTTCTTTCCATTCCCCATTAGACGAGAAGGATCTCTATATTTTCTTAGCAAGAAGCATTTTATTCAACATTCTAATCTTTCTTAGACCCAAACCACCCATCTTCTTCGACATACAGACAAGATCCCATCCAATAAGAGGCATTCTCTTTCTTTCTTCAAACCTTGACTAAAAAAATATTTTTTGGAATTTTTCAATAGCATCAACATATTTAGCAGGAATTTTTAAAAGACTTAGGGCATAAATTGAAATATTATGAAGAGAGGCTTTAAGTGGCTGGATTTTTCCTGCTTGACTAAGAAGGGCTCCTTTACATCTAGCAAGATTTTTGCTAAACCTATTCACCAATGAACACTAGAAGGACTTAGGAGTTTTAAGGTCTAAAGATAGATCAAGGTAAATGGAAGGTCAGGAGTCCACTCTACAACCCATAATTCTAGCTATCTTGACCTGTCTGTGATCAGGAGTATTGAAAAAGAAAATAGAACTTTTCAATCTATTAACTGACTAACCAGAAGCTCTCTCATACTCATCCAAAATTCTTTTTTAGATTCTTAGCTTCAATCACCGTGGACCTCCCCATCAACATAGTATCAACAACAAATTGTTGATGAGAGAAAATTAGATTACTAGAAGAGGGCCTACGACCCACCAAAGAACCCTGGTTAATCAATCTTTTCAAATTATTCCCAAGACATTCAACCATAATAGTGAACAAAATAGGGGAGATAGGATTTCCCTGTCTTAAACCTCTTGAATTATGGAAAAAACAAGAGGGGGATCCATTCACTATAACCAAGATGGACGCAGTGGAAACAAGTTGTTCAACCATCTGAAGAACTCTGATGTTGAATCCAAACTTTCTCATTATCTTAAGCAAGAATTTCCATTCCACATGGTCATAGGCTTTTGCAATATCTAGCTTTAAAAGAAAACCTTTAGTTTTGGATTCCACAAGAGAGTGGATATTCTCATGGATGGTAACAATAGAGTCGAGGATCTACCGACTAGGGACAAAACCATTTTGCTTGGGTGAGATTAGTGAGGGAAGGAATAAGAGAATTCTCGATGTCAAAATCTTCGAGATGATTTTATAGAAAGAATTACAGAGGCTTATGGGCCTAAAGGCTTCAAATTCCACCACTCCAGGTTTCTTAGGGATAAGGACCAAGAAAGTAGCATTTAGTTCCTTTAGGAGACTTCATGATTCAAAGAACTCTTTGACTTCATTTACAACCTCCTCTTCAACAATCTCCCAAAACCATTGAAGGAAGAACATGGGAAAACCATCGGGGCCAGGGGCCTTTTTCCCCTCAAAGGAAAAAATAGCTTTTTTAATTTCTTCCCTTGAAGGAATAGCAGCTAACATGGTATTGTCTTCCTCCTTGATTAAATTAGGGATGGCCTCTAAGAGGTAATCTTGCTCTTCAATGTTAATTCCTTCATTAGCTGAGAGGAGGTTACTAAAGAAAAGGACAACTTGTCTTCTAATATCATCCTCCTCCTTGAACTGAATTCCATTACTTTCAATGAAAGAGATTATATTGGCAGCCTTGTGTTTTGATGCAAACAAATAAAAATATTTGCTGTTTTTATCTTCATGTTATTAGAGTTGTTGCTTTAGAGTATGTTTGGTATTATGTCATTATTTTCTATTGATTCTATATTATAGTTTTGATATGATACATGTTCTCTTTTGACAACAATGTATACACAGGTGCATTTGATCTCCTAGGAGGAGATGTTAGATTATTATATAATGTTTGGGTTCCCAATTTTACGATTGGAGCTTTCATAGTGATATGGATATAGGTTCTTGTGGTATTTTTTGGTTTATTTTTTAGTAACAATTGTTTCTCAAAACTATCTAAAGGAGTAGCCAACTCTTATTCTCCAATGTTTTTGGGGGTTGGCCAATGAACAAGAGAAAGTCGTAACAATTTTTGCCTCTACACTTTAGGCTTTGCAAAACCTAAGAGGGTAGTCTTGTGCAATATTTGATGTGACTAGATACAATTCATGCAATGTATTTCTTTAAATAAATATGTGCTCTTGGTTATGATCATTAAATGGGAAAACAAATGAGCTTAGTTTATACATCCAAGGGTGATTCAATCAAATTTATGGGTTCTAAGATCTTGTGGTTAACTAGGTGATTAAAGGGCTATCACTCATTTAAGAAGGAAGTTCTTATCATATGAGATTAGGGTCATCTAAATTGTTTATCTGTTTTTAAATGAGTGATCCTTTAACCTTTTTTAAATGAGTGATCCTTTAAACTTTATTGATCACTTTTGTTTTGTAGTAAGTAGAGGGTTATTTTCTCAAGGCTCTTATTATGGAGGTCAATGTGGATGCATGGTGGAGTGAATAAGAAATGAATTATCAACCCTTAAGAATTCTAATAACCAAGATCCTAAGCAATGATGTAGTAAATAGAATAATGTATTATTTAGCATCAACATTATTATGATGGAAAATGTTTCCATATAATTATATTAGAGTTCTATCAAGTTGTCCATGAGATTTAGCATCAACTATACTAAATAGATTATTAATATTTAGTGTAATAAAGTAACTATACTAAATAGATTATTATAGACTTTCAAGAGGATGATGTTCGGAATGTGCTTCTTCTTCATCATTACATTTTTTCTATTTTCCTTACTTTCCGATTTAATATTACATAAATTATATATATTATGTAAAAATAAAATTTATGTCAAAAAGCAGATCCAAACCATAACGCACATGTTGTAGCACGTACACATGATAAGCTTAAAATCTCATTAATTGAATGAAATTGAGGATTCCATTAAACTGAACGTGCATATTCTTGATTACCGAGAAAACATATTAAATATTACGGAATCCAGATAGATGAAAGCGTTCTGGCTTATGAATTGTTTCAGTCATTAATGGAAGGGAATTTATTATATTTCTGTCACTGCTAATCACAAAATATCGAAACAATGTACAAGTGCCGTGAGTTTCCACAGCGGAAAATCTTAATTCGGAAGTCGAATTCAGAATAACTCCATTCAACCTTGTTTTATCTACTGCAGCAACTCGGATCCGGAATGTGGCCTGCACAGTTAGAACACGACGATAACATCTCCACAATTTCAAGCAGATTATCAATTGATTTATTGATGTTCATGCCTGCATTCGTACTCACTTTTTCTTTCAGGATTGATCGCGCAGACACAGCGAGGGAAAACATAACGTTGAGCACAAGCAGCACTACCATAATTTTCAGAAGCATTGATCTACCCATACCAACTGCTAGGACGATTTGAAGTAATGAAAAGTGTTCGGTTTACGAATAAAGAAAGAAAAGCTGGGTGAATGTCTGCGAGATACTGAGCAAAGATCGATAATGGATATGAATGAAGAAAGTAAACCGTATTTATAGAGATAGACAACGGAGTGCAAGCATATGAATAGGTCAACATTGAAGTGCGCTCAACAAGTTTGTCATCTTCAAAGTATTCCCATGATGGTTTAGAATTCATATCAAGCAATTCTAGATGTTTCAAAGTGAGATTTATTTTTAGTTTACATGTAACGGTGTTGATCTTTAATGAAGGTCTATTGTTTGCTTGTGTTATCTTAGAAGGACATTATCCCAAACCATTTTTCATTTCTTATGTGTTAGGTTCTATAGGAACACGAATTCCTTGTTCTTTCTTTCCACATCCTTTTCCACTATAACCTAATTGTTTCAAAAGTTCATAACCTCTCCCATAAATTTTTTCCATTTCTTTTGGGTTTGGTGGTTGTTGATAATCTATCTCATTGAAGTTTGTTGTTTGTTGTGTAGCTTGTATTCTTCAAGAGTAGATGAGGTAGATGTTTGTGAGTTCTCTCCCGAGTTCTATGTTGGCATAGCCATTGGTTGCATTTGTTTTTCATCCTCTTTTCTTGTTATTATATATTCTCCCATGAATGAAGGTGTAAATTCAAGGAACCTTAATCATCATCTGCTAATTTTAACACTTTTTCCATTTCCTGTGTTTCTTCTTTCATAGGCTCTATTTTTGCTGTTGGAATTAATGTGTTTAGAGGACTAGTGGTTCCTTTTTCAATTTGCAAGCAAATTTTAGGCTCTGGGTCCATTTCAATTTGGTATATCTTGTTTCGATACACATACTTCATAAGACAATGAAGAGTCAAAGGCACTACATGCCTCTCATGAATCCATGGTCTTCCTAAAAGAAGGTTGTATGAAAGTTCATGAGGCATAACATGAATAGGAGTTTGAAACATAGCCTTTTCGGCTGACATAGGAAAAGTGATCACACCGATTGATTGCTTTCCTATATTGTCAAATCCTCGAATCAATAAGGAATCAGGTTTATTTATTTATTTATCCACTCCCAACTTATCTAAAAGGTTTAAATTGCGCACATTCAGAGCTAAGCCATTATCAACAAGGGTCCTTTTTATTCCTGTGGTGTTGTATTTGGCTATTAACATGAATGTGTCATATTTCTTTCTCATTGCAAAGGGAGGGAGCTCATGTTGGTGAAAGGTAATGTCTACATTAACTATATTCATTCCTTGTATTAAATCCACCACATTGTTTACATTTGTAGTAGGAGAAACCACAACTTTCCATAAAGCTATTTAAAGCATGGTGTGGTAACTAGGTGAAGCTTGAATAAGATCCCATAAGGAAATCTTAGTGGGAGTATTCTTAAGTTTTTTTAACAATATCATATTCCTTTCCACTATAAAATGGTAAATGAGGAACACTAGGCAATATAGGATTAAGTAATGGTAACAAAACATGATTAGGTTGATGTTGTCTATTATTCCTTGTGTTATATGTATGAGCAATAGTAGTATAACTTGACTGTTGTGACAGATTTTATTTAGGTGCTTGAAGGATTAGGACAGGTTTGTTTGAAGGTGGATAAAGGATAACTTAAGGTCGAATGACATTTACTTCTTGTTTTTTAGGTTTGTTTGAACAAACCTCAGTGGATGAACCTTGTGAGAGGAATTTCTCAAGGGTTTCATCTAGCATATCAAAGTCATCACTACTAAGAGGCTTGAGTGTTACACTAACTTGGACAAAGGGTTTCGACATACTTTTAATAACCATGAACCTATGCTTGTCTAGATTTAGTATTTTGGGTTTCTAAGGAAATGAAATATATGTCTAACAAAATGAAAGTGCAATAATTATCTTTATCAAGCAATTGTAAACATAGACTATGAAAATGCATGAAATAGTAAATTGGAAAACTTAAACAACAAAATAACTACATCAAACAGAAGCACAAAATTTCATTGTTTAACCCTAGAAACTATAACCTCAAGCTACAAAAGGACTAAGACACCAAGAAGGGCATCTTCGTCCTCCTGATGAAATTTGGAGGTTCCAAAAACTAGAACAAACAACATGCACTCAGACAAGATTGTGGATCAAAAACCCTAAGAGGGACTAAGGCACTAGCAAGGGCATTTTAGTCCCAATAAAGGTTTTTTTCATAAAAATAGCAAAATCTAAGTTGATAATAGTGTTCCTAGGTTTCCTACCTAGGGACCTAATTTTGAGAAAGAAAAAACTATGCAAATAAATGTAAGAAAAAATATCTAGTGATAAGCAATTGAATACAAATTTGAATACAATTTTTTTCAATTTTGGATGCAATAAGAATGGAGCTAGGATGATGAACAATGCACTTTTTAGTTTTTCAATGAAATAATCCAAGAAAGAAAAAATGCAACCTATATGCATTTTCACTAATGCAAATATGAGAAACCCTAAATGCAATATCCCTAAATATGAGAAAGTCTAGGTGCAATTTCACTAATGTAATGTAATGCAAGAATGAATGCATCCTAGATCTAGAATTTTAATGAACTTAGAATCAGAAATTGAATTCTCTAAAATTTCAGGTTCACCAAAATGAACAATATGAGAGAGGTTGAATGCTTTATGGTCCAGGTCATAGAACACCACTCTTCTCCAATTTTCATTCAATAATGTCCTAGGAATCCTAATTGGATTGAATATCAACCTCACAAGGTGAGTCAATTCTCAACAAGCAATACCTAGGAGGGGGTTCTTTAAGCTTTTAGGGGTTCATCACCAAGCAAATGCTTGGAAAAGACAAATAAGCATTCAAACTACAAAACCTAGTAATGCAAGCTAAATGAAGGATGCAAATGGTGAAATAATGCAACATGAAGTTACAATATGTGTACCTAGGAAGTCTAAAAATGTGACAAAGATTTTGGAAATGCAAATAAGTTGTCAAAATAAGCAATGGAGGAAAAAGGCACCCTTACTACTGTCTTAGTCTCACTCTTTTTTCGGGGAAGATGCAAAATATTCATATGCCAGAACAGGATTTGAAAGAATCTCTACAAAATTCCACTTGGAGGACTAAGATGCCCTTGCTACCATATTAGTCCTGATCTAAATTTTTGAAATTTTTGAGTGTGATCCCAAGGTTCAAGGTCTGTACTTCCTTCTCCACCAAGTCTTCAGATCTGAACATGTAAAATAACATACAAAACAAAGGAAATTGGATTAATTGTTTATGGGGGTTTGCCTTGGTCAAACCCCTTGTTTGGTAATTAAACCTTAATTGAAAAGCATAGATCTGAAAATGGAAATGTGTGTACCCTAATCTTAAGTGTGTCTAAGATTATGCAAGCTAGAACATGGAGAAGCCCTATTCAAATGTGTTAGAATATAATTCTTAAAATTCAAATGAAAATGAGCTATAAAGGAGATCTCTAATCATCCTAATAAGCTATAAGAATGAAATGTACCTTCTTAGGTAGAAAATAGAATAACAATGGAAGATGGAATTAATCAAGAAACAATTCCTTAGTCTTGGAAGAATGGCTAGTTGCATCTCCAACCTAGAATCTCTCATGATCCTCAATAGGCATCCATCATTAGTCTTTGACAATGCTAGATATTGACTTGAAAATGAACTTGAAAAAACTACAAAAACACAATAGAAGGTTGCTCCAAGACCTGAAACTCTCCTTCAACTTGCTTCCTTATTTCATGTTTCTTCAACTTATGTCTTTTATGGGAAAAATGGGGTGTGAGTCTTACTTTTATAGGAAATCCTATCTAATAACCCGATTATTAGATCCCAAAGGCTAACAAAATGCTAATTTAAATCAAATATTTTCATTTCCCACTCTTAATTCCCAAAAATAAAGCACTCGGGACTAAGATGCCCTAGGTGGCATCTTGGTCCCACAAGGTTTAACTTACAACTTTGAAAGGTGGGTTACCATGATTAATGGTTGTTTATGGATTTTGATCAAGTTTATGATTGAAACATGCCTCGGGATGCATGAAAAGGGGTCTTAGGGGCCCATAACAAGTGACCTAAAGGGAATTTAATGCAAGGGGTGCCAAAATAGGTCCAAAATAGGTGTGAAAAAGCAAAGGTATGAATTTCTCTACACTACAATCCAAATAATATATATATTGTGAAGCTCAAATAAGAATGTCCATCTTCAAATAGGTAGAGAATTTACATCCAATTACATGGGACTTAAGTTTAGAGAATGGTCCCAATGATTTTTACCCAAATATATTTTAATTTCAAAAAGAATATAGTACAATCTAAATGGAGGTATTCTATTATCATTTTTTCATTACATAATCTTACTATGGATTTTTTAACTAAAAAGAGGCAAAATAAAAAATGTTGGGGTTGATTGTTGAACCGTACAACTCACATAAATCACTTGCAACTAAAACACCTATCATTAATAGAGAAGAAAAATAATGTGCAATCTTTGAGAATTATATTGATCGCAAAAAGCATTTCAATAATTACAATATGCATTAATCAACCCTTATGAAATGAAAAAGTAAAAAAATATCCTCGATGAAACTATTGGTAAGGATTAAAATAGATCATCACTTATGTTCGCATACTATGCTATAATAGGTAGAGGATTTACCTCCAATGACTTGGAACTTAATTTGAGAGAAGATCCCCAAAAATTTTTACTCAAATATAACTACATATAGAAAATAATATAATATTATCCAAATGAATGTATTATATTATCTTTCTTTAATCATACAATTTTTCTATAGACTTTTTAACTAAGAAAGAGAAAAAATCAAAGATGTTAGAGTTGATTGTTTTGGCCTATAACTCACATAAATAACTTGCAAAAAGATAACTATCGTAAAATTGAAGAAAAAGAAACTAATTTTGTGTACAAGCCTTGAGAACTATAATGATCCCATAAAGTATTTGAATGATTATAATGTACACTAATCAATCCTTATAAATTGAAAAATTAAAAATTTACCCTAGATGAAATCATTAGTGAGGATTCAAATAGATTATGACATGTGTTGTCACTCTATGTTATAAGAAAAAATAATGCATGGCCTAGGTTTAGGTTAAATATTATAAGGTCAATATGAGAACTAATTAACTAATAATTAATTAATTAGGTTATTGTCATATTTTACTCTGACACCCCCTTTAAGTAAATCTAAGGAAGAAGATGAAAATTCCAATGATGAATGCATAGATGGGTACATAAATTTGTCCTATCTATAAAGCGTAAAGAGGCACCCATGTACAAACAAATAAATATCTTAGAATTCTAGGAGTTAATGGTGACTCTCAGCACCCCCAAGAGTAGTTGCTAAACCAAAAATATTCTACAAGAGAGAAAATGGTAAGAATAGCTTGCTATGATTTTGGATGCAAGATTACATTATTGAATATGTAAACATACATATGATGTCTTGATTATAAAGGCAAGTTGTGAGATAGGATTAGACAAGATCATGACATGTGTCTTAATCCTACACAATAGAACAACAACCTCAACAATATTAAATGACCTAGGTAACAATCACTAAATAAAAGATAAATAGATAAAATATGATAAGATCTTATTGAGATGACTAAGACTTTTAAAAAAACTCAGACCTAAGTAAACTTAACATGTAAATAGGATGTATTAGTGAACTAGATAGGTAAACCATCTATTTACACCAACACCCTCTTAAGTGCCACCTAGGGAGTAGATTATTATGCAAAGATGCAAAGATGAAAGGATGGGTCTTGGATATAAGGCCATGTTAGGTGCCCATTTACAAATGTAATCTCTCACAAATAGAGAAAATGAGAAAACCTATTGGGACAAAAATCCTCTCCAAAAAGAGATAAAAGATACAAACAAGGATGATGTATGGAAGACTAAATGATACCCCTAAGGACAACATCCATCATGTATATACGATCAATGACCCCTACATAAGAAAGAAAGAGAGAGACTATGTTGTCCCCACAATGTGTAGTCTCTTGAGAAATTGGTTAATGCTTGAAGATAAAAAAATATACCAATACCTATTCTAATGACGAAAAAAATGTACTCCTTTGCATTTTTGCATTTGTTTGGGCCCTCCTTGTCAAATTGAGCTTAATGTGGCCTTGATTTAGTGTTGTAGTGTATTTAACACACTCACATTAGGTCTTGGGCCCTTGTAAAATAAATGGACTTAATGGTACCTAATTTTTGGTGTTGTAGCACACTTTCACACTAATCTAAGGTTTTATTAATTAATTTTCCTTCTTTCTCCTTTAATTGGCCTTATTTTGCATCCACAAGCCTTAATTAATGCATCTTTCCAAGGATAATCCTAACATGAACCAACACCCAATCATTACTCATGTGTTTTTTGGATTTTATGTCCTAGATTTAGTAATCTAGGACTCATACACCACCTTGGGCATATAGGTCCCACCTAAGTTTGGAGGACCCGATCTGGATTTCACATGAATCCAGACATTTCCTAAAAAATGTGTCCAAAGCCTATAATATTTGGACTGATATGCCACTTCTGGCATATGAGTCCCACGTGTATTAAAATTAAATTAAATTAAAATTCTTGGTGGGATTTTATTCTCCTAGACCTAATGTGGGCTTGTAGTGTTGTAATTTTGAGAAATTTGGCATAAAAAAGTATAAATACAAGGTTATTTCACTCATTTTCACCTAAGTCTTTCATGAGAACATTCTATATAGAAAAATTAAAGTTTACAAGAGCATTCAAGGGATGATTATCAAGTTTTTTAGAGCATAATTCAAGTACCAAGTATCATGTCAAATTCATCATGCATCATGTTTTTTTTGAGCTAACATTTGTGATGTAGTGTTTCATGACTCAAGCAAGTATTCAATTCAGGATCTATTACATTCAAGTAAGAGTCAATATATACATCCATTGGAGCCATCTCATATATGTTTGCAACACTATATTCCTAGGGTTTGGTGAGTTGCAACATTACATATTGTTCATTAATCATTCCTTCTTTTCATTTGATTTCATTAAAAGGTTTGATTACCAAAACAAGGTTTGACCAAGGAAAACCCCTTTCTACTAATAAAGCAACATTTTTCTATCTCCTTAGTGTGTGATTTATAGATCTAAGTTGAAGACCCTCTAAGGAGCAAGATTGGAGAAAATTTGTCAAGTGTTCAAAGTTGTCAAAGTTGTCAGATCATCTACAAGATCATTGAAGGACATCTAAAGAGAAAAATTCAGCATTTTAGATCCAGAAACTAGGTTGAGAAGATAGAGGAGAGATTGAAGAGAATATTTAGACCTTGGTCCTCCAAAAAATCCAAACAAGATGGATATGCCACTTTTTCCGTATGAGTTCCAATATAGTGAAATTTGTAGTTTTCAGGAGTTCTAGACTTGTCTTCGCTAGATTTGCGTTCTTGCCCAAAAACCCTAATCTAGGACTAAATCACCTAGATTAGCATATGAGTCCTAGAATACATTAATTTTAACATTTGTAGCATTTCAGGTCTCCAATCAAGTTGCTACAGGTTTTCATGTGCCCCTCTTTGCTTCTTATTCCTTCTAATTTTTTTTTGCATCCATTTTTAGGTCATTTAGTAAAGTTTTGCATATCATTAGGTCCTTTTATTAAATCTTGCATAACATTAGTCTTTCCAATCACTATCTTTATGGTGAACACCTCTTTAGTCATTTATCATACCCTACGACACCCTATTGCAGATCTCTTTCCTTCATTTCATCCCTAGATTGAGATCTCTAAGGGTTTCCTTTAGTGTTATATTAGCGAAATAGGAGGGTCTCATCTCCCTTGTTCTATCTTCCAAAAAGGTGAAACCCTATTTTGAACATAGCACCTACAAACAATGTTTCTCCAATTGGAAAGAAGATAGACCAAGTACAAATTAAGGACTGATTCCCATTGTAGATAAGAGTTGGTAAAAAGAAGAATCTACATGAATGAAGATTGTGTCTCTAAAATTTTCTCGTATATTTCCATGTTCTTGGTAGATGATCATGATGCCATAGTTTAATAAGATACATTTCCAATCACACAAAAAGGTGACAAAACAAGAAAAATGAATTTTTTTATTGAACTAATTCTAAATGCTAAGATGAAGTGATGAAAATTTTGTCAAGACCGCCATCAAATCGGAGAAATAAACCCTCAAATTGGTTCTCCAAATTTTAAATATGATACTCCACAAACAAAGATGTATTTTTTTAATAAATAGGAATCCTAGTCAAGAAGATAGTTATATACCTATTGCAGTGAATCACTAGAAGATCTCAATGAAGCACCAATAGATGATGAATGTGTGATCTCAATTGGAGAATTAGGAGCTGAATGTGTGATCTCAATTGGAGAAGTAGAAGATGAATGTGTGATCTCCCAGATTTTGGAAAGCTTTTGTCTAATTTAAAAGGGTTTTTGAAGAATATATTTGGGCAACTATAGTTCATATTTGAAAGGAATTAGAGTATAATTTAGTGATTTATTATAGAATTAGGGTTTCTTGAAAATTTATTTGATAAGTATGCATCTTCCAAATCTTGTTAACTTTATTCCTAATTTTTAGTTGTCTTTTGTAGAATTAAGATAGGAGCCTATAGAAAAAAAATTAGTCGAATTGGAGGATAATTAAGTAATTTATTACAAAATTATGGTTTCCAAAAAATTCTCTCAAGGCTACAAAATACCTAATTTTTGGGATATTTTTTATAGAAAAGGGAAACCTATACCTTGGTAAGTTAAATTTTTATTATTATTTTTACTTCATTTGTGTGATTTATTACACAATTATCTTTCTAGAACTTCACAACAAAAATTCTCAAAAAAATTGTAAGAAAGAGAAAAAGAAGTAGAACAAGAAAAAGAGCAATAGCAAGAGAAAGAGAAAGAAAAAGAGTATGAACAAGAACAACAGTGAGAGCAATAGAAATATAAAGAGAGAGATAAAGAGAAAGTTAAAAAAAAAGAGCATGAAAAGAGTAAGAATAAGAAGAAGAAGAAGTGGTAGTTGTTACCTAATTTAGCTTCCAACTCAGTCAGGTAGAGCCGAGATAGTTTTTGCAAAAATAAAGATAAAAGGTACACACCCATTTCTACTGAATTTTCGTTCATATGCACAAAAGTATTATCAAATAAATTGCAGTTCATTATGCAAATGCATACAAGGGAAAAGATTGCACAAATTTGCACAAATATTGTCTTTTATTGATAATTACAAATGTATGGTGTCTCACACAAGCCGTGGGAATAACTATTTCAATACAACATAAAATATAAACCATACATTTGAAGATATAAAAGGAAAAGAGCATATGGAAAGAGTAGCGATCCATAATTGCCTGAATGACGAACCCCAAGTTGAACTATTGCATCCTTGTCTAGTCCCTCCTACTTGATTGCTCCAGAAGTTGACCTAATGATGCTTGAGATGCGTGCAAGAGATTACGAAAATTGTGTTAGAGTTCAGGACCCATATTCTCCACATATGCTATATAAAAAAATACATAATTTATTCTCATAAAGCATTGAAAAAATTTCACAGCACTTCAGATATCAAGAAAAGCAAAGGAGTATCATCAATCATCATGAAGCTTCATTGGAAGCTTTTGGATTCATTTTTTATCTAACATGTTTGTTTACTATGTAGGTATAGGTGTATTTTTCATTGCTGGATTATTTCATTTTGATATCATAGCATGTGGAGTAAAATGGGCTCCCACAAGGGTTGAGCCTAGCATGCTACACTCTTTTTTTTCTGAGAGGGGTATGATTGTGGACTCATCACACTTGTCAACTTTGAGTAGATACTCATCACCCATGATAGTGAAGTTAATAAACCTCACTATCATAAATGAAAGGTATTTATTCTATAAAGAAAAATAAAATCACAATGAGATAGGGACAACATTATGTATCTAGGCACACCAAAGAAAGAGGTATATTCACATGAAAATACAATCTACATGAGAACTCAAAGTGTGGTCTTGTATCTAGGAGTATGATGCAAAGTTATTGGATTAGTTCCACATTTCTTCAATTGCTAACTAGAGCTATAAGAGTTGTTGAGTCGGCTCAAATTTCAAGTGTTGTCGATGCTTTACTAGTATTTATTTACTAATGCTTGTCTTTGAAATGGAACAAGCATGTCACAATCAAAGGGATGGCAAAGATATTTGGAGAAGAGTGTTAAAGGCCTAGAATAGTGAATGCCAGGGTTTCAAACCCTTAAAAGGACAAAGTGCAAAGATAAAATAGAGCCATGACCCTTTGATAGAAGTTTTCTGGAATGGATGAGTACCTATGGGTGACAGTAAGGGAGAATGTGCACAAAATATTGAAACCATCAAGAACACCCACATATGAAACAAGCCAAATTTCATGGGTCGAGCCATGGACAAGGGTTAAAGAAATGAAGATATTATTTTCCTTCTTCCAAAAAAAGCATAGAGTGAAGCTTTAAAACCCTCTGATGGAAGCTAAACATGTATACAAAGCCAAGTATAGGGTTTAATAAAATGAATAAACCTTGGAGTGTGTGAACCCATGTCTTTCATGGACAAAAAACCCTTAGGAAAAGCCACTCTTTCATGCATGGAATGAAGAAGGGAAAAACAAAAAAGCCATAAAATGATATCAAGGGCTACAGGTACCATATTTTCCTAGCCCATCCACAAGCTACAAAGGAAAGCCTTCTTTTTTGTAAGTAACTTCACAATGAATTCACGAGCTAATAGATCAAGAAAATGAAAGGAATGAAGCCTTCAAGCTATGGGTTTAGGGTAAACTGACAAGAGAAATGGAAATATACCATGAACTATTGCAAAATGAAACAAAAAGTTCCAAAATAGGAGTAAATCCGTGAGCTCTAGGTTTCCTAAAACAAAAAATACACTTCATTATTTCCTTTAGAAATCCAAAAATGAAGAGGAAATACATAGGGTTTTGGAAAGCAGTGTTCATTGTTTTTGCATCAATAGAGCTCGAAATGAGCATTTTATTCACTAAAAATGAAAAGAATGGAATTGTTTCTATACTATAAAATTACTTACACATGAGAAACCCACTTGTCTACTATGTGAAAATAACCTCCAGATACAAGTAATGGTGGCAGCGCCATGAAAACCTCCATGAAAAGTATCCAGTGTAAACCCTATGTCTGAGGGGTGAGACTTCTAGAAAATTGCATGTGAAAATGAAAATGCTTGGTGATCTTTGGTCATGGGTTTTGTTCATTAGGGTTTCCTAAACCCTATGAATGCCAACATAACTTATGGCATTTTTTCCTTTTGTTTAAAAAACTTTTGCAATAAAACTATGACCACTGAAATTGTACTCCCTTCTTGGAGATACTATAATCCTTGGTCTAATTTGGACCTATCTTGGGAACCCTTGCATTAATTATCCTTTAAATTAGCATTTATAGGCCCCTAGGACCCATTATTTTGGATCTCAAGTCTTATTCCACTCAAATAATATTAAATCTCAACAAAAAGCATTTAATACATTCAAATCCAAAAAACCCACCTCAAAAACCTTACGTGGGACTCATTCACCACCTTGGGTGAATGTGTCCCCTTTGGTGGGACCCATTCACCACGGGTGGCGAATGAGTCCCTTTTGGGGTATTTTTTAAGTTTGAGTGTGAAATTAACCAATTTAATTCAAATTCCAATGGATGTTGACCTTTGAGGTCTAAATAACGGTCAATTAGGTATCAAAGGCCTATAAAAACAAGTTTCTAAATAATTTTTATCGCATCAAAGCAATTGAAGCATAATTCTAAGCCATTTGAGAAAGCAAAGTCAAGAGTCAAGTGTTGAGAATCTTTCACAAGAGCATTCACAAGTCTATTTGCAGAAAAGTTGAAGCTTTGGAGTAGTATTCAAGTGTTTTTTTTAGGAATTCATGCTCACATTCATTCAAGATCTAACATTTTCAAGGGTTGATCATGGATTCCTATGGTGAATCGTGAAGAATTCTAGGTTGGGGAGATGCAACTAGCGATCAAGCCAATCCTAAGGAATTTTATTCTAAGTGATTCCATCTTCCATCCTCACTCTATTTTCAGCCTAAAGAAGGTTTACACATAATTATGACTCATTTGAGGTGATTGGAGATATCCTAAGGTGAATCCTACATCATTCAAGTTCTTTCATGCATCTTGTTCTTGCACATTCCAATAGGATTGCATCACGTTTCACATTTCTTAGTCTTAGACACACTTAAGGCTAGGGTTTGCATGCACATTTCATTATTCCTGTCAAGGTTTAATTACCAAGCTAGGGGTTTGAAGGAGGAAAACCCCCCATTAGAAAATCAAGCTATATTCTATTTTACAAGTATTTTTTGTAGATTCAGATCTAGAACTCAATTTGGAAGGAAAGTGCAAGTGTTGGAGTGTAGATCAAAATCGCTAATTTCTAAAAAATTAGAACGGTATTTATTCACCATTAATGGTGAATTTTGAAGGTTTCTATCAAATTTATTTGTTGATTCTAGTACCCTTTTCTTCAAAACAACTTTCTAGGCAAAAACCCTAATCTGGGACTAATTCGCCCAGATTAGTGAATGAGTCCCTAAAGGTTAAAAAGTCAAATTTTCTAGAATTTGAGAGCCATTTCTAGTCTTCATTCTCACCTCTACAAGCTTTTAGGTGCACTCTTTCGATTTTTCTTTCCTATTTTATTTTATTTGCACTCAACTATTTTTCTAGGTCTTTTTGCATATCACACCATGTTTTCCAATTTTTTGTATTTTCCAACTTTACACTTGGTAGTGAACCCCTTTCTTGTCTCAATCATATCCAAGAATACCTTATATTCATATCTCTCACATCCTTCATTGGGTTGAGATCTTTAAGGTTTCCTTGAATGTGAATATTGTGAAATTGGATCCCTCTCCTTTTATCCATTTTAATGGACAAGGAAGTGAAGCATCCATTTCCAGTGTCCACAAAAACTAATACCTCCACCTTGTATTCATTTATAATGAACTAGGGATGTCCCCTATATGGATTTTTGTATCTTTTCTTTGACTTTCAAAGTATATGTATGTCAAATGTATTATTTTGCATTGAACCATGAATTTTAAACATTAATCTAAGTGGTGCAGTTATAAACCACTTAGTTAATGTTCTTTTAAAAGAAAAATAAGTGGCATTTGTTTCTAAAGATGATTCGTAGGGGATATTATTGAATATTTATGTTTATGCAAGCATATAGGGGGAAGTTGAAGAAGTTGACCAAAATATGGAAGGAATATAGGGCTATTTTAACTTGGTTTGAAGCATTTTAGGGGTAGTTTTAGGGGCTTTTATGTTGGGTAAGGTCAATATTTGATCTTTTCTTCACTTTGGAGTCATTTTGGAGGGAGTTTGGGGGCTTTTTTTTAGGCTTTTTGGTTATACATGACCAAAATTTTTTTAGTTCCTATCTTTGTGCAACCTCTTGGAAATGGATATAGTAACTTCAATTTTCATTGTTTAAGTTACTTCTTATCATTATCTTTGGTCTACTTTGTGACTTTTGAATTCCTTTATAGAAAAAGATAGTATTTTTTAACTCATTTTGACATGTATAGTAGTTTACACCTTGGAGATCAATGGAAATAAGAATTTTTTCCTTCTTAATTCTCTGTACTATTGTGTGGATTTGGATGATTGATGCAATTACTTGTGAATTTATCTCATTCCTTGTTGATGTGTCTCATTAGTAGCACCTTTTGTAGAAACTATATGTATTTGTTAGGTTGTGATTTGTGTTGGAGTGCAAATAGTTCAAGTTTTGAAAGGTTTCTTTCCTTCTAGGATTGTCCTTTATATCCTCCTCATGAAATATTGATGTAAAAGCATATAGAATTGAGTTGTGCATGTTAAGTTGTGTTATTGATCAAAAGTGTGTGTGCAAGCTATTTTTACAACTTTACATAATTTTTTGGTGCATCACCCTTAGAGTTTAGTTTTTCTAATTTATGCAATCTTTCTTACCCTTTTCCCATAAAAAAGTAGTTTTGGTGAGCAACATAAGAGCTAACTTTCTTTGGAGGTTCTTTTCTATTTTAGGTGACCCACAACCCTAGAAAAATTCCCATGTTTCTCCAATATGCTAAGTTGTGCAACTTAGCAGGGGCGCACTAGTAGGAAACAACAATTCTGGCATTCTTGATGGGACCCCGAACTGATTTTAAGTTATTTTATTCATCAATTCAGTATTATTTGGTGTACACGTACAACAATGGTTTTCTGCCTATTGAGATGTTTTAAGTACATACTTTCCAACTCTGAAGCTTTAGTTTAGGGGGAAATAGTGTAGAACAACTTATCAAAAGGTTACAAACAAGAGGAAGTGTCATTCCTTTCAAATTTTTGTAGCTGCCACCATCAAGGAGAAGTGGAAGAACAACAAAAAACTCATGTTTGATCAAGATGATTTCAATCAATGCCTCCTAGTTTCAAACCAGTAATAACAAGTGTATCAGTACCTTTAATTTTTGTGCCTATTAATCGAGTTCAGGCCAATCCAATGGCAAGAAATCAAATTTTTGTGCCCCTTAGTGGAGGCAGTCCACTTAACTTGCAATAGCATGATTATATTCCTATGGTTGCATTGGAAAGTTTTCCATATTTTATAGGAGAAGATCAAACTACTCCCATTGAGCATATCAAGGACCTTCTCCAAATCATGCTTTTTTCATTATTTGAACTATCTTAACAATGATATTTCTATTATGATACAATCCATGGGAGCTACTTCTCTACCATCTACATTCGATATTGTACTAAGGGCTGAAAACAATATTATCCAAGTGAGTAAGATAGCACCTAGACCACCTATGCCCATATTCCTAGAAATTCAGCCTTCCATGCCTTTACAAATACCACATTTAGCTCCTATACCCACTATCCCTACATTACCAGCTACTGCAAGTCAAGAAAAAGTTGTCCCAGCCCAATGTCTTGAGCTGCAAGAGATAAAGGGTTTACTTCAATCATTTGGAAATGAGTTGGTGAACATAAATAGGATAAAAGCACAAACCTCTGTCACACTTTTGGCCAAATAATTTTTTTTTGAGTGAACTATTTTTTGCCAGAAGATATTTAGCTGAGTGGCTTTCGGTCGAAACCATGTGGTGCCGACGTGGCAGGCACATTTTTGGCCAAGAGGTTTCGGTCAATTACAATTGTCCAAAAACATGGAAAAAGTGAGTGTATCTGGTATTTATAGCTTGGAAATATCAAGACATTTTTTGGTCATACACTATTCGGCTGATTAGGATTCAACCGAATCATATTCGGTCGAATCCATCCACATGGTAGGTGACATGGCAACAAAGTCACCATTTTCTCAAATTTCTAGAAATTTTCAACTTCTACTGAATATTTCTCTAATCAAAGTTATTTAAAAATAAAAAATAAAAATACCCTTTTCTAGAGCTTAGAGTGCTAAATCCAAATATATATATATACATGTATTTATATTTTGATTAATTTTAGTATATAAATATTTTAAAATATTGCAAGTAGGTTTTTCAAAGTCAAAAAGAGGCTCAGTTGAAATTAAATAAAAAATAGTAAATCATCATAAAACAAATTGAAAAATATATGATGCCCTAGAGGAGAGAATCCTCTTCAAAAGGTTTTTTTTTTTTAAAATGAAAAAAAAAAAAGACAATAGTTGAAGTCAACAGAAAACTATCAAATTTAGGTTAGTTTGATTTTAAAATGTTATTACGAGAAAAATATACATCAAAATTTCTTTTTTTTTCCATCTCCTAGATATTGTGAAGTCAGTTATCTGGAAAAAAAAAAAGGAGAAAATGAAATTTTTTTCTATATGTTTCTTGACATCAACTGAACATCATTTTTTCTTGAAATTTTCAGCATAATGAAATCTACTTTTAAATTGATAAAAATATATATAAAAAAACTTTAATTTTTTTTGAAAAATTATACGAATAAACTTCAACAAAAGTTCTAAATTTTATTAGTTTTCATCATTTTTAAATTCAAAACATAAATACCACTTTTATGTGGTTGAAGTTGAGAACTTTTTCTCATGTTGGCCGATTCCTTTATAAAGTGTAACATAGGTTTGTACTTTTACCCAAGAAGTAGTTGATTCAAAGTTATAAGCCCTACCAACCTCAAAACCAAGCACAAAACCAACCTTATCTAGCAAAAAGGTTGTCTTATGAGGCAAATAACCAAGGTACAAGGAAAAATATTAATCCAAGGCCTCTCCAAGCATACAAGCCAACTGCACTTAGTTCATCTAAGTTAGTCCCTACTTAAAACAACCTTGTGCAAGAATATGCTTTTTGTTTTCCTTGTAATCAACCCCATAGCCAGTCCACTTCCTCAAATGGGGTGATTAACCAAGCCTTAATGGTATAATTTTTTTCAAGTTTACAACCCAATGTACTTAGTGATGGATCTCCATAGTAGTAGGAGCTACATCGAAGTGATACCACACTCCTAAATTGGCAAGGAGAGGAGTTTTGTGGGGTCAATCAGGATGATTCTCCAGTAGTAGCTAATACAAGAGCCAAGAAGAGAGGTTTTTAGATTCAAAAGATAGAAAATAAGGAGCCTAACCAAGATCCTAGAGCAGAAAAAAGAGGTTTCCGGTCCATCTACCTCTCAAGCACCACATATACTACAAAGAAATATATAAGGCACTACTAAGGAGCAGCCTGGGAATCAACCTCAACTATCCCACTTGCAAGTAGGCCCTATTGTTATAAAGACCCATCAAAAGGTAACTTATGTACCTTTTAGTATTCTTGAGCATATGAAGAAAGCAAGTGTTACTATATCTATGTGGGATTCCTTGTATATCCCAAGACAAAGACATTTATTACAATTTGCATTGTCATATTTGAATGTGTCAAGTGAAGTTTCAATCAGTCAAGGTAAGGTTGTTTCTACTAATACACCTCAAAAAAATAGTGGGAAGCCATGTAAAGAAGTCAAACCTCCAGTATTTTATGTGTCTTTGATAATAGGAGATAAAATGGTCCATAATTGTATGATTGATTCAGGGACTAGTAGTTTAGTTATGCCCAAACAAATTGTTGATAGGTTATGTTTGAAATATCAACCTCTTGAAAAAGGTGTTGTTCATCTTGATGGAACAACCATGAATACTATAGGGTTCATTAAATATTTGAGTATTACTTGCATGCATGCCCCAATTTTTCCATTCCACAAGACATATTTGTTATTGACTTGCCACCATATTTTTCCCTTTGTCTCTCAAGAGATTTTACTGCTAAAATAGGTGGTTATTTATCTTCAGATTGGTCTCATATGTTGTTTAGGACAAGGTATGGAACTAAAGTGACCATTAAGTTTGAATCAATAGCAAAGGATCACATAGAACCTTATGTACCAAGTTCCATCAATGCAAACTGTGTTTTCTTTGACCATGATGAACATATTGCTTTCCAAGAGCCAAATACCCAAACTAAGAGCATTCCTGATATCCTCTTGGATGAGTGGGTAGCATAAAATGTTGAAGATGATAGATTTAAAAACCTTGAATAAGTAGGGTTAGGTGTTTATATGATGAATGAGACAGATTCTATCATTCCTAACCTTGAAAAGAAAGACAAACAACAACAAAATGGACTTTGGAAGATGTTTTTGGATGGCTCGAGAAGAAAAAAATGGAGTGGGTGGGGGTGTTATGTTGGTATCCCCACAAGGTGAACAATATTATTCATATTTTCATTTTGCATTTAGTTGTTCTAAAAATACAACTGAATATGATGGTTTTATATAGGGTTTGGAATCGTCAAGGAAAAGAAAGTTAAGTTGCATATAGGTGTTTGGTGATAGTATACTGATTGTAAATCAGGTAAGAGGTTTACATGTGACTAAAAATGATGTGCTTAATTCTTATAAGCATAGGATATTGGACATGATTGAATAATTTGATGCATTTAATATGATTTCTATACCTAGGAATTTGAAGTGTCAAAAAAGAGATTAGGGAGATGCTAGCTTATGGTTTAGGACATAGAGCATACCCACACACACCTTTCCAATTTCATTCAAGGGTAACCCTTGATATCTCTTTGAAATGGAGAAAGACATCTTGCTAAGGGATGCCCTAGGGGGTATGTGCAGGATCATGATGGGCCAAAAAGTGGCAATATGATGGGTATGTGGCTGAGGAATTTTTTTTTACCCAAAATTGATGAAACGAAAAGGGTTTTTAAAGGAGATTCTCATCTTTCCACCAATATAAATTATGCTTTAATTTTAATTTAATAAGTAATTATTATTCATTTTCTATTCAAATTATGACTAAAGTCCTTATTGATAGACTGATTGAAAAACATCTATAGCTTTCAAATGGTATCACATTTTTGAATCCAAAACATGTGTCACATTCTATGCTTTGCATAATATAGGATTAAAAAATAAAATTGAATTTCATAAAGTTTTGACCAAGTTAAGGTGACATGAGTTTTTTTATATTCTTTTAAAAGTTGTAATAAAAAATATTAATTAATTATTTAGTTGGAAAAAATTACAAAAATAATGCAACATCAGGACAAGAGTCCTCTACTTATATCTAAAATATTATAAAAAAATATTATCATTTTATTGTGGTTAGGGTGGTCAGACAGACACCTACTTCTTATTTTTTCCCTGAAATTTAAGTACTACTGCATTAAAATTTCAAATTTTCACCAAATAGATTTTTTTTTTTAAAGAAGCCTAGTAGTTTAGAAACTACATTCAATTTTCTACAAATTCTATTTTGACATATTTTTGAAATAATATGGATAACTTATAAAAAAATTTACGTCAAGTTGCCTAACTCTGATTTTTCTGATTTTTCTGCCACTTAAGGGCCTATTTTTTGCATGATGATCCTGCACATACCCAAGGGTTGAGGATGATCTATGAAGGGGTTCACCACCAGGTTTAAAATTGGAAAAGAAAATGAAATGCAAAACTCAATGCAAAACCCTAATTGAATGCAAAAGAACACTAAATGACCTAGAAAGATGAATAAAATGTAATGGAAAGTTATGAGATGGAAATTGTGCACTTGGGAGTTTGAAGAAGGCAGAATGGAGATTTGGAATGCTAGAAATTTTTCTTTCATAGTTAATTGGGACTCATTCGTCAAGTTAGGTGAATCAGTCCAATTTTTGGGAAAATGCACTTGAGCAGGTTTTAGCCAAAAGGGTATCCAAATCTATGAAAATCTATGTCAGGCCTATACAGTGGGACTCATTCACCACTAGTGGAGAATCAAACCACTTCTGCTTCTCTAGAAATTCTGAATCTGATTTTGTGCCTCTCAGTCTGCTTTGATATTCTTGATTGGTTTCTAGGTTTGAAACTACAAATTGCCACCTGTAAGCCTTCTCCAAGCTTCTCCAAGGCTTAATAACACTCTTGGAAACAATGAATTATTCACAAAAATTCTCCAATCTTGCTTCTTGAAAAATTTGTAACCTATCCTTGCAAATCATACACAAAAAGAGGGAAATTTTTTGTCAGGTTAGTGAGTAGGGATTTTTCTTGGTTAAACCCCTTGTTGGAAACTAATCCTTGAAATGAAAGGAAATATGAATAGAGAATGATGAATGAACAAACAAAAATTTTACAACTCACCAAACTCTAGCAAAAAGGTGCTACAAATATGCTTGAGATGGTTGCAATGGTTATGGTTCTTGACTCTTTCTTAAATGATGTTGATCTTGCATGAATTACTTGCTTGAATCATAAAATCCTACACCACAATTGTTAGCACAATAACAAACATGATGCAAGAAGTCTTTGACATGATGATTGATGCTTGAAGAATGCTCTAATATGCTTGATAATTTTCCCTTGAATGCTTTTGAATGCTCTTGCGAATGCTCAAATGCTCTTGTGAAGTCTCTTGAATGCTAGGTGTGATTATGAATGAAAGAACCTTGTATTTATACTCAATTATGCAAGAATTATTGAAATTACAACACTACAAGCTGACATTGGATCTTGGAGAATAAAATCCTACAAAAGATTTAAATTAAATTTGATTTTAAGTTAAATGGAACTTATTCACTAGTTTGGATGAATAGGTCCCACCTAAGGGGACTCATTTGCCCAGGATGGCGAATGAGTCCTACCTTAGGAATTTGAGATGAGTTTTTGGGATTTTGGAGTTTTAAATGCTTTTGTGAGGATTATCCTTAAAAATACACATAAATAAACCTTTGGGATGCAAAATGCAGCCAATTAAAGCATAATAAAGCCCAAAGTGCGAAAGTGTGTTACAACTCTTTACAACACTCTAAAATAAGGAAAGATTAATGATAAAAAGAGGTTATTTAGGTGTAATTCATTAACAAGACCTTAGAAAAGTATGGAAGTGAGTTACAACACTTCACAACACTTAATTAAGGTACCGTTTAAGTCCTTTTAGTTCACAATGAACCAAGACAAAATGTAAATATGTTAGGCATATTTCAACACTAAATCAAGGCCAAGTTAAGAGGACTTATTTCCATCATTAAATCTAGCCGCCAGTTTAGTGAGAGGAGAAACTTGCTTCAAACTCACACTAAAGTATACCAAATGTCATAACGATCAAGCGGGGTTCAAATGTACCAATGTTGATAAGAGAGGAAAACTATGACCAAGGGGTGGGTGCAAGCCCCTAGGACCAAGGTCCTATGGAAAACCAACATGAATACAAAGTAACATGCATGATAATGATAAAGAGAAATAACAAAACAAAAGCATGGACTTCCAAAGATGAAAAAGAAGTAAAATAAAAGATCATATCAAGATTTGACCATTTTTCCATCATGATGTGGATCAAATCTAGGTTGTTTGTTCAAAAAATGCATACTCACTCTAAGGCAATGAAACTTCAAGCTTTCCACTAGGTGAGAAGCCCTAAAAAGGTGAGAAATATACACTCATTTCTAGTATGCACTCACACACAGACGCAAGTGGCTATGGGGAAAGTCATGCATCGGTTGGGCTTCCCGCTCAAACCATACCAAAATTATACCTCTTGATAACTTTAATAAGGAACCAAATAAAGTGACATTTGAGCTTCATGGGACAAGTAACAATTAATATGCTTAGAGATAATGCACAAAAAGGATGGCTCCACAGGCATGCAAGCTATATTATGCAAGGTGGCCATATAAGTATAAATGAAAAGAATGTTAACATGAGTCTTGATTAGTTCATGCAAGGTCTTTAACTTAGGGAACACTGTGCCTAATGTCTCCAAGAGAAGACCCATCAAAGAATAGAAAATTCATAACTTAAGGGATGTTGTGTGTCGCATCAAGCCACTAAGAGGAATGTAATATGCTAAGATAGATCATGCTCATGAAGTACATTTCACCCGATGTCATCCACAAAGTGACAAATGCATCATATGAAGTAAGAAAATTGCACCAAGAACCAAGAAAAAAGGAAAATGAAAAATAATAATTCCAATGTATTCCCTTACTTTAAAGGAATTTCTAAACACCATACTATGAGAAATTACTTTAAAGTAGCAATTGAAAAATTCAAAAAAGAAGGAAAACATGAGAGCCAACTTGGAAAGCCCTATGCCAAGTCATATGTTTCTGAATAAAGCTATGTCATGTGAGAGAAAAGGAAATGAGGGGTTGCCCCCAAAATTAAAACACAAAACACATAAGGGATCTATGGATTTGGGGTCAATATGTTCTTTACTACTTTTTTTTTGTTGAAGAGAGCTCAGAATTGTCATCATCCCCCAAATACACATAGAACTGGAAGAATGACACAAAGAGGGTGAAAAAAAGAGAAATTTATTTTGGGTCAACATGGAGGATACATGAATGTCTCAATGCCTTGTGTCATCCCCAAAAGGAAAACACAAGACAAAAGAGAAAAAGAGAAAGTGAAAAGGTAAAAGAAAAAGAAATCCTTTTGGGTCAACATGGAAGAGACATGAATGACTCAACACCCTACATCAACCCCAAAAGGAAAACACAAGACTAAAGAGAAAAAGAGAAAAGGAAAAGGAAAAAGAAAAAGAAATAATTTTGGGTCAACATGGAAGAGACATGAATGTTTGGATGACGTGTGTCATCCCCAAAAGGAAAAAAAAATACAAAAGAGAAAAAGAGAAAAGGAAAAGGAAAAGGAAAAGGAAAAGGAAAAAGGAAAAGAAAAAGAAAAAGAAAGCATTTTGGTTCAATATGGAAGAGACATGAATGTCTAGATGCCTTGAATCATCCCCAAAAGGAATAAATGATACCAATGAAAAGGATATAAGGATAAAAAGCGAAATAGATACATGAAATAGAGAAGAATGAAGGTACAAATAGAAGAATTCCACAAAGAGGAAGAACATCAAATAAAACTTCATTGGGGATACCATTATACACATGCAGTCACACAAAAGAAAATGAAAAATAAGAAATAATGTACAAGACTAGTGAAGCAAATGTGAGTCAACCTACATGAGCAGGTCATCTGCCTCCCAATATCATTCTATATAAATGGAAGGTGAACAATGCAACTAAGGGACAATGACAAATGCAATACTAAGACAAGGCTATCTAAAGCATTCCCTTACTGAGTGCGAGACAAGAATGAGTCGAGGTAGGTGATGGAAAATGGTCATGTAATAGTGAGAATAGAATATTCTACAACTATTACATGACAATGGGTGGAAAAATATTATGCTATGCAAACACTCGATGGCACTCATTGCCATCAAATTGAAAGTTTTGCAATACTAACTTGAATGTTTGACACTCATTATCACTGTGTTCAAGAGTTTTGTGGTATCGGCAATGTGGAACTTTTGCATCTTTAGGATATAGCACTAATCTACTTTTCTTGGGTGGTAATGTGATTACTTCCTTGTTGAGAAGTATTTGTTATTTCCTTTCACTTTCAGGTGGTGGACAAAGGTGTTGTAATTCTTGTAATTTGTAAGGACTCTTACACTTGCTAGATTCACCAACTTCTCTATATTGGATTAGGCAGGAGGGCTTGAGATGATCTTATCGTTACCCTTGTTATTATTATGATCTATTGGTTGTTCTTTAGGAAGAATGATATTCAAATCAGGAGGGGAATCAAAGATCACTATTCCATCACCACAAAGCCTTAGATATTCTCTAGGAGGACTTATGTTATGAGAGGGATATTGATATCATAAACCCTTTGTGTTTTCATTAGTTGGTATTTTCTCTAGGATTTGGTGGATCTCATGTTCACTTGTTGTATCACATCCTTGTTTACTCAAGATTGTGAACCCTTTTCCATGTTTCTTCTAGATTGATGGTAGTTCTTGTTAGTTTGTTATCATAAAATGGTTGAGTGATTGCTTGTCTAGAGGAACTAGGTTCACCTTGTATAGGGAACTTAGGTTCAACATTTGTTTCAAGATGTAAGTAACCAAACATCTCAAGAGGTGGTATGGTAGGAGTATTTGGCTGTTTCATGGATGGGTAAAAGGATGCATTAGCTTCTAGGATGTCAAGACAATCATTTAGGAACATATTTATATTGTCATCATCTTCTCCAATGATGTCAACATCACGAGGAGGACATGCATTAGGATTTGAGTGAGCATGAGCGAGTTCAATTTCATTAGAGTCATTTCCAAATGAACATCTTGATACATCCACTAAGGACTTTAATGACATCCAAAGCTTGCTAAATAACATACCCATGATGCAAATTTCAGATTCTAGACTATGCAACAATGTTGTAAATGTAATTTTTATTTTAAGCAATGCACAAGATAAATGAAAGTAAGCTAAATGAAATGAATTGAATGCAACAAAAAGTATGAAAACTGAAATAGAAGGCTAACAACAACACACAAAAACTCAGAAAATGAAGTTTAAATGCCAAAAACTGCAATTCAAAATATGCAGAGGGACTTATTCGCCCAGGGTGGCAAATGAGTCCCAAGGATGATTTTTTTCAAAATTTTCAAATTATTTTAATTGAATTTTATGCTTTCTATGTTTTCTAATGAAAATATGAGATGAAAATGTAGAATTTGACTATTTTTCAATAAAATTAAATGCAACAATGTGAGCTATATGAGCTTTCACTAATGCAAAATTTGAAACCCTAGAATGGCAATTAATAGATGCAAATCCTAATGCAATGTTAATGCAAGCCAGATCTAGGATGAAAATGTGCTCCAAATAGAAAGCTTAGTGTTATATATGTAGGTTTACCAAAATGAAATGATGAAAAAGTGGTTAGGGAGATGCTAGCTTATGCTTTCAGACATAGAGCATACCCACACACACCATTAAAATTTTAATCAAGGGTAACCCTTGAGATCTCTTTGCAATGGAGAAATAGATCTTGTTAAGGGTTGTCGTAGGGGTTGAAGATGATCTATCAAAGGGTTTACCACCAAGTTTAAACTTGGAAAAGAAAATGAAATGAAAAAAATAATGTAAAACCCCAATTGAATGCAAAAGAACACTAAATGGTCTAGAAAGATGAACAAAATGTAATAGAAACTTATGAGATAGAAAGTGTGCACCTAGGAGACTAAATAAGGTAGAATGGAGATTTGGAATGCTCAAAATTTTGTTGTCATAGTTAATTGGAAGTCTTTCACCAAGTTGGGTGAATCAGTCCAGTTTCTAGGAAAATGCACTAGAGCATGTTTTAGCCAAAAGAGTATCTAGATATGTGAAAATATATGTCAAGCTTATACAATGGGACTCATTCACCACTAGTGGAGAATCATACCACTTCAGCTTTTCTAGAAATTTTGAATATTGTTTTGTGCCTCTTAGTCTAATCTGCTCTTCTTGATTGGTTTCTAGGTTTGAAACTGCAAATTATTGCCCATATGTTGTCTCCAAGCTACTCCAAGGCTTAATAACACTCTTGGAAACTTTGAATTATTCACAACACTTCTCCAACCTTGCTTCTTGATAAATCTACAACCTATCCTTGTAAATCACACACAAGAAGAGGGAAAAGTGTTGTGGGGTTAGTGAATAGGGATTTTCCTTGGTCAAACCCATTGCTGGAAATTAATCCTTCTGAAAATGAATATTTTTTGTATGTGGGTCTCTCTTACACTTCTAGGGTTTTGGAATGATAAGGAGAGAGATACAAAAACCTTAATGGTTCACTAAATAAAAAACCCTTGATATTTTAATGTAAAGGAGATTGAAATATGTCAAAGAGGATTGTCTTAAAGGCTGAAAACTAATAAAGGGGTTCACCACCAAGTGTAAACTTGGAAAATAGAAAACGTTTGAAAACACACTATGATATACAAAAAAACCTAGAAATGCAAATAGACTGTAACATAAAACTATGAGATTTAAACTGTACACCTGGAAACTGGAGAAAGATGGAATGGAGCTCTGGAATCCTAAAATTATTACTTTCTATACAAACTAGGACTCATACGCCATGCTGGACGACTTAGTCCTACTTTGAGTGAACAATGTCAGAACAAGTTTTAGACAAATGGGTAGTCTGATCTGCAGAAATCTCTATCAGACTCCTATAGTGGGACTCATTCACTACTAATGGTGAATCAGTCTTGTGGACATGGAAAAAGTAACCCTTCTAATTTTTCTTGTTTTGTCCATCCTTGTGGTTAATTCACTTGATTTTTCCTTGATTTAGTGTTGCAGTGTGGCCCAGACACTCACATTAGGTCTTGAATATTTATGAATCATTAAGGCTTTATGATGTCTTGTAAAAGTGTTGTGAAGTGTTGTAATAAATTTTCACACTTTTCTAGAATCTTCTTATTATAATTCATCTACATGCCCCCTTTTTATCACTTACCAAGTCTTATTTTAAAGTCTTGTAAAGTCTTGTAACAAAATTTCACACTTTTCTAGGATTTTCATCAATAAATACACCTTTCTTATGCTTTATTTGGCATGTTTATGCACTTATAGGCCTTAATTAAGTGTATTCTTAAATATAAACCCAACAAACATCATTTAAGACAACTTAATTCCTGACACCCATTCAAATGCCTTGAGTGCGACCCATTCACCATTAGGGCTGAATGAGTCCCTCTTCACACAAAAATCAAAATAAATTCAAATAACTGGTGGGTTTTTATTTCTTCAGACCTAAGGTCAGCCTGCGATGTATTTTGGGGAAATTAAGGCATAATTATGTATAAATATATAATTTTCTATTCATTTTAACACCTATTCATTCATGCAATTAGTCCATCATAGCATTCAAGCATCTTGTAGCAGCCTATCTTTAGACTTCAACATCAAGGGTTTGATGAGTTTACGACATTGCATGTTATTTTTCATCATTCTCTCTTTATTTTATTTAATTTTTAAGGGTTTGATTGCCAAACTAGTGTTTGACCAAGGAAAACCCCTATACTCTAACCATTAACACTTTTCCCCCTCTTTGCATGTGTGTTTTGTAGGTCTTGTATGTAGATTTTTTAAAGAGATAGGTCTTAAAAGTTTCATCAAATTGTTGAAGATCATTCAAAGACAACAAAACCCTATTTGAAGCTTGGAGAACACTTTCTTGTCAGATTTTCTAGATTCGAGTCCAGCAACCTGTCAAGCAGAAAAGTGCAGATCAGGACCCACAAAGTTGACCCTTCACTTTTTAGAAATCTACAAGTGGACTAATTCACCATCTATGGAAAATGAGTCCCACTACCAAGCTAGAAAATGTGTTTTCTGAAGTTTTCTCTTTCTGGCATCCTAAAACCTGTTCCAATAGTTCTCACCAGAAATAAGACTAATTTTCCATCTATGGTGAATGAGTCCTAGTGGGCTTCAATAGTAAACTCTACAACATTCTAGAACCTCTCCACATTATCTTTCAACCTCCAGGTGCACCTCATTTAGTTTCATTAAATTTTGTTATTGTGTGTTTATGTTTTTAGTTCCTTTTGCACATCATAGTGTGTTTTCAAACAATTTGCATTTCTTAGTTTTTCACACAAAATCAATCTATTTTAATTGTACTTTGCATTTAGATCATCTCATCTAGTAATATTTAATTCATTTTACATTAATCTTGAGTGTGAACACAACCAATTTTTACCCTATTCCTTTCCTTTCATGTGAAACACCCTAGAAGTGAGAGAGAACATTAGGGTACCACAAAATCATGTTTACAAGTCCGCTTCCATATTTCTAGAAATTCAAAAGTGGAATTTTTAGCTCTTAGTTTGCTATTCTACTTCTGATTTAGATCTGTATCTGAAACTTTTAAATTCAACCTGTAGGTGTTCTCCAAGGTTCTCTTAGGACTTTGACAACTTTGAATGGCTCTGACAACTTAATGGTAGCTTTTCCAATCTTTCTCTTTGACAAATCTCCAACCTAAACCTGCAAATCACATATAAAGAGAGGGAAAAATTTTGTGAGGTTAGTGAATAGGGGTTTCCCTTGGTCAAACCCCATGTTGGTAATTAAACCCTTGAAATGAAATGAAATATGGAAAGAGAATGATGAATGAACGAAAGGAAATGCTACAACTCACCAAAACCCTAAAGTAGAATGCTACAAACATGCAAGTAATGGTTCTAATGGACATAGAATTGAAAATTATGGTAATGCTTAGAATGCTTGATAGAGTGATTGTGGGGGTGAAATGAATAGAAAAACCTTATATTTATACTTAGTTATCCAATAATTCCCAAAAATACATAATCACAGGTCGACCTTAGATCTTAGAAGATAAAAACCTACCATAAATTTGAATTGACATTGAATTTTGAGCCAAAGGGGACTCATTCACCACTATGGGTGAATGGTTCCCACCTAAGGGGAATCATTCACCACTCTAGGCAAATGAGTCCAACGTGAGGGGACTCATTCTCCCAAAATGGCGAATGGATCCCACCATAGGCATTTAAATTGGGTTTCAAGATTTAAATGTTTAAAATGACATTTATCGGGTTTATTCTAAAAAATATTCATAAGTAAGGCCCGTAGATGCAAAATGGGGCCAATTAAAGAATAAGAAATCCCAATTATTAATGACAATCCTATAAAAGTGTGAAATTTTGTTACAACACTTTACAACACTTTGAAGTAAGGCTTGGTAAATGATAAAAGGATGTTATTTAGGTGAAATACATTAATAAGACCCTAGAAAAGTGTGAAAGTGTGTTACAACACTTCACAAAAATTTTGCAAGGTACCATTAAAATCCTTCATAGTTCACAAGGGCCCAAGACCTAATGTGAATTTATTAACCACATTAAAACACTAAATCAAAGGAAAACTAAGCCAACATGCATAAGAAGTACCCAAGTGAGCATGAAATTGTCCAAAGATCCATTTTATATGATACATTTAGCCCCCACTTTAGTGAGAGTAGGAACTTGGTTCAAACTCACACTAAAGTAGGAAAACACACACAACAAGAGAGATCCAAATGCACCCATTCTAACAAGATGAGATGTCCAACAACAATCAAGAGGGGTGATCAAGCCCCCAGGATCAAGATCTCATAGAAAACCAAACATAAGCACAAATGAACACACATGACAAGGCCAATCATACATTGCCAAAGATGAAAAAGGAGAAAAGAAAAGGAAATAAAGTAAAGAGGGAATCAAATCAAGCTTCAATTGTCTATCCATCCTGATGTGGATCAGATCTAGGCTATTTGTCTAGAAAATGCATACTCACTCTGAGGCGACGAAACTAATAGCTGCTCATCGAGTGAGAATTCCTAAAAGGGTGAGAAACATACACTCGTGGATGGTATGGTCTCACACACATGAAGGTAGCTATAGGGAAATTCATGCCTCAGATTGGGCTTCCCACTCAACCATACCAAAGTTATACCTCCTGATAACTTTAAAATAGGCAGGTTACAAAGAAAAATGACTTTTCGAGCTTCATGAGACAAGCAAAACTTTGTATGCTTGGAGCTCATGAAAAAATGTGATGGCATCAGAGGTATGTAAGTTGCATTATGCAAGTGAATCATATATTTTTTTGTGAAGGTCCTATGACTCTCTTGCTCAATTAGGGTTTTTCACCTAAAGGAGAGAAATAGACCCCAAAATCTAGGTGGTTCACTCAAATTAATGCAAGTATAATGAAAATATGCCTAAATGCAATAAAATAAAGAGATAGACTAATTATTTATGAAAAACCTAAGAAATATGATATGTTTGAAAACATGTTGTGATATGCAAACAAGTATGAAAATATCTAAAAGAAGCCCTAGAAATGAAAATATAGTAGAATAGAAGTAACAAGAGATAAGTATTAGGCACTTGGAAATTATGAAGACCTGAAAATAGCTCTAAAATTTTGAAAATATTAACATTTTGACTATCTAGGACTCATTCACCACCTTGGGAAAATTAATCCTAGATCAGGGTTTCTGCCCAAAACTTTGTTTCTGCCAAAAAGGTACTGGAATATGCATTCTATCCCCAATAGAAACCTTTAGTAGGATTCATTTTCCATTAGTGGAAAATTAGTCCACTTTCTATTTTCGGAAAATAGAAACTATAGATCTGCACTTTATCACCTGCATTGCACTTCCAGAATGATTCACATATTTGAATCTTTG
Source organism: Sequoia sempervirens (assembly GCA_007258455.2). Taxonomy (NCBI): domain Eukaryota; kingdom Viridiplantae; phylum Streptophyta; class Pinopsida; order Cupressales; family Cupressaceae; genus Sequoia; species Sequoia sempervirens. Next base: position 343,237,565 of record VDFB02075321.1, on the reverse strand, counting down.
AAAAAACCTACAAAACATAATGTAATTTGTTGTCTAATAGGGGGGTTTTCCTCGGTCAAACCCCTAATTGGTAATTAAACCTTGGAAAGATATTAAAATTTGTATAATACCCTATCCCTAAGTGCATCTAAGACTAGGAAAACCTGAAGTAAAGTAAAAACCTGTTCTAATGTGCTAGAATAAGATTGTTTAAATCAACTTAAATGATGCAAGACTTCAATACAAGAAACCCTACAACATTTTAAATGTGAATTAATGATATGCAAACCTTAAATATAAAGATAGAGTGAAAATAGAAGATGGAATCACTTTGAAAAAAAGTCTTTAGGCTTGATTTGATGGCTAGTTGCATCTCCTCAACCTAGATTTCTCCATGATTCTCCATAAGAATCCATGATCAACACCTTGCAATGAAATATCTTGAATGATCTAAGTCAGCTTGAAGAGTTGTGAAAACCCTAGATTATTGTCCCAAAGCTTCAACTTTGTTGTAGAAAGATTGATGAATCTTCTTGTGGAAGATATTCAACACTTGACTCTTGAAATTTTCTTGTAAAAATGATTTAGATTATTAAAAATGACCTAAAAATGTGTATTTATAGGCATCAATACCTAATTTCTCATTATTTAAAGACCTAAGAGGTTGACATCCACTAAAAAAATTGAATTAAGTCGATGAAATTCCTACTCAAAATTGAAATTTTCCCCAAAAAGGACTCATTCGCCACCCTTGGTGAATGGGTCCCACTTGTGGTTTTTGGAGGTGGGTTTTTGAGATATGAATGAATTAAGTATTGTTTATCGGGATTTGTATGATTTTTAAGTGAAATGGGCCTCTAGATAAAAAATAATGGGTCTTAGGGGCCTATAAATGTTGTTTTGAAGAATGATTAATGCAATGGTAATAAAAAGTAGGTCCAAATTAAGCGTGAAACTGTCTCTTTTTCCAAGAGTGTCCAATTTTGTATGCCACAACAAGGTGGCCATATAACAAAAAAAAAAAAACAACATTCAAAGAATGCTCACAGGAATCTTGCTTAGTTCATGCAAGGTCTTTAACTTAGCAAACATTGTGCCTAATGTCTCCAAGAGAGGACCAATCAAAGAATAGAGAATTCACAACTTAGGGGATGCACTGTGTCACATCAAGCCACCAAGAGGAATGCAATATGCTAAGATAGATCATGCTCCTAAAGGACATCATACCCAATGTCATCCACAAAGTGAAAATGCATCATATGAAGTAAGAAGGTTGCACTAAGAACAATGAAAAAGGAAAAATGCAAAAGAATAATGTCAATGTATGCCACCACTTTAAAGGAATTTCTACACACCATACTATGAGAAATTACTTTAAAGTAGCAAATGAAAATTGCAAATGAAGAAGACATGAGAGCCAACTTGGAAAGCCATATGCCAAGTCATATGTTTCTGAGTAAAGTTGCATCATGCAAGATAAAAAGAAAAAGGTTAGGTTGCCCCCAAAATGAAAAGACCAAACACATAAGGGATCTATGGATTTGGGGTCAGTATGTTCGTTGGTACAATGTTTTGTAAGGAGCTCATAACTGTCATCATCTCCCAAATACACATAGAACTAGAAGAATGACATAAAGAGTGCGAAAATAATGAAAATCCTTTTGGGTCAACATGGAACAGACATATGGTGTCTCGACGCTTTGCATCGTCCCCAAAAGGAAAACACAAGACAAATGAAAAAGAAAAGGAGAAATAACAAGTAAAATATTTTGTGTCAACATGAAGGAGACATGAATGTATCGATGCCTTGCATCATCCCCAAAAGGAAAAAACAAGAAAAGAAAAAGGAAATGAAAAGGAAATAATTTTGGGTCAACATGAAGGAGACATGGATGTATCAATTCCTTGCATCATCCCCAAAAGGAAAACACAAGAAAAGGAAAAGGAAAAGGAAAAGAAAAAGAAATCCTTTTGGGTCAACATGAAGGAGACATGAATTTCTCAATGCCTTGTGTCATCCCCAAAATGAAAACATAAGAAAAAGATTAAAAAAAAAAAGGTGAAAGCAATGCACGACATAGAGAAGAATGAAGGTACAAATAGAAAAATGTAACAAAGAGAGAGAACATCAAACATCACATCACAGGGGATCACATTACACACATGAAATCACGCAAAAGAAAAAGAAAGTGAAAAATACTAGTAAGGAAAATGCAAGTCAACCATTGAGCAAGTCATCCACCTCCCAATCATGTTCATTATATGCTAAGGGCAGGAAACTCGTCAAAGGAACAAGGGAAAGTGTCGAACTAGGAGAAGTACCAGGTTCATTACTCTGTAAAGGGCATTTCTCGTTTAAGATCATGGAAGAGGAAAACAATGTGTTCAAGTCATTATGCACCTCTTCGTCAATTTTAGTGATTTCGTCATTGTCATCCAAATTAATCACAACAAGAGGAAAAATGATAATATTTCATGAAGAGTGCAGCTCTTGTTGTGATTTTTGTATTGGAGCAATTTGTGGTAGGTGGACAGGAGGATTATCATGCATTTCTTTGGTCAAGTTTGGATTTCAGTTTTCATTATTAGGTTCATGTAACTTGCAAGTGAGTGCATGATGTCTACATCTACACTGTCAAGCACTTCAATTTCTTTTGGTTTTATTTTGAAGTTGTGTTTGTCTAAGATCGGGTTGATCAACCATAAGTTTCTTTTCTTCCTAAAGGGGAGGAACAAAAGGAACCATAGGAGGTTGTTCATCCATTTTCTCTTTTTCTTTGTAAACTTTTATTCAAGGAGGCATGATAGAGTTGGTATAGGTAGGTATTGAGGCTATTGTTGAGGGAGGAGGAATTTGAGTTCCTCCTTGGCGTGCAACATTGTTTGTTGGTATAGGGGCACTAGAGGTTGAAGGAGGATGTTTTCGAAAGATTTGAACTATTTTTTAGAAGGTCAAGGCCTTCATCACTTTCAAGCATGTGGTGAATGTTTTCTATGGTAGTAATTGTAGTAGCATAAAAATTTTCAAGGCTGACTTGGTGTTGCAGGTTGACTAAGTCCTCATGAATTTGAATGATTTTCTCTAGTGGGATATTATCAATCCTTGGTTCAATATGCATGCTACCTAAATGCAAAGATTTTATAAAGGTATTATCCATGCCTACTGTACTATTTTCAATACTAGGAGTGGAAGCTCTAAATAACCCAAGATCCACAATGACTATGTTATCGTGGGATAACATGAGTCTCAAACTTCTTCTCACTATGGTATTAGCAATAGGACACCAAACACTCATGCAAAGGCTACTAAATGTGGGATGGATGCAAATGCAAGAATGAATTGCTTAAAACTAAAGTTTTGGAAAGTAAAATTGAAATGTAGAAACAACAAACAAAAAAACAAAAATTAAACTGTAAATGATAGGAAATGCAGTGCAAAATATGCGAAGGGATGATTCACCCTAAGTGGTGAATGAGTCCTACTACTAATTATTTTGAAAAAATTTAGAATTTTTAAATGAATTTCATGGTTTTTATATTTTTTGGTTCAAATATGATGTGAAAATGTAGAATTTTAGTGATTTTTAATGAGATGAAATGTAATAATGCAAGGTATATGAGCTTTTTACTAATGCAAATTTTGAAACCCCAGAATGCAAATTAAATAATGAAAAATGAAATGAAATGTTATTGTAAGATAAATCTAGGATGTAAATGCGCTCCAAATCATAAATATGATGCTCTAAATCCAGGTTCAACAAATTGAAACAAATATTTTTTGTATGTGAGACTCTCTTACACTTCTAGGGTTTTGGACCTAAAAGGAGAGATATACAAAAACCTTAACGCTTCACTCAAGAACAATCCCTTGAGATTTAAATGCAAAGGAGATTGGAATCTATCAAAGAGGATGGTCCTAAAGGTTGAAAAACTGATAAAGGGGTTCACCACAAAGTGTAAACTTGGAAAATGCAAATTGTTTGAAAACAAAATAGGATATGCAAAAAGACCTAGAAATGTAAATAGATTGTAACAAAAAACTATGAGATTTAAAGCGTGCACTTGTAACAAAAAACTATGAGATTTAAAGATTTATACCGACTGGGATTCATATGCCAACCTAGGCAACTTAGTCCTACTTTGGGTGCACAATGCCAAAACAAGTTTAGAAAAAATGGGTACTAGAATCTATAAAAATAAATGTCAGACTCCTATAGTGGGAATCATTCAAAACTAATGGAAAATTAGTCCACTACCAGATTTTTGGAAATTCTAAAGTGGAATTTGTAGTTCTCAGTCTACTCTTCTACCTCTAATTTAAATCCAGGTCTGAAACTATCAAATTCATCATGTAAGTGTTCCCCAAGCTTCTCTTAGAACTTTTCCAACTTTGAATGGCTCTAAAAAATTAATGGAAACTTTTCCAATCTTTCTCTTTGACAAAGCTGCAACCTAAACCTGCAAATCACATACAAAGAGAGGGAAAAAAGTTGTGGAGTTAGTGAATAGGGGTTTTCCTTGGTCAAACCCCATGTTGGTAATTAAACCCTTGGAATGAAATGAAATATGTAAAGAGAATGATGAATGAACAAAAGACAATGCTATAAATCACCAAACCCTTGAAGTAGAATACTGCAAACATGCAAGTAATGGCTCTAATGGATGTAGACTTGAAAATGCTTGTAATGCTTAGAATGCTTGATAGAGTGATTGTGAGGTTGAAATGACTAGAAAAACCTTATATTTATACTTAATTATGCAATAATTGCTGAAAATACATCATCACACGCTGACCTTAGATCTTGAAAATAAAAACCTACCAAAAATTTGAATTGAATTTGAATTTTTAGCTACAGGGGACTCATTTGCCACTCTAGGTGAATGGGTCCCACCTAAGGGGACTCATTCACCCAAAATGGTGAATGGGTCCTACCTTAGGAATTTGAGGTGGGTTTCAAGATTTAAATATTTTAATTTATGTTTATTGGGTTTATTATCAAAAATTATCATAAGGCATGTAGATGCAAAATGAGGCCAATTAAAACATAAGAAAGCCCAATTATTAATGAAAAGCCTAGAAAAGTGTGAAATTTTGTTATAAAACTTTACAAGACTTTGAAATAAGGCTTGGTAAATGATAAAAACAGGTTATTTAGGTGAAATACATTAATAAGACCCTAGAAAAGTGTGAAAGTGTGTTACAACATTTCACAACACTTTTGCAAGGTACTTGTGAAGTGTTTTTTCTTAGTATTGCCCTAGGCTTCTAGTTTTTGGCTTCCTTTTTAATTGCGCAAGTGTTCGGGATAATGTAAGGCTGGTAAGGAAGATGGGCAATGCGCCATAGGGTGGCTTCACAATTTTCCCTTATTGTTTTCTTTTCGGAGGAGCGCCCAAGACACGCATCAGGATGGTAGAGATTTGTTGAAAAAACATTCTTTAGAAAGGATAAGGTTCTGACTATGTGGCGTATCATCTCTTTATCAAAGAAAAACTATGTCTTTTATAAAGTAATAACTTTTGAAGACTGTCAGAGCTCATTGGCTTTTCTTTTCTTGTTTTTTAGGATATAAGCTTCGAGTTGATGCTTCGAGATGATGTGATTAGTCAGTGGGATTCTTTTGTTGAACTGTTGCTTTTAGGATTTGATCATGTATAGGCTTCTATCTTTAAAATATCTAAAAGACATTAATGCAGTAGTTGAAGAGTTAATGAAAAGATATTTTGTGGCCTAACCAAGGGTTTACAAATATGATTGTGAGCTATCAAGTATCAACATCTGGCAGCAATTACTTTTGAGCTGAGGCAATGTTTCTTTATTTGGCATCTATATGAAGGAGGGATATGAACAAAAAAGAGATATTTTCCAAGAGGAACTATTTTCCTTGTTAAAAGAAGTGTTTCTTTTTAGTTTTGTTAAGGTTTTAGAATTGTTTTTAGAAGTAAGTTATACAACTACTTTATTCTAGCATATTATATCTATTAAGGTTTAAACTATTGTCAGATTGGCATCTGACCTTTGTTTCAAAGTTTAGTTTTAATTAAAGCACACACTATTGAGGGGAATTTATGGAGACTATTCATGTATGGCCTTTTTCGAGCTTTCTTTCTTTATATTGTAATTTTGAATGAAACATTGTGTCTTGCAAGCTATATTCTAGTAGTTTAAATACCAAATTTCTATGCTTTATGCTTGTGTGATGAAATGGTAGCTTAGGAGAATTGGAATATGTCATTGGAATTTGTTTGTTTTCCTTAAAGTTGTTATTCTATTAGGCTATGTTGTATTAGGAGACAAAATTCTTGCAATTTCTAGAATATTATTCTTTTACTCTAAGGAATATTTATGCTTGATTGGACCTGAATGAACACTATGTGTGGGAAGATCTAAAAGTCTACACTATGCTAGAAGTTTTCCTTTTTTGTTCATTCTCTTTCCAACAATGAGGAGTTATGGAATTTTGTGTCCTATATATCAATCATAGGAATAACTTGGATTTGAAATGTTGTAAAAGTTTTAGCGCATCACCTTTTATGTTTTATATTTACATTTCCTTTCTCCCTTATCTCAAAACCCCAAGAGAAGAGCCGAATTTCTATAAAAAACCCAAAGGTATTCAGTGAGACACAATTTGTCCCCCACTTGCTGAATTTTTGATAAGACTGTGAGAGAAGCACAAGTTTTGATGATAAAAAATTATTTTTCTAGCATGCCCGGTGGGATAGAATTTTTTTCAAATGTCTTATTAGAAGTTAGAAATATTTCTTAAATCAGGCTAAGGAAGGAAACTGGAAGTTTCATGCCCATAGTCCAAACAAGAGCATGCTTGAGAGGTCACTTCTAGTACTCTCAGTTACCTGCCTCAAATCCTAGAAGGAGAAGAACTATAGGTTTTATATCACCTGTAAGGAGTAATAGAGTGAGAAGTTAGAGCCTAGTATCTAGAGCCTTATCTACTCCACCCAGAGGCTTAAATTTCCAAATAAGATTACTTGTATATCCGATTCATAAGAATCCTTTCTCTATGACTCATGTACCCCCTCTTGCTCTTAGAAATTTCATAACATGGGATAGCAGTAGCCCATTACAACCACTAAAACCCCCAGATGTATGGCCCACCATACCTACTAAGGGTATGTGTAGGATCATCATGGAAAAAATAGGCCCTTAAGTGGCAAAAAATTCAAAAAAATTAGAGTTAGGCAACTTGACGTAAAAATTTGAATAAGTTATCTATATTATTTCAAAAATATGTAAGAATAGAATCTGTAGAAAATTGAATGTAGTTTCTACTCTACTAGGTTTTCTTAAAAAATAAAAAATCTATTTGGTGAAAATTTGAAATTTCAATGCATTGTACTTAAATTTTAGGGAAAAAATAAAAGTAGGTTCCCAACCTAACCACAATAAAATGATAATATTTTTGTTATAAGATTTTAGATATGAGTAGAGGACTCATGTCCGATGTGATGCATATTGTTTTGTAATTTTTTCTAGGTAAATAATTAATTGTGATTTTTTATTACAACATTTAAACAATAGAAAAAATTGTATCTCGACCACCTTAACTTGGTCAAAACTTCATAAAATTCAATTTTCTTTTTTTCATCCTATAGTATGTAAGATAGAATCTGACACATGTTTTGATTCAAAAATGTGATACCATTTGAAAGCTATAGATGTTTTTCAATCAGCCTATCAATTAGGACTTTAGTCGTAATTTGAATAGAAAATAAATAATAATTACTTATTAAATTCAAAGTAAAGAAAAATTTATATTGGTGGAAAGCTGAAAAATATGCTTTAAAAATCCTTTTCATTTTATCAATTTTGGGTAAAATAAAAGTCTTCAACCACATACCCATCATATTGCCACTTTTTGGCCCATCATGATCCTACACATACCCCTAATACCCTCAAGGATATTCCAATTTTTTCCAGATAAGATTTTAAAACCCCTTCTAAACACCTTCAAGATATAGTGGAGGTATGTAGGGTACATAATATAGCGGAGGAAAATGTCGCTCTAAGGCTATTAGCCGCATCTTTTAAAGGAAAAGCCCGAGATTGGTATGGATCTTTGGTCTTGGGTTCTATCATCTCCTGGGACCAGCTCGAAGGATGCTTGTTTGAATATTTTTTAGAAAAGTGAGACTGCTCCTCACTATTACATCAATTAATTACCATTAAAAGGGCCCCGAGAGAAGTCATGATCGACTTCAACACCAGGTTTGATAAAACTTGGTGGAGGATTCCCTTGACTGCTCACCCCCTAGCTATGATGGAATTCATGTTCTATTTGAAGGCTATCAATCTAGAAATCATAGTTATGATAATTTCCATGGGGGAAGATATCTTTTCTGATGCTTATGAGTTGGTAGTGCAAGCGGAAAATAATCTGATTGATGTTGGGAAGCTCCTACCCAGACCTCCCATGCCTATGTGCACGGAACCCTCTAGAACATCATAAGAAGGAGCCTATTCAAGTACATTTACTATAGAAGGAAGCACATCAGATACAACCTAGTCTATGTATATATATCCCTCCACACAAAGCAACATGTCGGGTTCAAGTTCAGTCATGACCAACATTAATATCATGAAGAATCTCATGTGGACTCTTGTTAATGAACTGGTCATTCTCAAATGGCGACAAGCAATTCCTTCGAAGGTGAATGCTCAAACCTATGGCGGGAGCAAGATTCCTTATCAACAGATCTCTTACAAAGGTTTTCCGTGAGGAGGAAGCCAACAGATGACATCCGTGAACTAGATAGTTCTGATAATCATGCCACTTCAAATGGTAAAGGTAGTCATAGTAGAGAATTGATCCAAGGCCATAATAATTTGGCGGAAGAGGGTGACAAGTGGTGCCTCCCATGTAGCGATGGTGATTTCCTATAGAAGTGCTTGAAGGTAAATATGTAAAAATGGATGGAAGAACAAAGAAGCAAAGGCCCACCCATGAATGTGAATGAGTTTGGGTCATCAGAATTGGATAATTCTCATTTTGGAGCATAATTGCAAGGGATGTACCTGGAACAAGATCCAGAAATAGCATGTAACTAATAATTTTTCTCATGGTCAGAGGAAGAAGATGTAGTATATGCAAATGAAACTCCAATGACTAGCATTCCACTGGTATGGTTAGCTTACAACACAAGATCTAAAAGGAGGCTCACAGGGAAATCTATACAACAAGCTCCTCCACATCCACAACCAAGTCAACTATTCCCCTTAGAGAAGAAGGCTTCACCACCCATCGTCTGACCTTTTTCATAGCCACCTAACGTACCTTTAGTGGAAAATAAGGTGAATAAAGCACCAATCCCAATCATGATGGAACGTTTTCTCCCAAGAACAAAAAAATACCACTGTTTAAGCCAAAATCCCAAACAGTTGGGATGCTTAACATAGTGGAGCAATTGAAGAAGGCACATACCAACGTGATATTATGGGATGTCATATCAATTCCTGAGCAGAAAACCTTGCTTCAAGAAGTGTTAAAGGTGGAAGGGAAAATTTTGGAGGTGAGCACAACTCAGTTGAACCATCAGAGTGGAAATGATAGATACGCACTTCCCCCTCAAGCTTTGAAATCAATGGCTTATGAAAATAACTTGAATGACATTAAAGAGAAAGAGGTAAGAAGAACAAAACCCACACCTTTCTTTTAAAATCTTATAGTAGGAGATAAATTTTTGCATAATAATATGATTGATTTAGGGGCTAGCACGACTATTATGCCAAAACAAGTGGTAGATGCTTTAAAGATTAAGTATGAACCCAATGAAAAGGGAATCATGCAGTTAGATGAAAAAAAGGTCTTGACCATTGGTCAGATAAAGGATTTTTCTCTAACTCTTTTCTCCTGCCCAAGCCAAGCAGTCACTTAGGAAGTGGTAGTAATAGACATTCCACTAGTTTTCAGGATGTGTCTATCAAGGTATTTCATTTCCAAACTTGGTAGGTATCTAGCACTTGACTGTTCCCACTTGATTTTGAGGACTAAGCATGGAGCAAAGATGAAGATTCTTTTGGAGCCTTTGCATCCCAAACATATTGCAAACAATGCATTCCTATGCTTCGAAGCTGCACATAAGTACTATTATGTCTCAATAGAAGAAATATTGTGTTGAAATGCTAGAGGATGAAGAGGATACAAGTGAGAAAATCCTTGAGGAAGAAGTGTTGCTTAATCAATTCATTGATTTCGATCCATTCAAAAACTTCCATGCAACCAAGCTCGACACCTATGTAATCCTTGATGGTGATCAAACTTTTTCAAAACTAATAAAGGATGAGGAGAAATCCGATGACCCATCTGATAATCAGCTATGAACCCTTTTTTTATGGTTCCAAGTATAAGTTTGGCACTAGTGCGGGTGTCCATTTACTCTCTCCAATGAGATCTGAGACACTCAGAGCTTACCATTTTATGTTCTCATGCTCGAAAAATGATGTTGAATATGAGGCCTTAGTTCATAGTCTGAACCTTGCACAAAGAATGAGTATAAAGAGAATACAAGTTTTCAAAGATTTAGAGCTGGTGGTGAGCCAAGTCCGTGGTCAAGCAACATGGGTATGTGCAGGATCATGATGGGCTAAAAAGTGGTGATATGATGGGTATGTGACTGCCGACTTTTTTTCTACCCAAAATTGATGAAATGAAAAGGGTTTTTAAAGGAGATTCTTAGCTTTCCACCAATATAAATTATGCTTTACTTTGAATTTAATAAATAATTATTATTCATTTTCTATTTCAATTATGACTAAAGTCCTAATTGATAGGATGATTGAAAAACATCTATAGCTTTCAAACCGTATCACATTTTTTGAATCTGAAATATGCCTCACATTCTATGCTTTGCATACTATAGGATTAGAAAAAGAAAAATTGAATTTTGTGAAGTTTTGACCAAGTTAAGGTGGTCAGACATATGAGTTTTTTATATTTTTTAAAAGTTGTAATAATAAAAAATGATAATTAATTATTTACTTGGAAAAAAATTATGAAAAAATATGCATCACATCTGGACATGAGTCTTCTACTTATATCTAAAATATTATAAAAAAATTTATCATTAAAAATTGTGGTTAGGGTGGTTAGATAAACACCTACTTCTTATTTTTTCCCTAAAATTTAAGTACTACTGCATTGAAATTTCAAAATTTCACCAAATAATTTTTTTTAAAAAAAATCTAGTAGTTTAGAAACTACATTTAATTTGCTACAAATTATTTTCTTACATATTTTTGAAATAATATAGATAACTTACTGAAATTTTTACGTCAAGTTTCCTAACTCTGATTTTTCTAAAAATATTTGCCACTTAAGGGCATGTTTTTAACATGATGATCCTGCACATACCCAGTAGCAAGGAATACCCAAATGAGGTCATACAAACACCGAGTCTAGGACATGATTGAAATTTTCAAAGCCTTCAATGTACAAGTCATTCCCCAATCCCAAAATAGCATATTTTATCAAATGTCATTAGTCAGGTCGCAATTAGAACCAACTTCTGAATTAACTAGGAAAAATACAATACATGTCATTGTCTAATCCTCAATTCCTGACAATGACAAAAATTGGTAGGTTTTCAATGATGATAGTCAAATAACTACCTTCATAAAAATGGGAGGAATGATTCTTGATACTTCAACCCTAGGGACAAATTGTTTTGATGGGTAGGTCATCCAATTAAAAGGGAATCAGATTCTAAGAGGATTGAATTCCCTTGAGAATCTCCTTGACTGTTAAGATGCAAGAAATGAAAAATGAAAGTTCATGGAAAATGAGAGAGATTATGAAGAACTTGATGTTAGGGGTGGTAGAAAGTTGAAAGTTGGAAAGGAGGTTCTGACTAAAGATAAAGAAAGACTAAGGGATCTATGTTATGATTACAATGGAGTTATGGCCTGGACTTATGACAATATTAGAAGTTATGACCCCAGTATAATTCAACATACCATCAACTTGGAGGACAGGTCTAAACCTCTCTGACAAAAGAAAAGGCCTATCAACTTGAAGGTTGACACATTAATGGCACAAGAGCTTACCATGTTGGTCAAGTCCAAGATAATATATCCAATCAAACAATGCACCTGGGTGTCAATATTGGTACCTGTTCGAAAGAAGAATGGTGATATCAAACTTTGTGTCAATTTCTGAGATTTAAATAAGGCATCACTTAAGGACCATTACTCATTTCCTTCAATGGAGAAAATTTTGTAGACAGTAGCTAGTCTCAAATTTTCTCATTACTTGATGGTTTTTCAGGATATAACTAGGTATATGCGAAGGAGAGCGACCAACACAAAACAACGTTGACCACTAAGTGGGGATCATTTGCATATGCTAAGATGTCATTTTTCTTGTCAAATACTAGCACAACCTTTCAAGGAGCAATGGATATCACCTTCAAATTTTTAATTAACTTGGTCAATTTGGTATATCTAGATGACTTAACAGTCTTTTCAAAATCAGAAGATGGTCACTTTGACCGTCTAGAAAATGTTTTCCAGAAATGTCAATAGTTAGGGATTTCTCTGAATCCAAAAAAATGTGTCTTTGGAATGCCTCAAGGTAAGCTACTTGGCTTTGTAGTCTCAAAAGAGGGGATATCAATAGATCCCAAAAGGGTTAGGTCCATAATGGAATTACCTCTATTAGTGAACCAGAAAGGACTCCAGTCATTCCTGGGGAAAATCAATTTCGTCAACAGGTTCATTTCTGACTTCCTTGGTATTGTAAGGCCTATTACACTAATGGTTAAAAGAATCTACCATTCAAGTGGACCTCTGAAGGGAAAGAGGCCTTTGAGCAAATAAAGATAGAAATTTTTGCTACCACAGTCTTAGCTAATCCAGATTTTTCCAAAGAGTTCCTACTCTATGTGTATAGTGGTCAGGATAGCATATCTTCAATACTCACTCAAAAAGGTGATGAAAATCAGGGAGAACATCATGTCGCATTCCATTCCAAATATTTGAAAGTGTATGAGATGAGGTATAACTTTGTGGAAAAACAAGCTTTTGCCATAGTTAAAAGTTTGAAGAAATTCCAACACTTGGTGTCAGCTAATAAAATCACTATCCTCAGCATATCCCAATGTATGGGAGTATATCACCGAGGGAAAGATTACTAAAACAACAAAAAATTGGATCACTAAGATCCTAGAGTATGATGTAGATATCCAACAAACTAAGTTGGTCTGAGGAAGAGGTATGTGTGAATACATTGCATAGGAAACGAGTCTCGTGGCTGAAAGAGAGACTGATTGAGTTTACTCGTACCAATGTGAGTCTAAAGAATCTTGTTTTGTTGATCAAAGATGACACATGCAAAAGAGATATTACCCAACTAGTCTACCATCCAATATAAGGAGATACTACCGACTTCAAGGCACAAGGTATATACTAATTGAAGATATACTTTTCAAAAAAAAAAAATGATGGTGTGCTACTCTGATGTCTTGACAACCTACAAGCAGGGAGGGTTCTTAAAAATTTTCACCATAGTCCTAAGGGTCAGAATTTTCCCACCAAGAACACCACTTTTAAAATAATGAGGATAGGATATTATTGGCCCTCTATGTTTATTGAAGCACATCATCTAGTACAAAGGTGTACTTAGTGCCAATTTTTGGTTGGAAAAAGGAGGAATGTCGCTCAACCTGTGAGCCTGATCTCAATCGAGGAACCCTTTGCCCAATGGGGTTTGGATTTTATCAGTATGATAAATCCCATTTCTAGGGTTGAACACAAGTGGATCCTCACAACGAGTGATTACATTACAAGGTGGTGACAAAAGTCGTACCCCTAAAGAATGCAACAAAAGGAGAGATTGTCAATTTCCTTGAAGAGGTGGTGACCAGATTTAGGCCACTTAAAACCATCATGTCGGACAATTCCAGAGCTTTTGTTGTGTCAGAGATGTTATATTTTACTATTCGGCACGAAATTTTTCTTAAAACTTCATGAAATTACTACCCCCAAGGGAATGGGCTAGCAGAGTCCACCAACAAAAACCTAATTAGGTTAATTAAACACATTGGGTTAGAATGAAAAAGGGACTATCACAAGCATCTATGACCACATGCATTAGAATGCATGGTTCTTTGAAAACTTTAACAGTTATGTACCATATGCAAAATTTTGTAATTATTTCAATTTATTTTTTTTGAGAATAAAACCTAAGGACATTAAGAAATAAGTAGCTTGTATTGTATTTATTGAGAATTCTACATATATGCAAGCCCAAGGCTCATATTCAAGCATGAGACTCCCTCAAGCAAGCCCAAAAAGAGTTACAAAGCAAAAAATTCAAAAGGAAGGAGTAATGTGCAAAAGTAGTAAGGAGGTGCCCTTGGTCGTCACCCAGGAAACATAAAAGACTTGTTATTGGGTCTTCTTTGTTTTTCTTTCTTTCTCTTCTTCTCTATCTAGTTGCAAAAGAAGGGCCAAAAATCACAACGAACATGAACATAGGCCCAAATCCTACTCATTACTACTCTAAACTAGGAAGTCAAAGTGTTTCCTCTAGGCCAGTCTTGTAACTTGCTCCACACTGTACTCACGAAGCAGAAAAATTGTTGTCGGTTGTGAAGAATATAAGTGTGTTGCAATGTCCTAGGTGCAGAAGTCAAAGAGAAAGGTTATCTAGGGAACATGTATGTTGAAGTCCACATGCCTTCGAAGGTCCATGGTGCTGAGGATGCCAACACCGAGGATGGATACTTGCACTATATTGCCAATCCCTTCCATTAGGGAGGTGTTAAACATCTCTTGGCATAACTCTATAATCATAGGTTTGCACAAATTCAGGTCTAGCAGTGAGGCCACAAAGTGAGAAAGCACGTTGCAATTACTCCAAAGCTGGTTCCCATCAGTAATGAAGTTAGTACCCACCACCCATTTGAATGCAGTCATGATAAGTGGGTCACATTTCTTGACCAACCATTTGATTCGGTCACTAGTAATCTCTCCCACAAAACTATATTGTGGCCTCCATGGAAGGAGCCAAATAGGGGTCCCCAAGCTAGCAAACATTCTGGTAAAATGGTGAATTATAGAAAAATGGAAAGAGAGTAGGAAGAAGACAAATTAAGTTAGCAAAATTTATGTTCAAATGAATGTTGTGAAAGGTAGTGTGACTATATATAGAAAAGGCCAACCAACAAACTTGACCAACAAAATATTTTTTTTTGGTTAGACAGTAATGGGAAAATTTGAGGTAGAATGGACCAAGGTAGATAAACCATATGGAGGATCCCATAGAACATCTTAAGAAATTGATTGGGGCGTTGGGAGTAAATTCCCTTGCACGCCAATTGTTGACATGTTTCCATCACCATCATCAGTGACAATTATCTCATTAATGAGAAAATATGGGGTTAAGACGTTAAAAAGGAAAAATATCTAGCAGATTAATCGTTACATTTTTCAAGGGTACTTTGCACAACTTCGTCACACTTGGTATGATGGAAAGCATGCTTCTTAAGGAAATGTTTCTTTTTAATTAAGAGGTGGTGAAAGGAATGTACTAATTTCATCCTCATAACATTTTTGGTATTCCCAAGGGATATAGATCTTTAATTCACATGTATCATCCTAGTGGCATCATTTAATAACCTAGCAGTAATAGCACAACCTTGAGTGTATGTACTAGAAAAAAAATTGATTACGCCCAAAAGTATGTCTTCCTTTTGAAGGAAAAGGGTCACTGGCGGTTATCCCTAAGACGTTCTCTGCAACTTTTGATACAATCATGGTGGAACCCTCAACTTTTGGAAGACAGTCTATAGCTTCAAGCCAATGGCCTGGTTATGCCAATTTTTTTGGGTGGAAGTCTTTTTCCAACACCCTAGCTATGGAGGAATGACCTTTCAAGTGCTGCAAGAAGGTGCCAATGGATAAGCCCGTGAAAACATAAGTACAAGATATTGTTGACAATGTTTTTTATCCTAATTTTTTGGTCAACCCTAAAAGCCTCTGAGATGGCATGTTTCAAAGAAAAGAAAAGTATGGGACATCTGAGGCTTTTATGCTTTGGCTATGGGATTGTGGTTTGCTACAGTTCATGTTGCATGTTGTACATCCATGCCCTGAATTAGTCGATGCATGTGCTAGGAAATTCGACGAGGTAACAAGGGGTTATCCAAAGTAGTAGGATTAGGATTACCATTTATGCTCAAGCCATACTAGATATGATGTGTATCCCTATGGCCTGGGATTCAGGGTTGTTCAATGAGGAAAAGATGGATCTTTTTGGGGAAGAAAAGGTGAGAAGAAAAAAAAAATATGAAGAAGAAACAAGGCAATGACCGGATAGAGGTCATGTTCCTTTGCCTCTATCATATGATATACTCAAGAGGGACACTCAGGAAATCTTCTCGATGCTAGCTTGGGTATTTGGTCTTGAAAATGATGCCCAAGTTTTTCCTTTCTAGTTCAACTTGTCTTTCGAGCTATAGAAATAAAAATTCTAGAGGCACTATGATTTTTCCGAGGTGATAGTTGGGAACATGTTGAACAAGCTAAAAAAATATGGGACTAACTCTAAATTCAGGTACCCTTCCTTCTTAGGTCATTTAGTTTTACATCAAAAGTTTGAATATTTTGGGAAAAATGTGCTAGTATCTAGGTTGGATGAAAGGAAATATCTTTAGTCAGTTTCTATGTGGACCCATCTCCTTTCTAGAACAGGGGATTATTATGGGTTTTCAAATTACTTTTTGAGGTCTGTACTCCAAGAATTTTTACCCTACCGTACGGGGCATTTCTCTCCTGAGGTTATACAATGGATAAGAATCTCACCAAAGCTAGTGGATTACTTCCTAGGTGCAGATTTCATATTTATTAGATTTCATGGTTTTCCCAATGAGTCTTTTCAACTCCCTAGGTTTGTAACAAACAAATTTTTCATGTTGGAAGCATACCACCAATTGACCATTGTTGACAAGATCTATGACATAGGAAGAAACAAGATGAAGTTGTATTCACTCCCTTTCAATATTGCTAACAGTTAGGTATCACTTACAAATAATGTTTTTGAAGAGGAACTCAAGAATCTATTAGCAATTTTGGGCTTGGTCATCATTTGTGATAAGTGGGACTATAATCCATGAGGAATTTATAGTGTGAAGCATGAGGAATGGGAATACTTTGAAAGAAGGAAGAACATGACTCAAGAAAGTGCACAAGAATACATCGACTTGAAGCATATTCCTTTTAGCAATCAAAATGGTTGATTTTCTATATGCGAAAGGTCCAGTATGATAGGAACCTTTCAATAAATAAGTCCATTAATACATAGCTAAAGAAGAAGGGATGGTCAGAAAGAAAGTTTAGGTAGATTTTGGAGGTTTCGATAGGAGTTGTGTTGTCTCAACCTTCTTGTCAGATAATTCCCACAAGATGAGGAGTTTGAGTACATTTATGATAAAGAGGCTATTACCAATGACAGTTTTCTAGAAACTAGCCATGAAATTGATGTGGAACAAGTTCTTCACTAGAACCACTAATCTTGAGAATCTGATAGTCAGAGGGATTCAAGGCAAAAGGATTCATGGGCTATGTCCACCTCTAGCACCCAATGTAAAGGAAAGAAACCCTGATGATCCACAAGAGCATCATCCATTGCTGTCACTGAGGGCCAAATTTTAGAGGGATCGATGGTCAAGAGAACATAGCATGTTAGTTCTAGTTCATTAAAATGAAGACGGGTTGAAGGTATAGGCATATCCGATATGTCAGCCGGAGGTGAAGAAGATGTGGAGTCTTCTTTCTGAAATGTGTCAACCACTATGATTTAGGTGAGTTTTACTCATTTTCTTCCTATTTCAACATCTTTGATTACTCCATCTCCTCCTACCTTGGAAAGGAATTCTCCATCCTCGGGCCCTGAGTTAATAATCTTGATTACATCTTTTCCTGTTTGGAATAAAATTTCCAAGATTACCCTGCACGCCAAATGAGCAACATCTACCTTGGTCGCTGCTGACTCTTTATTCGCCCTATCAAGGGACCCTCTTAAAAAATCTGAAGCATTTGTATTAACCCCCACTCCCAGTTCAAAAATTTCTGAGCAAACACCTTTCTGCTTGCCCATGTCTTTGTTTACCTCTACCCACAAATCACCTGCTCAGTCTCAGTTAGGTGTGCCATCCTTTTCCATGAATACGCTCATTTTTCCTCTTCCCATACTCATACATCTAAGGTCTCCCCCTCTGTTACCTTTTTTTGTTTCCCTCCTGGTACACCTATTGCAACACAGAACATCGAAGTTCCTCAAACCCTCAAGGATCATTTCAATACAACAAAGATGGCCCGATGAAATGCTCAATAGAGGTGGCTTATGAAAAATGTTGAGTTGTCAGCTGCTAAGAAGATCGAAACTTATTACAACAAGGAGCAAAATTCTCTTTTGATCAGCACCATGACACCGCTCATGCTAAGCTTGAAGGGAAAATGCAGCTGGAGGATTACAACATCTAGAAAATGGGCCTAGACCTAACTGAAACATGTCCACGTGACAAGGTGGTCTTAGCTAAGACCACCCAACAGGTGGTATATTTAGACTATGAAAAGATAGGTAGAAAGTTAAAAAATCATGAGACAGAGTTAGTAAACATAAGGGAAATAATGCGTAGATTGCAAATGGAGCTCAAGGCTAAGGACATTGAGTTGGCCCGCATAATGTAGATTCAGAGTAAACAAGGGGAAGACTCTAGATTGCTTGAAGAAGCACAAAGCTAGCAGGTTTGACTACATGCCAAAATTGAGAGGCTAAAAGTTGATCTTGCCATCCAACATCAGACCAATACGGGGTATAGAAGTACTAAAAAAAATTAGAAAATGAATTGGGCAATGTCCAATCTCAGTTTTTTTATGCTATTAGGAAGGCACAGGCGGACATAGAAAAATTGAAGCTAGAAAAGCAAGAGGTTGTGTCCACATTGCAAACCCATGATTCAGAAGTATGAAGAATAAGCTCCAAGCTGGTGGGCGCTCTCAAGGAAAAGGGTTGAATAGAGGAAAATGAAAAGACTAAGGAGACTCATCTCAATCAAGAGTTGGCTATTGCTTGAGAGACCTAGTCTCTCCCGTTGCTAAAAAGACCAGTATCTTGACATTGGAAGTGAATTGCAACCATAGTTCTTGTTCTTAGGCCTATTTTTCAATTCTTGAAGGATGTCCAAGAAATAAATGAGAAAATTGGCTTAACGTTCGATCATGTTTTGCAGGAATGTGACTCTCAGATGGTGAAATCATAAAGTTTCATTTCTAGACATTGTGTGGCTTCTGATGAGGTTCTCAAAGATGTCAGAATTGCTGACTGAAGAACCACCTATATCAAGGCTAGTGAAATTTTCAACTCCTAGAAGGTTGTTAAAAGGTGTAAATATTGCCAGGTGGTGTTGGCAAGGAGAGTTGAAGAGCTATTAAATAGAAGGATCAGATTGCTACAGAACTCCTAGGTTTCAGCATGGTGCACATAGTTGATGAGGTTGAGCGCGAGATTTTTCACCTTTCCTGACTTTATCATTACCTTGGAGTGGTTACTACAAGATGGGGGGTCATGTCTTTCAAAGAAGTTTTTCCAGAGAGTTGGGCTCATCTATAGTATGTCTTTACCAACTAAAGAAGAATGGCAGGCGCAACATTCCTCCTTCCTCAATCTTCAAGAATTTCCAAAGACTTGGGTTCGTACCTCCGCAAGCAAAGGCCCCTATGAGTCACCAAAATCGTGAAGTAATTTTTCTTATTATTTCCCTAGCCTTCTAGTTTTCAACTTCCTTTTTAATTGCGAAAGTGTTTAGGATAATGTAAGGCCAATAAGGAAGATGGGAAATGCACCATAGGGTGGTTGCATGGTTTTCCCTTATCATTTTCTTTTCGGAGGAGTGCCCAAGACACATGTCAGGATGGCATAAATTTTCTGCAAAAACACTCTTTGGAAAGCATAAGGTTTCGACCACGTGATGTGTCATCTCTCTATCAAAGGAAGACTATGTCTTTATAATGTAATATCTTTTGAACACTGTCAGAGTTCGCTGGATTTTCTTTTCTTGTTTTTTTCAGGATAGAAGCTTTGAGTCGATGCTTCAAGATGATGTGATTAGTCAACAAGATTCTTTTGTTGAACTGTTACTATTAGGATTTGATTGAGTATAGGCTTTTATCTTTAAAATATTTGAACGACATTAATGCAATAGCTAAAGAGTTAATTCAAAGATATTTTATCGCCTAACCAAGGGTTTACAAATTAGATTGCGAGCTATCAGGTAAAACATTTGGCAGCAATTACTTCTGAGTTGAGGCAGTGTTTCTTTCTTTGGTGGCTATATGAAGGAGGGAGACAACACAAAAAAGAGAGATTTTCCAAGAGGAATTGTTTTCTTTGTTAAAAGAAGTGTTTCTTTTTAGTTTTCTAAAGGTTTTGTAATTGTTTTTAGAAGTTATAGAACTAATGTATTTTGGAATATTATATCTATTAAGGTTTAAACTATTATCGGATTGGCATAAAGCATGTAATATTGAGGGTAATTTATTGAGACTATGCATGTATGGCCTTTTTCAAGCTTTCTTTCTTTATATTGTCATTTTGAATGAAACACTATGTCTTGCAAGCTATATTTTGGTAGTTTAAATTGTAGATTTCTATGCTTTATGCTTGTGTGATGAAATAGTAGCTTAAGAGAATTCGACTATGTCATTGGAAATTTTGTTTTCCTTAAAGTTGTTATTATGTTATGCTTTGATGTATTAGGAGACAGAGTTCTTGTAATTTCTGGAATATCATTCTCTTACTCTAAGGAATCTTTATGTTTGATCAGACCTTAATGAACACTACCTATGGAAAAATCTGAAAGTCTACACTATGCTTGAAGTTAGCCTTTGCTATTCATTCTCTTTCCAATAATGAGGAGTTGTGGCATTATGTGTCCTCTATATCAATCATAGGAATAACTTGGGTTTGAAGTGTTGTAAAAGCTTTGGAACATCACCTTTTATGTTTTATATTTACATTTCCTTTTTCCCTTATCTCAAAACCCCAAGAGAAGAACTAAATTTGTATAAAAAACCTAGAGGTATTCAGTGAGACACACTTTGTCCCCCACTCATTGAATTTCCCAAAAGATTGTTGGAGAAGCACAAGCTTTGATGATCAATAGTACCATTAAAATCCTTAATAGTTCACAAGGGCCCAAGACGTAATGTGAATGTATTAACCACATTACAACACTAAATCAAGGAAAAACTGAGCCAACATCCACAAGAAGGACCCAAATGAGCATGAAAATGTCCAAAGATCCATTTTTCTATGCTACACCTTGAAAGGAAAGGAAATATGAATGCAAAATGATGAATTAACAAATAACAAGGTTGCAACTCACCAAAAAATAGCAATAAGGTGATGTAAATATGCTTGAGATGGATACAATGGATGTGGTTCTTGACTCTTGCTTCAATAATGTTGATCTTGCATGAAGTATTTTCTTGAATCATAAAACCTTATACCACAATTGTTAGCACAACAACAAACATGATGCAAGAAGTCTTTAACATGATGACTGATTCTTGAAGAATTCTCTAATATACCTGATAATCTTCCATTGAATTCTTTTCAATGCTCTTCTAAATTCTCAAATGCTCTTGTGAACTCTCTTTAATGATAGGTGTGATTATGAGTGAAAGAACCTTGTATTTGTACTCAATTATGCAAGAATTCCCGAAATTATAAAACTACAAGCCGACATTGGATCTTGGAGAACAAAATCCCACCAACAATTTAAATTAAATTTTAGTTTAATTTAAACATGACTCATTCACCACTCTAGGAAAATGGTTCCCACTTAAGGGACTCATTCGCCCATGATGGAAAATGAGTCCCACCTTAGGAATTTGAGGTAGGTTTTCTGGATTTTGGAGTTTTAAATGCTTTTGTCAAGATTATCCTCAAAAATACACATAATAAGGCTTTTGGATGCAAAATGGAGCCAATTAAAGCATAATAAATCCCAATATTTGATGATAGGCCTAGAAAAGTGTGAAAGTACATGTTAGAACCCTTTAAAACACTTTAAAATAAGGCAAGATTAATGATCAAAAAGAGGTTATTTAGATGTAATTCATTAACAATACCTTAGAAAACTATGGAAGTGAATTACAACACTTAAGTAAGGTGTTGTTTAAGTCTATTTAGTTCACAAGGGCCCAAGACCTAATGTGAATATGTTAGGCATATTGCAACACTAAATCAAGGCCAAGTTAAGAGGACCTTTTTTCCGTCACTACATAATCAAAATAAGCATGCTACTAGAATAGCTACTATAGGTGCTCAATTTGACATTCCTAATGATATTAAAAAAGAAAAGGTACATCAGTATGTCAAAGTTGTAGTGAGCCCATCTATTCCTAATAATAACATTCATTGGCAAGTTTTTGAAAGTGATGAGCAACTGCTTAATTTTTTACTTCAAGAAGATGAGTTTTTAATGGTAAATCAAGAAAAACTCAAGCAATAGTATGATTTCCAAATCATATAGTTGAGGAAAAGTAAATTACTCAAGGTTTTGGTTACCTTGGAATCCATTTTTAGTATTGATGATTAGCTCAAGAAAGGAAAAACCAACCTATAGATCAAAGAAGAGCATTATGAACAACATGAAATCTTCAAATGTAAGCTCCTTAAAATTGGTATAATCTATTTCCAAGAAGATAGACAACCCTTTATTGCACTTTTTCAAGAATTTCATGATGTCTTTGCATGGGATTACTCTAAAATAAAAAAAATTGATCCCAAAATTGCCTAGCATACTAGAGAGCTTGAGCCAAATGCAAAACTAGTTAGGAAAAAAGAAAGGCCCTTGAATCCTAAGCTTGATCCTCTTATGATTAAAGAATTGACTAGGTTGATTGAGGGAAAAATAATTTTCCCAATCAACCATACATCATGGGTTTCTATCCTTGTCCCAATTAGAAATAAAAATGGAGAAATTAAGATCTATGTGGATTTCAGAGACTTGAATAGAGCCTCATTGAAAGATCACTACCCAATACCCTTTATGGAGAAAATCCTTAAATTTGTTGTAGGTTGTAAGATATTTTCTTTGCTTGATGGTTATTTTGGTTATAACCAAGTGTGAATGAAGGAAGAGGATCAATATAAAACTGTATTTACCATGAAATGGGGAACAATGGCTTACAAGAGAATTTCATTTGGTCTTTCTAATGTTGGTGCCACCTTTCAAAGGGAAATGGACATGGCATTTCAAGGTTTGATTGACAAGATTGTGGTCATTTACCTTGATGATATAACATTTTTTTATAAAAATATTGATGAGCATATTTCTCATTTAAAACACGTGTTTGAAAGGTGTAGGGAATATGGCATATCCCTCAACCCCAAAAAATGTATCTTTTTTATCCATGAAGGAAAGCTTATTGGACATGTAGTATCAAAACAAGAGATTGCCATTGATCCATAAAGGGTAAGTGCCTTTCTTGCTTTACCTTCGCCTAGCCATAAGAAGGGGCTGCAAAGCTTCCTTGGTAGAATTAAATTTGTGAGAAGATTTATACTAGATGTAGCAAATTTATTGAAGCCTCTAACTACTATGTTAGAAAAGAATGCAAGTTTCATCTAGAAAACAAAGGGAAAATGCAACTTTGAAGCAATTAATGAGGAATTAATAACAACTCCCACATTGGTAAATCCCAACATTGCAAAGGAATTCATTCTTTATGCTTTTGGTAGCATAGACACTATTTCTTGTACATTGGTATAGCAGAATGATGACAATTTGGAACAACCCATAGCTTTTTTTAGTCAGGGCTTAGAAGACTATGAGTAGAGATATACCTTTGTTGAAAAAAATGTACTTGTTATTAGAAGTTTGAAGAAGTTTAAATATTTGATTTCTAAAAAAAAAGTACATCTAATGGTTGCTCATCCTAGTTCCAAGGAATTCCTTTTGAGTAGATATTTCAATGAGAAGAGAGCAGGTTGGATCATAAATGTTATGGCGTATGGCATTAACATCAAGATCACAAAGCTGGTTAGAGGTAAAGGTCTATGTAAACAATTAGTTTTTGGGTCTAAAAGTGAGCAAGAAACTCAAGAGGAATATGTTTTGGGAATCAATGATGAGTCTCAAGTTGTTGCACTAGTATTGGGTTCAATTTGGATGCAAGAGACAGTCCATTTTCTCCAAAGTAGTGAGTGTCCACATGGTTTGGACAAACCAAAAAGGTGGTACTTCAGGTTATAATAAATTTCTTATGTGCTTGTTAATGGTATATTTTTTAGTAAATATCATAATTGAGCATTACTAAGGGGTATGTGCAGGATCATCATGGAAAATAGGTCCTTAAGTGGCAAAAAATTTAGAAAAATTAGAGTTAGGAAACTTGACGTAAAAATTTGAACAAGTTATCTATATTATTTCAAAAATATGTAAGAATAGAATCTATAACAAATTGAATGTAGTTTCTAAACTACTAGGTTTATTTTTTAAAATATCTATTTGGTGAAAATTTGAAATTTCAATGCAGTAGTACTTAAATTTCAGAGAAAAAATAAGAAGTAGGTGTCTGTCTGACCACCCTAACCACAATAAAATGGTAATTATTTTTTATAAGATTTTAGATATAAGTAGAGGACTCATGTCTTGATTTGATGCATATTTTTTTGTAATTTTTTTCCAAGTAAATAATTAATAATGAATTTTTTGTTACAACTTTAAAAAAATATAAAAACTTGTATGTTTGACCACCTTGACTTGGTCAACATATGTCATGAAATTCATTTTTTATTTGTTAATCTTATAATATGTGAAGCATAGAATGTGACACATGTTTCAGATTCAAAAAATGTGATACCGTTTGAAAGCTATAGATGTTTTTCAATCAGCCTATCAATCAGGATTTTAGTCATAATTCAAATAGAAAATGAATAATAATTATTTATTAAACTCAAAGTAAAGCATAATTTATATTGGTGGAATTTGAGAATGTCCTTTAAAAACCCTTTTTTGTTTCATCAATTTTGGGTAAAAAAAAGGTCGTCATCCACATACCCATCATATTGCCAATTTTTGGCCCATCATGATCCTGCAGATACCCTAAGGTGCATTGATATTGATCATATTGATAAAATACTTAATGATTTCCATGATGTCCAACAACTGGTGGACATCTTTCCCCAACGACCACAACTTGGAAGACCATGAGGGTTGGCTACTATTGGCTAAGCCTCTTCAAAGATGCCCACACTTGGGAAAGGAAATGTGTTAACTGTGCCATGTTTGTAGGTAAAGAGAGGCTACCAACTCTTCCTTTGAAGCCTATACAAGTTGAACAACCTTTTATGAAGTGGGGAATTGATTTTATAGGAGCTATTAATCCACCTTCTAGTGTAGGTAATAAGTGGGTTCTCATAGCCACATATTATTTTACTAGATAGACTGAGGCTATGGCACTAAAAGAAGCTAAGGAGAGTGTTTTTGTGAATTTGTATAATGATTTAATAATAAGGTTTTGTGTACCTAAGTCTATTATTTCTGATAATGCCTTAGCTTTTGTTGGAATAAGGTTGAGTGAATGGGCTATCAAGAATGGTATCCTTTTGAGTACTTCATCAAAATATTACCCTCAAGGTAATGGTTTTGAAGAGTAAACCAATAAGAATATGTTAAAGATCATTAAGAGAATAATGGAAGGTAATCAAAGAACTTGGCATACCAAGTTGAAATTTTCCTTGTGGGTAGATAGAATAACACCAAAGAGGTCCATTGGAAACTCTCCTTATACACTAGTATATGGAAGTGAGGAAAGGTTGCCCTTGTATATTGAGTTTCTATCTCTTGATATTGTAAACAAGCTTGAAATGTTTTAAGAGGATCCAATGGTAGTCAGATATGCATAGTTCATGGAGCTAGAAGAAACAAGAGTTAAAGCTATGAAAACCATGGAGTTTAACCAAATCCAAGTAAAGAATGTTTTTAACAAAAAAGCAACACCAAGGGTGTTTAAAGAATGAGATGTCATGCTTAAGTGGGATGAGTTAAAGACTAGGCCTATAAAACACACTAAGTTTGATAGTATGTGGAGTGGCCCATTCATTATTGTAGAGTGCAAACAACACAATGCTTTCTAGCTATCAAAATTGGATGGTGAGTTACTTCCTATCCTAGTCAATGGGATACACCTCAAACTTTGTTTTGAGGTATGATTACCTATGTACATGTTAGTTTAGGAGTTTTGATTCAATAAGTATTGTTGCACATAGTTTAGATGCAGTTTCATTTCCTCTAAGTGTTGTTTTGCACAATTAGTCAGTTTGATCTGAGTCTTTTGGTAGGATGAATAAGATTTGAAGGTGTTATACACTATTTTGGATGAGTTACAACAATATGCAAGACAGTTTCTCAAGTCTTGTCAAGTTCCTATTGACTCATGTGCCCAATGGATAAGTTCAAGCAACTAGTCAAGATGTTTAGCATGAAAATATATCATAGATGTCGCCAAAAATGTTACCTAATTTAGTAAAGAGTGACACTACTAGCTAACACATAATTTTTTTCTATGAAGTACATAATTCTATTTTTTTTGAATTTAGATTTGTAACTACGATATCTAGTGCATGGAATTGGTTTCATAGCATTTAATTGATTTTTTTTTTCTTAGTTAATTTTCAAAGTCAAACCAGTTATAACTCAGACATGATTTCATGACTAAAACATAATTTTTATAAGTAAATATTTGAATAAATTAGAGTTAGGAAACTTGATGTAAATATTTGAAATTTCAATATAGTAGTCCTTAAATTTCAGGGAAAAAATAAGTAGTTGTCTATCTGACCACCCTAACCACAATAAAATGATAATATTTTTTTAAATTAATTAGATGACTCATCTCTCGATGCGATGGATTTTTTTTTGTAATTTTTTTCCAAGTAAATAATTAATTATGATTTTTTTATTACAACTTTTAAAAAATATAAAAACTCTTATGTTTGACCACCTTAACTTGGTCAAAACTTTAGATATGTGTAGGATCATCATGGAAAAAATAGGCCCTTAAGTGGCAAAAAATTTAGAAAAATTAGAGTTAGGCAACTTGATGTAAAAAATTGAATAAGTTATCTATATTATTTCAAAAAAATGTAACAATAGAATCTGTAGCAAATTGAATGTAGTTTCTAAACTACTGGGCTTTTTTAAAAAATAAAAAAATCTATTTGGGGAAAATTTGAAATTTAAATGGAGTAGTACTTAAATTTCAGGGAAAAAATAAGAAGTAGGTGTCTATTGACCACCCTAACCACAATAAAATGATAATTATTTTTTATTATATTTTAGATATAAGTAGACTCATGCCCCATGTGATGCATACTTTTTTGTAAATTTTTTCCAAGTAAATAATTAATTATGAATTTTTATTACAACTTTTAAAAAATATAAATAATCGTATGTCTCACCACCTTAAATTGGTCAAAACTTCATGAAATTCAATTTTTCTTTTTTTAATCCTATAGTATGCAAAACAAAGAATGTGACGCATGTTTTGGATTCAAAAAATGTGATACCATTTGAAAGCTATAGATTTTTTTCAATCAACCTATTAATTAGGACTTTAGTCGTAATTTGAGTAGAAAATGAATAATAATTACTTATTAAATTCAAAGTAAAGCATAATTTATATTGGTGGAAAGCTGAGAATCTCCTTTAAAAACCCTTTTTGTTTCATCAATTTTGAGTAAAAAAAATTTCATCAACCACATACCCATCATCTTTCCACTTTTTGGCCCAGCATGATCCTACACATACCCCTTCATGAAATTCATTTTTTTTAATCCTATAGTATGCAAAGCATTGAATGTGACACATGTTTTAGATTCAAAAAATGTGATACCATTTGAAAGCTATAGATTTTTTTCAATCAACCTATTAATCATGACTTTAGTCATAATTCAAATAGAAAATGAATAATAATTATTTATTAAATTGAAAGTAAAGAATAATTTATATTGGTGGAAAGCTGAGAATTTCCTTTAAAAACACTTTTTGTTTCATCAATTTTAAGTAAAAAAAAAATTGTCAGCCACACATCCTACACATGCCCATCATATTGCCACTTTTTGGCCCAACATGATCCTGCACATACCCTTATACTTTTTGGGAAGCTTATAAAAAGGAATAAATAGTTACAAAAAATAAATTTTAAATGAATTCATTTGATCCCCCAAAAGGTAAATCAAAAATGGTTTTTTATCAACATTTTGATAGGTGTAAAGGAGACTCCATTATAAGTATGGTTTAAAACTAGTGGTTTTCTATCCAAGGGGGTTTTATCTAAGGTGGTTTGATCAAACCCTCTTCAATTGGAATCCTTTAAATGGAACTTTTCAAGGCTTAAATCATTATATTTTCTTAAAATATTTGATTTCAGCAAAAATTAGGATCTCCCAGAAATTGTAAACTAGTACTATGGGATCACCCAAACTATACATTTGAAGATATAAAAGGAAAAGAGCATATGGAAAGAGTAGGGATGTATCATTTCCTGAATGATGAACCCCAAGTTGAACTGTTGTATCCTTGTCTAGTACCTTCTACTTGGTTGCTCCATAAGTTGACCTATTGCTGCTTGAAATGCCCACAAAAGATTAGGAAAATGTGTTAAAGATTGGGACCCATAATCTTTGCATATGCTATATCAACAAATATATAATTTATTCTCATATAGAATTGAAATAATTTTGAAACACTTTGGATATCAAGAAAATATGAGGAGTATCATCAATCATCATGAAACTTCATTGGAAGCTTTTGCTTCATTGTTTTATCTAACATGTTTGTGCACTACATAGATATAGGTGTATTTTTCATTGTTGGATTATTTTATTTTGATATCACAACATGTGGAGTAAAATGGGATCCCACAAGGGTTGATCCAGGCATGCTTCCCTCTTGTTTTCTGAGAGGGGTATGAGTGTGGACTCTTCACACTTTTCAACTTTGAGTAGATACTCATCACCCATGATAGTGAAGTTAATGAACCTTAGTATCATAAATGAAAGGTATTTATTCTATAAAGAAAAATCAAATCACAATGAGATAGGAGCAAGATTATGTATATGGGCACACCAAAGAAAGAAGTATTCACATGAAAAGATAATCTACAAGAGAAATCAAAGGGTAGCCCTGTATCTAGGAATATGATGAAAAGTGACTGGATTAGTTCTACATTTCTTCAATTGGTGACGAGCTATAAGAGATGCTAAGTTAGCTCAAATTACAAGTTTTTCCAATGATTTACTATTATTTTTTTTCTAATTCTTGTATTTGAAATGGAATAAGCATGTCAAAATCAAAGGGATAGTCAAGATCTTTGGAGCATAGTGTTAAAGTCCTAGAATAGTGAATGGTAGGGTTTCAAACCCTTAAAAGGACAAAGTGCAAAGATAAAATAGATCCATGGTTGATAGTAAGGGAGAATGTACACAAAATATTGAAACTATCAAGAACACCCACAAAAGAAATAAGAAAAGTTCCATAGGTCGAGCCATGGATAGGGGTTAATGCAAATGAAGATATTATTTTTCTTCTTCAAAAATACAGCATGGAGTGAAGCTTTAAAACCCTTAGATGGAAGGTAAATAGGTATACAAGGCCGAGTATAGGGTTTAAGAAAATGAGTAAACCTTGGAGTATGTGAACCCATGTCTTTCATGCACAAAAAACCCTCAAGAAAAATCATTGTTTATTGCATGGAATGAAGAAGGGTAGAACAAAAAGGGAATAAAATGATATCAAAGGCCACAGGTACCATATTTTCCTAGCCCATCCACAAGCTACAAAGGAAAACCTTCTATTTTGTAAGTGTCTTCACAATGAAGTCACAATCTCATAAAGCAAGAAAATGCAAGGAGTGAAGCCTTCAAGCCACAGGTTTAGGGTAAACCCATAAGAGAAATGCAAAGATACCACAACCTATTGCAAAATGAAAACTAGAATTCCAAAACAAGAGTAAAGTCGTAAGCTCTAGGTTGCATAAAATAGAAAATAAACTTCATTATTTCCTTCAAAAATCCAAATATGAAGAGGAAATTCATAGGGTTTTTGAAAGTAATGTTCATTGTTTTTGGATCAACAAAGCTCGAAATGAGCTTTTTATTTATAGGAAATAAAAAACAATGGCATTATTTTTGCAGAAAATGACTTACACATGAGAAACTTGCTCGTCTTCTACATGAAAATAACCTACAAATGCAAGTAATGGTGGAAACACCATGAAAACCTCTATGAAAAGTAGCCAATGTAAATCCTATGACGGTGGGGTGAGACTTCTAGAAAATTGCAAGTGAAAATGAAAATTCTTTGTGATGTTTGGTTGCAGGTTTTGTTCATTAGGGTTTCCTTAACCCTATGAATTTTGACATAACTTAAGGCATCTTTTCCTTTTGTTTAAAAATTTTACTATAAAATTAATACCCCCACCTTGTATTCATTTCTAATAAACTAGGGATATCCCCTATATGGAGTTGTGTATCTTTGCTTTGACTTTCAAAGTATGTGTATGTCAAATGTATTATTTTGCATCAAACCATGATTGTAAAACATTCATGTAAGTGGTGAAATTGTAAACCACTTCGTTAATGTTATTTTAAAATAAAAATGAGTGGCATTTGTTTTTAAAGATGAGTCATAGGGGATATTATTGAAGAGTTATGTTTATGCAAGCATATACGGGGAAGTTGAAGAAGTTGAACGGCATATGGAAGGAATATAGGGTTGTTTTGACTTGGTTTGAAGCATTTTAGGGGCAGTTTTAGGGGCTTTTATGATGGGTAAGGTCAAGGTTTGACCTTTTCTTCACTTTGGATTCATTTTGGAGGGAGTTTGGAGGCTATTTTTTAGGCTTTTTCTTATACATGACCAAGAAGTTTATGTTCCTATCTTTGTGCAACCTCTTGGAAAAGGATATAGTAACTTCAATTTTCATTTTTGAAGTTATTTCTTATCATTATCTTTTTTCTACTTTGTGACTTTTGAAGTCCTTTGCAAAAAAAGATAGTATTTTGTAACTCATTTTGACATGTATAACAGTTTACACCTTGGAGATCAATGTAGATAGGAAATTTTTCCTTCTTAATTTTCTATTTTATTTTGTGCATTTGGATTATTGATACAATTACTTGTGAAATTATCTCATTCCTTGTTGTTGTGTCTCATTTAGTAGCACCTTTTGCAAAAAGTATATGTATTTTGCAGGTTGTGAGCTGTGCTAGAGTGTAAATAGTTCAAGTTGTAAAAGGTTGCTTTCCTTCTAGGATTGTGCATTATATCCTCATGAAATATTGATGCAAAAGCATATAGAATTGAGTTTTGCATGTTAAGCTGTGTTATTGATCAAAACTATGTGTGCAAGCTATTTTTAAAAAGTTTAGTTAATGTTTTGGTGCATCAGCCTTAGAGTTTAGTTTTTTCAATTTATGCAATCTTTCTTACCCTCTTCCCAACAAAAATAAGTTTAGGTGAGTACTATAATAGCCTACTTTCTCTAGAGGTTCTTTTCTATTTTAGGTGACCCACAACCTTAGAAAATTTCCCATGTTTCTCCAATATGCTAAGTTCTGCAACTTAGCAGGGGAACACTATTAGGAGACAACAATAGTAGAAGAAGTGAAAGTAAAAAAGAGAAAGAGAAAGAGAAAGAGAAAAAAGAAAAAGAGAAATACAAAAGTAGTAATGTTCAAGAAGAAGATATCCCCAAAGAAGATCATAGCACAAGATATCCCAACATTTTTGAAAGAAAAGGGTCATAAACCCATCCAATCCATGTGTTTTATCTATTGGAAAGGAGAATACTACCTTCTTTACTTCATCTAAAGTAAATGGCTTCATTAAACTAGCATTATCTTCTTCACTAACAAGCATAGGAATCACATCAAGAAGCTCTTCTTCATCTCTTTCACTCTTATCACTTCTATTTTAGGGGGCTGACAAGAGATCTAAGAAAAACTTAACTCCTTCCTTATTAATGTCTTCTTCCTTATTGAGCTAATTCCCTATTGATATTTCTTGTACTACTTGTATATCCTTTGCTTCCTTCTTAATCTACATGGAGGCATGGAAAAATTTAGTGTTTCGATCCCCTTCTCTCAACCATGATTCTTGTGACTTTTTCCTCAAATAAATTTCTTCCCTGGCACATAACTCTTCCCTATCCTCTTGCAATTTTTTCTATTTATGATAAAGAGAGGAATCTAACCCATTTTGAATTATATGTTCATGAACCGCTATAAACTATTTGAATACTAGCTCTTTCTACTAAAATATGTTCTAAAAACCTGTTTATTCCAACTTATAATTTGTTGTTTCACATACCCTAACTTTTTGCACAATTGAAACATCATCGTACCTTGCTCATATTGTGCATTGATCCAACATTGTCTCAATAGATCGATAGACTATGGATGCCTAAACCACATGCTCTCAAATTTGAAATATGATTTACCTTTTGGAGGAGACGCCTTTGAAACATTGAGACATATAGGATAGTGATCAGACCTTAGGAAAGGTAGAATTTCAGAATCTAACTTGTGGTGCAATGTGAACCAATTGGATGACACCAAATTTTTTTCCAACCATTCAACTATTTGTAGGAAACCCTTCATTTTATTTGTCCAGGTATATTTACCCTTAATAGGTAGAATATCTTTCAAGGCATTAGTGAGAATAAACATACTGAAGTACATCATCACTTTGATCGGTGGAATGATTCCTCCACTCTTTCCCTACAAAGATATTATTCCATTGAATCCCCCTGCAAGCACAACTCTCCCATCTCCTAAACCACTTATTTGACAAGAGATTTCATCCCATAAACTTTTCTTATCTGCAGTTGAAGTTGGCCCATATATATTTAGTAACCAAAACTGTAAATCAAATTTAGAAACCTCCAAAATCTACTAGTAGTTCTCATTTCTACATGTTTTGACATGCATAGCCTTTGGATTCCATAAAGTGACTAATCTGTCATAAGCCCCTTGAGCTGGAGAATGTGTTGATGCCAAATTTTCCCATTTTTGAATTGTAGTTTCATATGTTTCTACTAAGGATTTTGTTTCTTGCGGGAGAAAAATATCTACTCAACAAGCATCTATTTGAATCTTGATATGAGAATGTTTGTCAGGAGCATTTAAGCCCTTGGAATTCCATGCTATGATATTTATTGCATACGAGGAGAGAAATAGGCTCTCCTTGGTCTCTTATTTGGAATAGAGTCAGATTTTTTTTTGCACCCTTGCCTCAATTTTCTCTCCTAACTTAGTTAGATTTGATTTCCTTCCTCTCTTTCTTGGTGATTTCTTTACAACTATCCCATAAGGAGATTATGCTAATGAAAGAGTCTTGGAAAAACTAGCTCATCAGCCATCTGCTCATTCCCCTAATTTACAGTGGCCCCAATACTTTCTGACAAAATTGGTTGATCCCCCCCTTGGACTGTATCCTTCCACTCAGCCCATTCCTGCATCTTTGATTGATCCTCTTGAAATTTCATCTCCCCTATATTATTGAATGCATCCTCAAGCCTAAAATTTACATTTCCCTATGTTTATAATTCATTATCCCAAATTCCCTCTTCCACTACAATTTCATCATAAATTTTTGATCCTACGGACAATAAAACTTCCATTGCTAGAATTTCCAACTCATATTCAGAATTAAACAGATATCTAGAACTTAAGATTTCTCCCCTAATCTGATCTTTGCTACTTGCAATGTATATGTTCTAGAAATGTGATCTTGATCAAATCCCAATCCTCTGAAGAAACCCTTTTACTTTCTTAGTGACATGCCTTTCCTTGAACTACCACTTCATCCTCTTTCATATATTTTCACCTCCATATTTTCTTACTCATGATCTTTTTCTTTTCCGCTTTATTTTTCTTAGATATTTTTCCCTTCGTACCCCTTCTTTTGTTTTGTGGATCAACATTTTGATGAAATATTGAAGCCACTTTCTTGTGAACCATTTTTTCCCTTTCATCCAATTTTTTTATATTAACAAGATTTCCTTCCTTGCTCTCGTTTATCACCTTTGCTCATACTCCTTGCTAATTATTTCCATAATAATCTATATGTTGAATATGAACAGAACCCTGGGGCTTAGTGCATTTGTTTTTCAATAGATTTTCCATATTCAACACTCCCATTTGTATGAGAATGAATATCTTTTGGATTGAAGGGACACCCTTTAGGTTGAAAAGCTTCATCAAACAAGGTTTTTGGCTTCACATGCAGTTTTTTTTTTTACTTTTAGTTGATTTGAGGTCTCTTTCACTATCTTAGAAGAGATGATCGAAGAAGTATGAGACACTTTGTTT
Source organism: Sequoia sempervirens (assembly GCA_007258455.2). Taxonomy (NCBI): domain Eukaryota; kingdom Viridiplantae; phylum Streptophyta; class Pinopsida; order Cupressales; family Cupressaceae; genus Sequoia; species Sequoia sempervirens. Next base: position 343,203,180 of record VDFB02075321.1, on the reverse strand, counting down.
GTTCCCTCTTTATTCTTGATGTTTCCCCCTCCTGAGTGAGCAATTGTTCTCTTCACAAATATCTAATACTAGTTGCTTCCTTTTATCCAAATGTCTGCTAGGAAAAATAAATAGGTTTTGAAAATGTATGTCTAATAGGGAACAAATTATTCCTTGCATGTTCCCTTCCTTGGTTACCCTTGGGACCACAATAATGATTTGAACTTTTGAAAACACCTCGAGAACCATGAGGGTTTGTCGATCTAAAATTTTCTAAAACATAGCCCTTGCTCTACAATTTTTTCCATAGTCATTGCTCTGCCAATTATTTTTGTTATTCTTACATTCATTCCAATTTAAATCACCTTTTAAGTAGCACATATACCAAGGTTAACACAATCCACATAATCTTTACTAACTAGTTTTTTCTTGTGTTGGAATAGTCACAACTACCAAACATTCTTTCAATTGCTACAAGACCTTTTGGGACGGTATTAGCCTTGTGGCAATGAAAAAAGTATGAATTTTCCTTGCTTGATTTAAAAATAATTAATGAAAAGCTGGAGTTGATATCACCTTGATCTAGTGTTGTGATATGTTTTACACATCCACATTAGATTTTGGGCACTTTTAAAGCTAACTATACTTCAATTTTCCCTAATTTAGTGTTGTAAAGTGTATTTATTGACACCTTCACATTAAAATTAGTATGCTTTTAAACTAAATGAACCTAATCTAATGTTGTAATGTTTTTTACACATTCACATGGGATTTAGGGCCCTTTTGAACTAAATAGATTTGATTTTTCCTTAATTTAATGTTTTAAAGTGTATTTATTTACACTTTCACTTTGTATTTTGGGCCCTCTTGCATTTATTCCCTTTATATAATCATTAATAGGCCCCTAACACCCTATATTTTGCATCCCAAGGAATATTTTAACCAAAATCTTGACATAGACCCCATATAAACCTAATTTCTTGACTCCCCAATGTTCTCTCTCTTCAAAAAGACCCTTTGGGACCCATACACCACCTTAGGCACATGAGTCCCATCCAGGTGGGACCCATATGTCGTTGGTGGCGTATGAGTCCCATTTGTCCTTTTTTTAAGGTTTTGAGCAGGAAAAACTAGGTTTTAAGTTCAAATTTCATGTATGTCAGCCTTTGGGATTTAATACATGAGATATTAGATGAATTTCCTATATAAATGAGTTCTCAAATTTTTATTTCATCAATCCTTCATGATATCAAGTCAAGCACTCAAGAGTTAAGCATTCCAAGACATCACAAAATAATCAAGAGAGCATTCAAGAGAATTTCTAAAGCATTCAAGGGAATAATTCACCATTAATTATTGCAACAATCCATGATCTATCATCATGTCAAGGTTTTCAAGCATCAAACATGTTATTGAGCTAGTGTTATGATGTAGCATTGAGGATTCATTTACAAGCATTGTTTCATATCAAATTTCAAGGTCTAGCTCTGCATCCTCCATGACCATTTCATGTTAGAGGGATAATTTACAAGACATCATTCAAGGTATCATTATTCATGTTTCATGTCCTTATTTCATTATCACATCATTTGGTTTAATTACCTCAAAGGGGTTTGACCAAGGCAAACCCTATCCACTAGCAATCAACATGTTTTACTTCTCTTTACATGTGTGATTGCATATCTAGGTGTCTTGGAGTATTAAGAATCTTTGAAGATTAGGTTACAAGCTTGAAGGAAGTCGTTGGAGTTGTCTCCTCATTTGCAAGGTTGCTATCATCACAAAAAGTCATCTATAGGTCTGAAATCAAGGTTCCAGATATGGGAATCAATTCAAAAGGACAAAGTAGACATTGAAGAGTAGACACAAAATTTGAAGCTTCAAAAAACCCTAATTAGAATGATATGCCAATTCTAGATTATGAGTCCCAGGATAGGTCATTTTCCAGGTTTTTGTAGTTTCAAACACCCATTTGCCAGATTTTAGTTTCTACACAGAAACCAAGATCTAGGATTGATATGCCCAAAATGGCGTATGAGTCCCATAAGGCCAAAATTCTAGGATTTTCAGTGTTTCAGAGCTCATTCTAGTATTCTACAAATTTCTAGGTGCACACATTTCATCTTGCAACTTTTTTTTCTATTTCACATGCATTTTTAGGTCATTCAATGAAATATTGCATCATATTAGGTTTAGGCATTTTGATTTGCATTTTATTTGTTTTCCAAGCCCTAGCTTGGTGGTGAACCCCTTATTGATCTCTAAACATACCCTAGGATAGTCCCTTAGTAGATATCTTTCCCCTATTCCCATCATTTAAATGAGATCTCTAGGGAATCCTTGAATGTGGAGCATAGAAAGTTTGTTGCCCTAGGTTCAAAACCCTTGAGGTGACAATTTTATATCTTACAAGTCTTTAATTGGATTATTTCATTTCAAAATAAAATTTATTTATTTTATTCTCAACTTTAACCTTGTGCTACTATTCAATTAGTTCAATATAAAATTCGTCTATGCATTCTAGGAAACTACATATTTATTTATTATGACCAAATACTTGATAGCTATATATTGTGTAAGGTATGGTGAATCTCATGAGGGATTCTTTATTGTAACAGAATTCAATGGAAATAAATAAAAAATCAAATAGAGATGCTACAATAATCAAATTATCTACCACAATAGGTTGTGATATATCTATCAAATCAATTCCAACTACCACAAACAACTAAAATGTATCCCAAATATATTTTCAGTACTTTTTTAGTCCCTTATCTTTCACTACATAGAAACCTCTCACTTATGATTTAAATTGTTTGAATCACAACAAATATTAAAGCACTCAAAAACATGTTTGTGAGAAATATATAGTCCCAACATCAAATATTCATGCTCTACAATTTTTTTAGTACATTTTGTTAGGATAAGTAATAAAACAACTACACCTAATACATATCTAAATCCATCAAATAATATAGATGAAATGGAATTTTCATAGTAAATAGAAGAAGGGAATGTGTTAAGATGAATTGACTATAAGTAATTCCATAAAAATACCTAATAAAGTGTTCAATACTAGAATCCATGTAGAGTTCATTATTTGTCCCCTTGTCAATATCTTCAATAATATCATTTTTTTCCTTTTCTATGAAGTCTAACCTCATCTTTATGAAATATATTGGTTGTGTGGGATTTTCCCATTCATATTCTACCACTAATATATGTCAACCACATTATTGATAATATTATAACATATTTGGTAGGAAAATAAACCATTCTTAAATCTATTATAAATGACTTGCTACATTATGTAGCTAGCTACACCTCAAAACTATTAACAATTTTAATTACTTATTTCATATTAAAATAGTTAAAATTTCTTATAAATGTACAATAATCTCAAATCAAAAAATCAAGGACATTACATATTATGGTCACAATTTTAACTCTCAATAACTCCTAATGAGAATGTGAGTTAATTGAGTATAACTAACTTGGTAGAAGGTGTATAATTCAATTCGACCTAGACTATACAAGTCAAAATTATGTGTATAAATCATGGGAGCACAAGTAATTAACACAACATAATTTTCACTAAGAAAATTATTTGTGAATAAATATATTGTGATTGGTAATTATTCTATCACAGAGAAAATAATTTATAGTTTTTACAACCCCTTTTATTCAATTGAGGGGGAGGGAAGAAAATAAGACAATGTAGTAATGCTAAGGCTTTAGTCAAGATGGATACAAATAGCTCCTCTATAGGAAAATACTCTAACTAAGAACACCCTCCTAGATGTGAAAATAATTACACATGGACATCAATATATGTTTTATAAAATGATTATCTATCGTGTTATGTGAAATTTGAATAAAAATGATTTTTATACCAAATAATAGTGAAATATTATTGTTGAAAACTAATATGAAATTTTTATTGATAGAATTAAAGAGCCCATTTTCTATGTATAAATATTGGAACACTATTTATTTCTAAATATAAATTATCACTATATTACTTTATATAAACCTAGTTAAGATCACATAGTTGTGTCAATTATTTATGTACCCATGTGTTATACACCTAATTGCCACACATCTAGTTAGTGATTCAATGAAATACATGTCCATGAATTTTCACATGATTTCCACTTATTTATTTCTATTTGAGTTACACTCTTATCACTATTTTGCTCCACCTATTATGCATGTGTAGCATTATTTAGCTCCATCTGTTATGGTTTCTAAGACTTTTTCAACTACCACCATTTATGCATTGTCTTGTACTATATAAATACAAAGTGTAGGAGATAGCGGCTCCTTCCTAGGATCCTGAACCTACAATAGAAAACCACCCTCACATACATGAGAGAAGAAAAACACTATTCTTCCAATTACCAAAATGATATTCAAAAAATGAGATAATAAAATACATATTGTATAGGCCTTTTAAAAGCATGAAAAATAAGATAGGTGAAAAGCTACCTGATATGTGAAAACAACTACCTAAGTAATTACTACCTAAGTTAAAAATTTACACTAACATTGAAGGTACATCAATTATCCCTGATGGAGAAGGAGCATCTAAAGAACCCTCTTCATCCACATCTGAAGAATCAAAGTATTCTGAAACCTAAAACTCCTACATAGTAGCATGATCATAGGGTATCTTGTCTGTAAAATGAAGAGGCACAAGACAATTTGAAATAGGATCATCTAGGAATAGTTGAGTATCAATATCTCCATGTATCTCCCAAATTTTATTCCAAAGAATATAAGGAAAATCAAAATGATCAATAACATTTAAAGTGGCATCATTAATATTCATTGTAATAACTCCTAGGACATGATCCCTTTCGCAATTCCATTGCAAATTTCTAACTGTTAGTACCAAGAGGTGGAACTAGATTATAAAAATGTGGCAACAAATGAAGCCATCTGAGATGTTTTATGATACCATCTCTCCATTGTTTATAGTTTTCCCTTTTCAACATAATCATTGTAAGATGAAATGAAAACCCCATAATGAACTATGATAAATCTTAAAGAATACAAAGACATTATACTTCAACAACAATTAGAAACTCCCAAATATGATATATACTACACATGAAGCCTTCCCAAAGTATTTTAGGAAGAAATAATGCAAAAAGGGATGAGAATATGAAAAAAATTGAGCAAAAAAATAAACACCTTATTGGGATTTTTGTGAAGGGTTCCTGCATCAAATCACTAAGCCAAATATCCAAATCAACTCACAAAGCACACAAGCAACCACACGGAGCACACAAGTGCTTTACATGTCTAGTGCAAGCACTAGAACATATAAACACAAAAAAGACACCTTCATATCCAATGTGGGATAAATGTTCCTATTGATGTGGATGTTAGTCACACATAACACAAATAAAATTCACAAAGAATCTTAGCCCTCTTGAAAGAAAATCAAATTCTAAGATATAATTTAATAATCCCAAGGCTCTATTAGTTAGATCTTGATTGTGCAAGATTTACTTGGTGTTCATTGTAAACCTACTTTTACAAAGGGACTTATGCAGTGGATCTATAAAAATGGTTAGATTTTGAAGATAATTGTTAATTTCACAAATCAACCATTAAATAGTGTTCAAAGATCTTTAATCTGATTATATTTATTTATTTCAGAACACTTTCATTATCAGATTTATAACTTCATGAAATCAAAAGATTTGCAATAATATTTCATGAAACTTAAATTTCTTGCATTGATTTAAGTAGATTTAGCTTTAAGCATTCATAAATTTCATGGAATCGAAAGATTTGCAATAAAATTTTCATTCACTCCCATCCATTTTGGAACATTTTTTGAAATTTACACATCTAAACTAAAATAAACCTTCAAAAATACTTAAAAAGTAAAAGAGCTCCTTGGTATTATCCATGCATGCCCCAAGAATTAACCAAATCAAAGAAAACCACTCTATACCTCACCAAATTGCTTCATAGCTAGGCATAGAATGGTACGAGCTTTTAAAGAAGGGGGTTTAATTTGGACACCAAGTAGGTTTTGTACGCACCCTTAAACGATGCAACATACAATCTTGTTCAGATGAACAAACAACTAGCTACAAGAGATAGAAGATGGTAACTTTCCAATTAGCTTTGATATTGATCAGTTCTATGTGCATACAAGTTTTTAACTAGAATTCTTCAAAAAATAGGAAAAAAGAACAAAACTTAAAGAAGTTTTGGCTATTTTTACATCCAAAAATTCTAAAATTAATGAGAATAAGACAACATTCTTCCCTTTATAGAACACAAGGCCTCATAAAATCAATTAAAAATTATGAGTGGTGAAGATTCATCCTCCAAAATCACTGGTAGTAGATTAAGCTCTTCACATGGGTGGTGTCAGCAAATAGTCATGTTAACAACCACTTGAATTCCCTGCAAAATGAACAATTAAACTTTAACAAATATTAAGTCATTTATAAACTTAATTGACATATACATTTAATTCATGACTTTAGAATTAATTTTAAAAAATGCATTAATGTTTCCCAAACACCAAATAAGTTCAATTTTAAGTCATATTCCCATGAAAATGTGATTTATCCCATTTTAAACATTCATTTCCAGCTTTCCCATTTTAGCAAATTATCTCAAACTATTTTTGGGTTTTCTTCATTGTCCTTTCATCTTTCTAGATCATTTTGAAACTTTAAATTCCATTAAGAAATGAGGGAGATATTGTTATTTTCGTGAAACTAGTTTTTATTAAATTTCCCATTTTTATGAAAAATTGGGAACCTAGAATCAAGAACTTTTGAAAAAATTGGGAACCTTTAAAAATCCAAGAACTAGGAATTGGGAACTTTTGAAACAAATAAGGAACCTTTAAAAATTTGAGATCTGCGAACCTTTAAAAAAACTAGGAACCGAGAACTTTTGAAAAAAACTGGGAACCTTTAAAAAGCTAGGAACTTAGAACTTTTGAAAAAAATGGGAACCGAGAATCAGGAATATTTTTATTTGAGTTTGCATATGCACACTTTTCTTCCAGTAACCGTTTTCCCAACAAGCCACAATTTTTTTTATTTTTAAGTATTTTCCAAAAAATTCAAAAGGAAACGCTCATTTTTTTCCCGTGCTCTTTCTATCCATGATAAAAAATCATATTTTCAGAAATTTTGAAAAAAAGAAGGGATTTTGGGTACTAGTTGTTTGGTTCACAATTTCTTCCTGCACCATAAAAAAACTTCTTTGAATTTGAACCCGCTTATTTTTTGAGTATCCTCAAAAATTCTAAAAAGTAACTCATATTTTTTTCAGTGTTCTACCCATTCATGATGACATTTCGACCATTAACAATACCAAATTTAGGGTTTTGGAGTTATGATAAAATTTTCAAGTGCTTTGACCATTAGGATAATTTATTTTGAGGTTTGATGGACCCAGAGAAACCACAAAGACTACAAGGAAAGCTAGACCAAGCCAAAAAAATGTGGAGGTCCCTATTTTTCTAAAATAAAAGAGTGGTGTGTTGTGAGACTACACAAGATTTCCAAAAATGATGTCAAGATGGGCCCACCTCCACTTTCAATGTAGCTTTGAAACCCTAAATGTTTATTACAAACTTTATAAATTTTAAAGTTTGTCAAAGGAAAGAGGTAGAGTTGTTCCCTCTAACCACAAATCAATAAATTAACACCTCTAAAATAAAAGGAAATTCTAATACAACAAGAAGTCAAAGGATTGAATCATAGTAGCAAAAAAGGGTATTAAAAAAAATGGAGATTATCCTACAAATGGCATAAATCGTGCCTCAAAAATATAAATCACACTATACTGATGAGAAAAATCATGCCTAACAAAAAGGATTTGCACCTCCAAATAGCAAAATCATTCTTCCTATGGATAAAATCAAACCTCTCAACAAAAAATAAAGAAAAATAAAAATGTACAGGCAGTGGTGATGAGTCATAGGCTGGCATAAATGAAACGGTTTGTAAAAAAAATGCCTCAAATAGAAATTTCAAAACCTAGCTGAGAGAAGTTTGATAGATTTAGGGTTCTATCGCATACTTTTAAAAAAAAATGCATTCCATAGAGAAATTTCATAGCCTCCTCACCTTTGTGGGTTTCCAAATAGAGATATGTGACCTCTACAAGATGAAAAAATCTTGTGCAAGGTGTGTGGGCAACAAACATCAATAGAATTTCCTTCAAACAGAATGTGGGTTTGAGCAGTAACCACACAAGATTTTCAAATGCGAGAACAAAAGTTTGAAAAAAGAACCCAAAAGAAATCATGGCCTACAATAGAAAAGAGATAGGCCTATGCAAATATTTTGTTGAAAAATACATTTGAGGGGGGCTGTGAATTAGTTGTATAAAATTTAAACTTAAAACATTCACCGGAACTTAGATCAATCACTATTCTTAACTTTGCTAAAATGATTAAGCATTTAGTGCAAGTGCAGAAATTGAAAACCATCACACAAACATAGTGACACCAGATTTACATGAAAAACCTAATGAGGGAAAAACCATGGTGTGGATTAACTTAGACTACAAAGAATATAAAAAACCAATTACAAAAGGCTCATTACCAAAACAAGGACTCACTATCCAATAGGGTTAACCACCTGGAGGGCTCACTACCATAGAGATACAAAGAATATAGAATATATATGTTAAAAAGAGAACAAAATCTCAATGTAATAGATAAATCCACCACAATGTACTCAACCACTTGTAGACATACATGAGTTAGAGTCCACCATCTACTCACTACATCTGGAAACTCAACATTTAGGCTTCACATTGATATGCCATAGTCATATTACATGCATCCACTGATTCACATCTGCCTCGTATCTATCTACTCTATTTCTTTGTACATATCTCTTTTTTTTTTCTTTCACTAGACTCACTCATCCTATATTTATACCATCTCCAACTTTGAAACATATCCAAAGCCGGCCATCCATTATTAAATTAAAATTAGGTCAACACCAAAACATCCTAGGGTGGAATTAGAATGCAGGCAACCCAAACACATGCTTGATGAGGACCCAAATAGGTACCAACATGCTTCATCAATTATAAAGGTAGTGTTTAACACAAGGTCATCCAAACAAGTGTAAAACACATAGAACAATTAAGTACGGTCCTTCCAAATACTAAAATTATCTTCAACATGATCATAGAAACTTAACTCTAGAACTGCAAGTCAAAAGATTTAAACAAAGAAAAATCTAGACCAACAAAAATACTCCCATACCTTAGTTAGATACATAAAAACCCACAATTCACAACTGGTGAACATAACTCACACAGTACAATGAATCAGAAACCAAAAATCTAGATATAGTAGCTTCCAACAATCATGATCAACATATCTAAACTACACACACATAGAAGCAAAACCCAGAGCAACCACAGAACACCTACAATCTTCCTTCGATACAATTTTCTCAATATCCTCAACATATACAACCAATAACATGCATTCATGGCATCAATGACAACAACAACCCATTGTTAACCAATTGACTAGTTGACATCAACAACAGCACATTCATTCTTGCAACAAATTTTTCCAAAGTGCAGTTACATAATTTAGCCTTTTCAACTAAGAATTTACCCTTTTGAACAAAAAAACATGCCTCTCCAATGGGAAAAATAAAAAATGATGGAAAGATTGAAATTTAATAAATTTTGAATGTCAATAAAAGCTTTATGTAAGAAGCCTACCCTATCTCAACACAATTTTTTTTCTCCTTGCTCGCTTAATATTTTGATACATAGATAAAAAGATTCAAATATAACATGAAACAAAATACCCAACGATGAAGTTATAATCAAATCAATGAAAACATGACATACCCAAAAAATGATGATGACTTCTTATTGAATGAACAATCTGATTACAAATAGAGGATTGATTATAGCTTACAATTTTAAGATGTATGTGCAGGATCATCATGGAAGAAACAGGCCCTTAAGTGGCAAAAAAATTAGAAAAATCAGAGTTAAGCAACTTGACGAATTTTTTAAAATAAGTTTTCTACATTATTTCAAAAATATGTAAGAATAGAATTTGTAGAAAATTGAATGTAGTTTCTAAACTACTAGGTTTATTTATTTTTAAACAAAATCTATTTGGTGAAAATTTGAAATTTCAATGTAGTAGTACTTAAATTTTAGGGAAAAAATAAGAAGTAGGTGTCTGTCTGACCACCCTAACCACAATAAAATGATAATATTTTTTTATAAGAGTTTAGATATAAGGAGAGGACTCATGTCTCGATGTGATGCATATTTTTGTAATTTTTTCCAAGTAAATAATTAATTATGATTTTTTATTACAACTTTAAAAAATATAAAAACGCGTACGTCTAACCACCTTAACTTGGTCAAAACTTCATGAAATTCAATTTTTTTTTAATCCTATTGTATACGAAACATAGAATGTGATGCATGTTTTAGATTCAAAAAATGTGATACTATTTGAAAGCTATAGATTTTTTTCAATCAGCTTGTCAATTAGGACTTTAGTCGTAATTCAAATAGAAAATGAATAATAATTGTTTATTAAATTCAAAGTAAAGCATAATTTATATTGGTGGAAAGATGAGAATATCCTTTAAAAACCTTTTTCATTTCATTAATTTTGGGTAAAAAAAATTCGTCAGCCACATACCCTACAAATACCCATCATATTGCCACTTTTTGGCCCATCATGATCTTGCACATACCTTTGATTTAGAAAATTAGATCAAATACAACATTAAAAATAGCCCAACAATGTATACCAAACCCTAGCCAAGTGATTGAGGAATGAACCCCAAGGTAGTCTTGAATGAACTATCCTTGAATCTATGATTGTGTGTCATAGAAAATTGGACCCTCTTGAGAAAAGAGACAATTTCACTCATAATTGGACCCACTTTTGAGTCCCTTCACATCATTCACCCTTCAAAATAACATTTATAGGCCCCTTAGACCCATTAATTATGATCTAGAGGCTTGTTTTTACTTGAGAAATCACATAAAACCTGACAAACAACATTTAATTATATCATATCCTAAAAAACCACTTTCAAATAGCAGTAGTGGGACTCAATTGCCACCTTGGTCAAATAAGTCCCCTCTGGTGGGACCCATTCGCCAAGGCTAGAAAATGAGTCCCCTTTGAGGGAAAATTCAAATTTAAGTGGGAATTTAATCAATTTAACTTTAATTTCCAGTGAATGTCAGCCTCTTAGGTCTAATTAATGGGAAAATAAGGTGTTTTATTTATAAATACTCATTTCAAGTCATTTCACACATATTTTTATCATCTTTTCTTATCTTTTATCATTTCTCAAGAGCAATTCATAAAGTCAAGTCTTCCACAACAAGTTTCATTAGTAAAAGTTGAAGTTTTAGGGCAGCAAACTAGGGCTTTTGCAGGTCTTGAAGCTCACTTCTCTTGTCAAGATACAACATTGCAAAGGGTTGACAATGGATGCCTATGGTGAATCATGAAGAAATATAGGGTGAAGAAGTGCAACTAGCCACCAAATCACACCTAAGGGTTTGGTTTCCTATTGATTCCATCTTCCATTTTCAATCTATCTTCAAATTAAGGTTTTCATCTTGTTTGTTTATCATTTGCATGTCATTTCATTCCTATTTTTTATGTTTTGTAAGGTTTATAGGGTTGAGATATTGAATCATACAAATCATTCTTGTATGTCTTATTTTAGAGCAATAGGATAGGATCTTTGTTACATCTCAACTTTTCCTAGACTTTAACACATATAAGGCTAGGCTTTATGCAAATTTTTCTCCATTCAAGGTTTAATTACCAAAATATTGGTTTGAATAAGGAAAACCCCCCATTAGAAAAACAATTTTGAGTTGTTTTGCAGGAATTTTCTAAGATCTGAAGTCAGGTTTCCATCAAAAATTGTGTTGCAGGTGCAAGGTGCAGAACAAAACTTCAAAATTGTAGAAATTTGAAAGTGGAGTGATTCACCATGCATGGCGAATGAGTCCCTCCTAAGGTGAAAATTTGAGTTAGATGTAGATCTAGGTCCTTGATTGTCAGAAAATAGCTTCTATGCAGAAAGGTTCTGATTTGGGATTGATTTTCCCAAGGTGGCGAATGAGTCCCAGTTAGCCTAAGTCAAGTTTCATCAATTTTCCACATTATTTCCAGTCATCTCTAGTTTTCTAGGTGCACTCACTCTGAGAAACAACCTTTTGTTTAGTTTAATTTGCATTTTTATTCATTCTTTAAAGCATTTTTGCAAAAAACACTATTTTTTCAAACATAGCATAGATCTTAGTTTTGCATTCATAATCTATTATATAGATCATTTAATTTAATTTAGTTTACTTAATTTAGCTTAGAAAACATCACACATAATATTATTTGAATGAATTAGTTAACATTTTTGGCCTAAACTCTCTCCTTTTAGGTGAAAAACCCTGTAAGAGCTAGAGAAGTCCTAGAGCGCCAAAAATCAATGGTTTATTTTGGTGAACCCGACTTTTGAGCACAAAATCATTCTAATTTACATTTCTATTTGCATCTTAGGACTTAATTGCTTCATCATTTTGCATTGTTTGCATCTTTAGGTTTCTTAAACATTGTATTTTTGAAAGCATTATTTAGATCTCATTATTACATTGTATTTCATTCAATCATTTCAAAATTCTACATTTGCATTTTTTTTCTGCATTTTACGAACTTAAAAATCTTCAGAAAATACAAAAAAAATAAAGAAAACCTTAAACAATTCATCCCCTAGGACTCGTTCACGACCTAGGGTGAATAAGTCCCTCTATAGTTTTGCATCAACATTTCTAGATTTCAATTTCCTGCATTGCATCTTTCGGTTTTCTATCATTATCTTTCTATTATTGTTAATTTATTTCTATTTTCATTAGCATAAATTTCATTTCTTCTCATGGAATTCATGGATAGTTTTAGATCTTTGAAAATTTATTTTTCCCATTTTCATTCCTAGTTCCTTTCGATTAGATTCATCAATACATAAGGACACAAAAACTGAAACATCAAACAATCCCTTCAAACACATGATTCAAATTAGACACAACATCTCATCTAAGCCTCTTAGTAGTGATGATGTTACCAAGTTAGATGAAGTCCTTCAAGACTTCGTCTCACTCACTTCATCCTCCAATGCTTGCAATGAAAAGCATAAACCCCTTGATGATAAAGTTTCGCTCAAACCTTTTCCTTGCAATGACTTTGATTTGTTAGATAAATCCCTCCAAGACTTCATCTTGCATAATCCATCCACTAAGGTTTGTGGGGACCAAATCATGATACCAAATGTTACAACCTCCAATGCTTTTCTTGAACATCGTAAACCATTTGACGATAATTTACCCCTCAAACCCTTTAGTTGTGATGATTTTCATTTGCTAGATGAGTCTCTTCAAGACTTCATTTCACCCAACTAATCCACTTTGGTTTGTTGTGAGACCTCTAACATATGAGATGTTGGACACTTCGTGAAGAAACGAGACACTTCGCGAAGAAACGGGACACTTTGTGAACAAAAGGGACACTCTGCGAACAAATGGGACACTTTGTGAAAAAAGGGGAGACTTTGCAAACTTTTTTCCAAGAACCCTAAATTAACCTATCCATGCATAAAAATCATTAAATTATTATAAAATTACAAGGTGAAATTTAAAGAATCGACTCACTTCATGATATAGCTCACTGTGAGCCACCTGCTCATGAAGATCATCTAGCCACGAAGGTGTGTAATCCCGTCTACTCGGCATATTCTTCTCTCACGCATCACTCTCAAGCTACACTAAGGTAAAGTGAATAGTAAGTGACCAGTTACTTTCTTCTCTTTATTTTGATCACTTTTCATCTCTTTTTACTTTTACACATTCACATACGGTTATCATCCTTTCAAGAACTCATAACGTAGATATTATTCAAATCAACATAACGAGAACTACGGTAATCCATTTTTGACACTATTGGATGCATTAGAATTGTGATTCTGCACTTGACATCATCAATCACCTATCATTATGTGGAATTGTCCTTGTAAGTTCCCAACGATATGATGTTTCTTATTCTATGTGGCTAGATTGCTACCTTGATACCACCTTTGTAAAGCAATCAAAATCAAGGGGGGCATACATCTACCCTCAAATTGGATTCCTAAGAGTTAGATAAAAGGATTTTTGAGCAATTAACGAATGTGTGTTGCAAGATGTGGCTCCTAATGTTGTGGTTGTGTAGATAACTACACTAGGGGCTTCATTCTCCCATCTTTTGAATGAGTATCCTTTTATGTAATAACATGCATTGTTTAGAATCCTTTAGCTTACATATGCACATAGAGTCATAGGGGCACCAAAGTGTGGGCTAAATGTGTTGCAAAAAATTAGACCCTCTTGAGAAAAGAGACAATTTCATGCATGATTGGACCCAATTTTGAGTTCCTTCACATCATTAACCCTTCAAAATAGCATTTATAGGCCCCTTAGACCCATTAATTTTGATCTAGAGGCTCATTTTTACCTGAGCAATCACATAAAACCGAACAAACAACATTTAATTATATCATACCTTGAAAACCCACCTTCAAACAACAGTAGTGGGACCCTTTCACCAACTTGGGAAAATGAGTCCCCTTTGGTGGGACCCATTCATCAAGGGTGATGAATGAGTCCCCTTTGAGGGAAAATTGAAATTTAATTGGGAATTTAATCAATTTAACTTTAATTTGTACTGAATGTCGGCCTCTTAGGTATAATTAATGGGAAAATAAGGTGTTGTTGCTTATAAATACTCATTTCAAGTCATTTCACACATCTTTTTATCATCTTTTCTTATCCTTTATCATTCCTCAAGAGAAATTCATAAAGTCAAGTCTTCCACAACAAGTTTCATTAGTAAAAGTTGAAGTTTTAGGGTAGCAAACTATGGTTTTTAAAGGTCTTGAAGCTCACTTCTCTTGACAAGATCCAACATTGCAAAGGGTTGACAATGGATGCCTATGGTGAATCATGAAGAAAACTAGGGTGAAGAAGTGCAACTAGCCACCAAATCACACCTAAGGACTTGGTTTCCTATTGATTCCATCTTCCATTTTTAATCTATCTTTAGATTAAGGTTTGCATCTTGTTTTTTTATCATTTGCATTTCATTTCATTCCTATTTTTCTTGTGTTGTGATCTTGCATCATACAAATCATTCTTGTATGTTTTATTCTAGAGCAATAGGATAGGATCTTTGTCACATCTTAGCTTTTCCTAGTCTTTAACACATCTAAGGCTAGGGTTTATGCATATTTTTCTACATTAAAGGTTTAATTATGCAACTAGGGGTTTGACTAAGGAAAACCACCCATTAGACAAACAATTTTGAGTTGTTTTGCAATAATTTTCTGCGACCCGAAGTTGGGTTTCTGTCAAAAATTTCTATGCAGGTGTCAAGGTGCAAAACAAAACTTAGAAATTGTAGAAATTTGAAAGTGGATTGATTCAGAAAACATGGCGAATGAGTCCCTCCTGAGGTGTAGATTTGAGTTAGATGCAGATCCAGGTCCTTGACTGTTAGAAAACAACTTGTGTGCAGAAAAGTACCGATCTAGGATGGATTCGCCTAAGGTGGTGAATGAGTCCCAGTCAGCCTAAAGTCAAGTTTCATCAGTTTTCCAAATTATTTCCAGTCATCTCCAGTTTTCCAGGTGCACACTCTGAGAAACAACCTTCTATTTAGTTTTCTTTGCATCTTCATTCATTCTTTAAAGAATTTTTACAAACAACACTATGTTTTCAAACATAGCATAGATCTTAGTTTTGCATTCATAATCTGTTTTATAGATCATTTCATTACATTTAGTTTACTTCATTTAGCTTAGACAACATCACACATAACATTATTTGAATGAACTAGTTAGCATTTTTGGCCTAAACTCTCTCCTTTTGGGTGAAAAACCCTAGAAGAGCTAGAAAAGTCCTAGAGAGCCAAAAATTAATAGTTCAGATTGAAGTAATACTATTGTAGCACTATTGATGGTTCAATATGACTGATCAAACTATATAATAGCTGGTATGCAATCTATACTTGAATGTAGATGACCCAGAAATGTTGAAGCTCATCAAATATTACAAAAATAGCTCAACTCATGAAATTTCCTAGGTCAAAAAGGTAGTGAATTCGCCCTACTTGCCTCCTATGCTTGAAAAAGGCTGAAAATGACTGATATCAAGTCTGAAACATGATTTTTCCGGTATTGGCATGGTGTGATGGTTTATAGGTGGCATTGTTGTTCTTGCCACCAAGGTTCAAACCCCCTTGGGGTGTTATTGTTGAATGGTTGTATTCCGGTTCATAGCTCCGGTCAAAAGCGTTTACCCCTTGAATAAAAAAAAAAAGTCTGAAACATGATTTCCAACCACTTGTGCTAATCTGATATGGATTTCCAGCCAACCCACAATGCAAAAACACTTCAAAATGAAACCCTAATATGAAAAAGGGGTGATTTGTTCCTTGAAGATAAAATACAATTCAATCTACTTGATTCCTTCTTGGGCCTACAATGAAACCAATCTTCAAAATATTATCTTCAAAGTCCTAACTCCACATAAGCATGTCAATTAGGCTCTATGATGAACTCCATGTGAATTCACCTCTCATGGTGGGATGGGATCATCACCAAACCATTGTTGTTTCAAGGGAACCCCACCTTGAATCGAGTGAAATTCACTTCAAGCCAAGAAAAGACTCTCTTCACAATATTTTTTCAAAATATCAATGCAATACAATACTCTTCAAAACCATCAATGCTTCTCAAATAAGGCTCCTAAACCAACCCTAGTCCAAACTTCTGTAGAGAAGTGTTTGATTTGATTTTATTAAAATATTCAATACCTTCTTCCATAAGGCATCTAAACTGCCTTTATCCAAAGGATCTAATTTTATCTCATTAAAATATTCTATGCCCTCTTCACTAAGGCATCTAAGTCACCCTTATCCAGAGGATATGATTTTATCTTATTAAAATATTCAATGCCTTCTCCACTAAGGCACTAGATTGTCCTTGACCAAGCTGACTTAGAAAAGAATCTAACTTGATCTTAAATATTAAAATATTTGATGCCTTCTTAAACTACCATAGGAGAGAGAATTGAATTCTAGAAGAAAATCAGATATGATTTCATGTGGGTCGACCAACGAAGGAGGATAATAATATTTTAATTATTTTAAAACTCCCTTCCTTATCTCTTATAAGATTGCTTTGACATTTTGTGTGGACCATGGAATAATAATAAAATATAATCAACATTATATTTTATTTTCTAGGAAGGGTAATTCCCCTTTTTTAATCTTCAAAAGAAACTGAGAAAAATTATGATTTGCATGGCTAGATATCATTCCCTCACCAGGTTGACTAGCTCAAGGGAATGGTGAATGAGCTAGTATTCAATTCCAAGATGTCACTCTGAGAATAGGAACATTATAGTCCTCCCTTCCTAGGATTGCTTGTCCTCAAGCAATCGCCATACAACCCACTGCTCCACTCTAATTGGAATACCAATACACCATAATTTGTGAAGAAACATAATGGAATCCATGTGAAATGATGCACCTAACTAGTCAATACTTGGATCCCAAACCAATCTATCCAACCTACTGTAAGAGATATAACTAAAATCTCTCATGAAGTCACCATGAAATAGCCCTTCATTATGGTAGACTAATAGGAAGAAGTGAAAATGGATTTGAATATGCATATAATCTAATCCACAAGGCCACCAAACAATGTTGTGACAACTCAAACCGGCATTAAGATTGATGTCAATGGTTTCATTATACCCATGTATAAGTAGGAAATTCATCTCATATGCAATTTCCATCAAGAAGACATGTCTCCACACACCCCCATGCAACTCAATAGCTATTATAGACTATGTTAAATCTGAAAGTGAAATGGAAACCCAAACAAGACTGCCACTTACCAATAAAGAATCAACAAAGATTATGCTACCATCATACCAATGAGAAGTTGTAATATCATAGGGAATAGGTTATAACTCTAATGATATAACATAGATGCCTTCACTAACCAAAGGCAACTCATGAGTGCCTGATCCACTATAAGCGTCATCCAAAGTGTATAAAGATGGGAAACCATTACTAGACCCATCTTCAAGAAGGACATAGTGAGTTCCATCATTGTAAACTATTCTAAATAGTGTTGTGCCTAAAATGAAACCATACATTCCAATACCCAAAAATGAAGATTCAGTATCAAATCATGGAGAATAGTCTATTGGACAATCCATACACTTCCATAAGGAATCCTCACCAATATATTATCATGTCAACCCAATGGTTTGACCTAGCCTATCAAAAGGAGCCAATGCACCCTGCAAATTAGAATTACCTTCATCTTCATTGCCTCACACATGCATGTCATTAGTGGTTAGCCCAAGATGATCAAACAAAGTTAATTGCCTCATTATTTTTACCATTTCTAGATACTATTTTGCTTGACCAGTAATTAGCTTAGCTTTCCTTCCTTTTTCTAGACAAATGTTACACTTCTCTTGTGTCCCTTCCACACCTTCAATGATCTGATATACAAAATCAGATTGTGTAGTGCCCTATTTTTCAACAAAATTATCATATCCAACACTCCAATCGGGTATGCCATAATTTTTTACGGCAAGTAACTACCATCCAAAGGTGTTAGCTTGTCTATTTCATGAGAATGCAAAACTATAGGACTACTTCCCTCAAACAAGTTAGGTATAA
Organism: Sequoia sempervirens; assembly: GCA_007258455.2. Lineage (NCBI taxonomy): Eukaryota > Viridiplantae > Streptophyta > Pinopsida > Cupressales > Cupressaceae > Sequoia > Sequoia sempervirens. The sequence continues at coordinate 343,184,402 of VDFB02075321.1, read as the reverse complement.
CGTCATGCCATTCCAAATACTCTCTATCAAGGGTTGTCCCAAAACTAGTCTCTCCTTGTGCATCATCTATTCTTGCATGAGGCAACCCATGCTCCATATTTGTCATGAATTTTTCTTTCATTTGATGAGGAAAAGTGTTCTTGAGGGCTCTCATAATAACACATTTCCCATAATGTATGAATCTCAACTCCATTACTTGTAAATATTGGATGACCCTTTGTAAAGAATGTAGCCATTGCATACCAAGTATAATATCATTTTCCTTCAAATTAAGTACATAGAAGTCATCACAAAGATTATACTCACCAAAGATAATGCTAAGCTTCCTCACTTTCTTCTTGCAAAGAATAGTAATTCTGCCTACTATAGTCACATCAAAGCCCTCAAAATCATCACAATGAAAACCTCTTTTCTTTACCAAACCTTCATCAACGTAGTTATGTGTAGCTCCATGATCAAATAGTGCAAAAACTTTGCAACCAAAAAATATTTCTTCAAATAAAAATGGATTTTACCTTGGAGCACCTAAAATATAAGAGATTCTATAACCTTTGTTACCTTAATTTATTAGTTCTAGTGTTGGTCATTCATGAAAATTCTCTTTAGTCTCATCATGAGGCTGTCCCTCATACTCCTCCATAATTGATATGTTTTCCATTACTAGTAAACTCCAAGGTGTGGTATGCAAGATATTCTTAGTATGAAACCACCTAGTTCTCCTAATAAGCCCACTAAAGAAAAATTCTTCATATGTCCTTAGAAATTGTGCTTCCATTGGAGATGATTCATGGCTAACCATAATGAAACCAATAATGTTTCATTCCACACAAATGGATATAACACTTGTGGTTGATTCATCAAGTGTGTAACCCATATCATCATTTGTTTGAGCCTTCAATGGGCTCTCCAAAGGAGGAAGGTTATAAAATTCATGATGCAAACTGGTCCAAGCTAGATTTCTTAAATCATTCTTCCTTCCTTCTTTACATAAATCCACATGCTCTTCTTGTGGGTTTACCTCAAGAATCTCTTCCCTTGTATACTCAACACCCACACATTCTTCTATTGAAATTAATAAGGATCTAATGTGTGATTATCTTTGTCTTCTTGCATTATCTATTAGATTCCATCTTTCCTTGACCTCTTGTAAGTGTTGTCTTGCTTGGACAATAAGCATCTTGGCCTTGTTAACTCTTATAGACCACTCATCACACAATTGTTGTGTCCTTTTAACATCTTCCATAGTATGGTGAATAAAATTAGGACCTTTGTAGCTTGAATCCATGATATATATCTCATGTGTAACACTCTCAACTTCAGTACCAACCTACGACTCAAAAACATTATTACCTTCATGTGAAATGGATGCTATCTTATGATTATAACTGTAGTTGAAAAACTTAGAATAGGTGTCATACTAAGGCATCATGTATGCTACATCTCTAATGGGTTGATCCATGAATTCAATCTCTTCCACTTTGTGATAACAATGAAGACTCAAAGGTGCAATAGGTGACTACTCATGATCCAAATTTTTAACTTCTTTAGGACTCCCACATAATGATTGATTTTTGCATTGATTATGATCACTGGAAAGCTGCAGATCATAAGCAAGTGATTCCTCTTTCTTTCCTTGTTTTTTGTTCCTTTAGCTCTTCTTTTTCCCCAATGCTTTCTTTGCTATATTTTGATTTTTCTACATTTGTAGGTGGTGTGACATTGTTGGAATCAACTATCACACTAGAAGATGCTTTATGATCACCCAAAGATTTCATACCATTATTATCCAAAGCACTGACATGAACTATGCTACCCTCTAATGTAGGAGTCTCTTGTGAAACCTCTTGCAAGGATGATATAGACAAATCATTACACAAGGTTTTCCTAATGCCTTCTTGACTCAAATCAGCATCACTATCAAATTCATCATATAAATTTTTGCATACCACATTGGAACCTCAAGACACCCAATCATTCTCATGAAGAGTTGTATCAACAATATGTGAAGATTATTTGAACAATGCATAAGCTATAGTCTGATATTCCATCCTTGCATGCTTAGTCTTGTGGAAAAAAATTGGGTGCATTTCCATGTAGTCCTTGAAAGGAAAATTCTCCTCAACACATTGAGGAAGAATGATATACTCCTCAAATATGCTAATCACCACTGCTTCTTTTTCTTGTAGTGTTGGGCTTTTGCTAGTAGAAAATGAGGATGATCCTTCAGAGAGTCCAAACCTTGAAAGTGAATCATTTAAACACTGCAATTTTTGTATAGTCTTGTATTGTGTTTTCTCAATTTATTTCCATGCATGTTTATTACCAAAAATATTTTCCATGATGACCCTTTTTGTCGTCCCAACTGAAAACCAAATCCAAACTGATTGGTGCACAATTGATTTCACACCAATTGAATACAATCATTACCTAACAGGCTGGTAGGAATATGGCTTTGATACCACTGTGAGAAGCCTACCTTATCTCAACCCTGTTGATGGTGTTTTTATGCACTTCTCAATACAGGCAATGCTTAGGTGCACTACCTCTCTTGAAAGACAATCTCCCACAATCGAGTTGCAGAACACTATCCCAAGGTCTCTCGGGTGTCAGGTCATGACAGTGCTTAGATACCTCAGTAGTTTGATGTGATTTGCTAGAATCACAAGGCGGCCTTATAGAAATACAAAGTGTGGATGCGAAGCATGAAGTTAGATCTTCGAAAAGGAGTTTTAGAATGAAAGCAGTTATGTGTTGGCTGTAGGTTCAAACAACAGTCTCAAACTCCATCTGGTTGTTAGATTTGGCTCTATAATGTGCAATGAACCTTGGTATTGTTCAATTTCTAAAAAAAAGGAAAAAAGGGCGAAGGGAAATAAAAGTTCCTAAGTCTGAAGCTTGCTATGAATAGTGACAATGGAGTTCCTGCAATGGACAATTCCTTAAAACAATATCCCACTTAACCAGGGACTTCACAGTATCATGGAAATTGTGCTATCTTCTAAGGGCTGCAGATATTTCATCTTTCATCCACCATATGCATGCATGAATTAAAGATAAATGTTTGGGGCAGCTTCAAATCAAGTCCAGGCTAACTTTGCAAAGCTATCTACCTTCAGCAAACAACAAAAAGTATGGACTAAGGGATCATCAACAAAGCAGGAATTTTCATAAACACCACACAGCATTCCTAAGATTCAACTAAATATAGCAAACAGCCAACTAAAAATCCATGAAATCTAAGCTAAACATCTAATATTGGAGAATGAATCAAATGACAAGAGAGAAATCAAGGAAATACACCAAGTCAATGATATTTCTTATAAATTTCTGCAGCATGCCTTTACAACAACTCAACTCTCCCTTTGCAAATGAGAGGAGTCGTCTATTTATAGTTTTCCAAAAGTTAAATGAGTGGCCAAGATTCATTCTCATTATGTGGCCAAGATTCATTACAAAATAGGCTTTCACCTACCCCCAAATAGATTTACAATTTAAAAACATCCCTTGTCTCTTCCCTATTTCGTCATCTAGTGGATGACACTATTGCTCTTTCGTCCTGTAGCTAATTACTGTTTTCTTGGCTGTAGCTACTCTTCAGGGAGGTCTTCTTCTTTGGCCAGGCTGTCCTCTTGCTCCTCGGAAGCCACATGCTCTATATACTTGAGGATGACCGCTTGGAGTTTGTCGATCTCGATGATCTCGCATCTTAATGCTTGGTAGCTCCATTCTTTGGTGTTCTCTTCCAGCTGCTTCCAATCCTTGTCATACCTCGAGCCTTGGTCCCTGAATAGTTCTGATCGATCGAAGGCACGTGAAGCAAAACTTAAGAATTTCGTGGTGACTTCTCCGGCTGTTCCATCCTTCATCTTCTCCTGGAAGTATGACTTCACCTTCTCGGCGTCTATTTGCACCGTGGGCATATCATAGCCCGCCATCAGCTTAAGGTACTCAGTGCATTCTGCCCGAATTTCCTTGATCCACGCAATATCTGGATCCACTCTGCTCAGGATTTGCTCCAGCCTATCCCTTCGGTTGTCGAGGTCTCTGCACCACACATTCACCAGCCAATGATCTTCTTTCTTCAGCTCTAACTTCTCTTCCCATGTATCCTAAGGCAGCTGAAGGATGGCTTCAATTCTCGGGAAGGTAGAGTCGTAAATTGCAGGGAAGTTTGTACAGAGCCTCCGCGTGCTTTCCAGGGATTGGGTCAGGTCCAAGAACTTATTGGCTGTCTGCACAGCCATGCTGATTCCCATGTTCCTGATGCTTACGACCTATTGGAACCAATCTCAGTGGTCCTCTCTAAGTTTTTCCTTCTTTCCAATTTATCTATCTGTTCCTTGGAGAGCAGTTGCGGTGTGGTTGTAGAGGTAGTGGGCAGGTCGTCCACTGAGGACCATTGCTGGATATAATCTGTTAGGGTAGCAACCTACGCCTTGAGCTCATCCTTGGTGACCTTATCCTATTTGATTAGATGCACCACCGTGGCCACTGACTCCTCTAGATGTTCGACCTTCTGTTCCCTAGTCGCTGTCCCTAGGTAAATTGTAGAGATATTGTAGCTAACTCTGGCCTGGCCAACAGTTGGCGTTGCTACCTATGCTGCTCGGGAGCCAGAAGCGTCCATGGTTATCTTGGAACGGACCTTAGGCTTCTTCTCCTTCTTTGTTGTGGTCAGAGATCGAGCCAAGATGGCCTCCAATCTCAACCTCGGGTCTGTCAGAACTGGAGTAGTCTTCTCCAGCTGTTTCTCCAACTAGTCGGGCATGGCAGACTTGTCTTTAGATGCATCGTGGCTGCCCTCCCCCTTTTCAGTTATAGGCAAGACTACTACCTCCTTTTCCTTTTGGGGCTCCTCCTTCTCCTTGGCAACTTCCTCCTCCTCGTCGGAGTCTCCATAAAACACGAGGCACTTGACGGGCAGCTTGGTGGACAATATCTGGGTGGGATCTTCTTCTCCCGCCACCTCTTCTTCTTTCTTTTCTTCAACAGCCTCGGCCTCGGGGCTTTTCATAATATGGGTCTCGGCCTCAGTGATATCCTTCATCCGCTGCTCTTCTGGTGGCTGCCCCTCTTCAGTAGATGGTGACCTTTCTGCCTCCTCCCCAATGTTTTTCAGTTGCTGAGCCGACTCCTCCTCAAGATCCTCATCAAATATTTGGATGACCTCCTTGGCACCCGAGCCATCCTTTTCCTCCCCACTATCGGAAGAGCCTGTCTCTTCCTCCTCATAGGCCACCTTGTCGATGGCTCGATGTTTGTACTCTGGGTGCTCATGATATTCATCGGCCTCTTCCTTAATAGGCCTCGAGGCTTCCCGTTCCTGCTCCTCCAACTCCTCTGATATTTGCATTATGGCCTCCATGGCTGGTGGCCCTGTTGGCGGTTGTGAAGGCTGAGCCGTCGCGAGGACTTGGGCAAGGGCTGCTTGGAGAGTTGGATTCATCAGTATTTGTGAGAGCTCAGGAGGAAGGTTCTGCATATGTCTGGTGAGGGCCTTAGGCATGGTGGCGAAGGGAATGGGCGATGCAATTGTAGCCAGAGGGAGGGATGTAATAGGTGACATGGCAGCAGAAGAGGAAGGGGAAGTGGTCATGCTGGAAGAGGAGTCAACGAAGATCACTAACCCGGCCATGGGCAAAGGGGAAAGATGGACAAAGATGTCCACTGCTGGCGGAGATGAGGCGACCATAGCCCAAGAAGCGGGTGGTGCGCTAGGAGGGGTAGGGAGAAGCAAGGTAGGCTACAATTCAGTTATTGTTACCATCTGCTTAAGCCTCTTGGGAGATGAGCCTCCCGTGTCTTTCTTTGCTGGCTCCGTGGGGTCGGCAGATTGTGCTGTCTCTGTTCCATTTCTCTTTTGAGACCTAGTGACTAGGGGAGACTTGGATGTCTCACCAGCTGATGTGGTGGCGGCAACGTCTTCCATGGCACTGGGCTCGCTCTTGAGTGCCTCATAGGTTAGGAACACTCATTGTTTCAGCTGCGCCACCTGCCCATCTACCCACTCCTTAGAGCGCGTTATGATTGGCTGGGTGATGGTGTCTAGGTCATCAACCTCTTGCTCATCCTAGTCTATGGAGGGAATTTCCAGGTTGGCAACTACCAAGTACCTTGGATGCATCAGGGTGGACTCATCTTCCTCGAGTTCGTCTGGTACCTGGAATAGTTGTACCCTCCTTAGGAACTACACGGTCATGCGCATGTAGTGCCTCATCCGTACCTCCTTGTCATCTTTACAATCGGCCCAGAAGTCTTCGACATGGTATCTGTGGGCATATGCCGGCCCTAGTGCCTTCCTGACATGGCCGTGTGGATCCATCCGCAGGCGGGCCTTGTACCAGTCAAAATGATATTCCTTAAGCTCTTTCTCAGAGTTGTCGGCGCACTAAGATGTTTGCAGTCGGTACAGACCCTGGCTGAGGGTCATGGGATATAGGATCCCTGCCATGTGCTTATTGCTGAAAACCATCTGAATGTGTTGGAGCTACCGGGAAAGCTCCAGGAGAATGATTCTGTCGTTAGGGTACCTTGGCAACTTGTTCAGCCGCTCCGTGAATCCCTGGGCACAGATGTAGGTGAACTTGGGAAACTGAATATATAAGAAGGCATACTCCTTTAGGAGTACCTTGGCGTTGTGGGAGACACTCCTTTAGAAGTCTCCGACGATCAATCTGATGATGTGGCCTATGAAGGCGTCATTCACCCGACTGTACTCCTTCTTGAAGTTACGGTATTGAAGCTGAGGGTACTTGTCAAAGGGCTTGAGCCCTCGCCTGTATTCCTGATCTGATGCTACAAATAGCCCGCTGTATTGTCTGTGACCAGCCAGGGAATATACCAGGGAAGAGGTCATATAGAACTTGGAGCTCTTTTTGACATTTACAAACTGCTCGTGGAAGTAGTTGCTGATAATGTCTCCCTAGTTGAATGAGGTCTTGTTGTTAACATCCTCGTTCCCTCACAGGATCTGCTCAATGTAATATGCCATCCATTCTTGGAAGTAGGCGGCTGTCAGGAGACCCATGACCCTACTTAGCATGGTCACCAAATCGTGATAATCTTCATGGAAGTCACTACGGAACAGCTCCTGGGGAACCTTTGCAGCGCTGCCTCATCTCTCCTTAAGCCAGTAAAGGTTAATAGACTTCTTGCACCCTAATGGACTGGCATCCCACGCATCCTGATACTGTTCCAAAGTGGGGACCTCCATGTGTGGGATTGCGGGAATGTGGAATGTTTTTGTGATTCCTCCTGGCGACATGTCGGCGAGGATGTTCCCCTCCTTGTCCACGATCATTCTGGTGTCTGTTTGGTAGGCTTCTCGGCAAGCCATTACTAATTCAGGTGCTATCAGAGAGGAGGGAAGCCGACAGATTTGGCGATTCCACTTTGACATATTAACCTGGTATTCTTCGTTCTAGGGTTGACCTTGACCCTTTGGGTGAACTCATCTATGTCCACCTAGCCGCTATTGGTATCTGAGATCTCTTTCCAGTCAGTCGAAACCTTTGACTGGAGCAGTTCACCCTGAAATTGAAATTTCATCTGATCCTTATCGTCTTTTCCACGAGCGGCCCTTCCGAATTTCTTGCCTTTATCCTTTTCGGTGGAGGCCCCTGAGGTTCCTGCAGCCGATTCCATATATCCTACAAGCAAAGAGCGGAGTCAGCACAACAAAACATCAACAGCGTTAATGTTAGTCCACATTATGAGCATATCATCTAGATAATTATTCAAATACATCATAAATTTTATCCTCAGATGATATCGATTTCATTTTAAAGCATTTGGACAATTCGGGCCCGGAGGGCTGGACTTCCATGGCAGGAATGCTGTCAGGGAGGGAAAACACAACTGAAAGCTCCCGGAGACCCCCGTTGGCCAAATTTTGGTATTTTCAGAGGCCTAAGATGGAGAACGACATGATTTAGGACGCGGGTCGAAGTTAGATTCCGATTTTGAGTTGGTTTGGATTGATTTAAGGAACTTCAGAGCTTTCAGGCTAGAAGGTCATTAAGGGGCAGCTGTTTGGGATGGCGAACAGTGGGCGGAAGTCCGGACGAGGAAGTCCGGCAGCAGAAGTCCGAGGGCCGGGGCCCGCAAGGCGAAAGAACGACCAACAATGAGGTATTACACTTGGACCAGGCGGCAATCGGACCCCCGGGCCCGAGAGGCTGGGAGGGCGCTTTGCGAATGCCGCCAAATAATCTTCGACCATTTTGAATGGCAGCGACGAGGAGAAGACCGGAGCCCGGAGGGCGGGCAGCGGACGGAGGCTCGCCGCCAAGAGATTTTGCAACGTTGATCAGCGGCGACGGTGAGGAGACCCCCGAAGTTCGGCCCACGGGAGGCCGGCACGGATTCTCCGCTGAAAGGTTATGACAGCGGTCAGGCGACGGCGGCGAAAGGTGTCCCAGGACCCGGGAGGCGGGACGACGTGGGCTGCAGGCCCCCCGCATGAATTTTGCGATGATTTGAACGGTGGCGGCGGGAGGGAATTCGGGACCTAGCAACCGGAGAGATGGGAGACGACGACCGCCGCGAGGTTGGGTAGCGGGCGCGCGAGGGCGCCGGTGAAGGGATCTCTGGGGCCCGAAGGTCAGGCAGCTGTAGGGGTTCCGCCGTGGACGACGGCGGAACCGTCACGGAGTTCCGAGGACCCGAAGGGCGGGAGGAAGACTCGACTTCGCCGCCAAGGCCCCGACAAGCAGAACCGCTGCCGGCACGTAGCCACACCCAGGAATGGGATGGCGAAAGAGGGAATCGGGCCCGAGGGGGCCAGTCGCCCTACGCGAAGAACGGTCGCGCAATGGGTGAGCTCCGGATCGGTAGGGAGGGCCATTGTGATGGGTTTAGGTTATTTCTAAAACATGGGTTTGTGGCGCAATGGGCTGTTCTTCAATTTTATGCGATTTTAATCAATTGTTTATTTAAACGAAATCCCCAAAAATGATCAAAATGATGGGAGGGAAAACAAGGATGGCCTACCTTGGATACGCCAAGCGGGGAGGTGCGGAAACCACTGGGGATCGACGGAGCGATGCAGACACGGATGATCGTGACGATGCCGATTGTAGTGGGCTCTAGATGCTGGCTTTATCAATTTGCTCAACTTCACAAAGTGAAAATGAAATTGGCGGATCATGCGTTATATACCCTATATGTCATTAATGTGATCATTTATTGCAGGTACGGATGTGCCAAAAGTTGGTGGAATTTCAAATTAGGTCGGCGGCGGCGGATGAGACCCCGGGGCCCAGAGGTCAGAGGGACACGGAACGACGGCCGCTGCAAGAATTTGTGATGACCAGGCAAAGGTGGTGACGGGATGCTCAGGGCTCGGAGGGCGGGGAGCTGTCGGGAGTTCGCCACCGAAGACTTCGCTTTGCAGGGGGGCGGCGGTGAGCAACACCCCGGGGCCCGAGCGACGGGCGACCGCCGGAGAGCTGCCGTCAAAGACGGTGATCCCGGGACGGAAGTTCGGATGAGGACTTCTGGAGCCCGGGGCCTGAAGGAGCAGGGGCCATCAGGGAAATCCTCGATGATTTCTGAATGGAAGATGGCAGGGCGGGCTCCGGAGGGTGGAAAGACGCCTGGGGAACGTCGCAAAGGAGGGCGAACGCAAAGGGAAAACCTGAAAGGGGAACCCCGGAGGCCCGGGCCTCGGGGGACCTAGGGTCGTCCTGAAGCAAATGAAGCCAAAAGGACCCACGAGCCCCAGAGGGAAGCAAAAAAAATAAGAGGGAAAGCATGGTTGATTTTTTAGGATGAAACCTTAGAGCAATATCGACCATGCGAAACATCAAAAAAGAGGGGCATGCAAAATGAGGCAACACCGAAAGATCGGCAAGGCGAAAGAAAAGAGGGTTCCCGTTCCGAACGGGGCGTGTGTGTGCTAAGGGCACAACAAATGGCGACTCCGCTGGAGAACACTCCAGAGCGTTCTAGGGATAAATATTCATTCAGGACCCAGAATCCCTAGTTTCGCAGACCAGGAGCGGCTTCCAAGGATGAACCCAAGAGAACGAGATCCTTAATTAGGTCAGCTTACATGGCATCTCAGAAGCGTGTGTGAAGTGAGTTCATTCCTTTCCTAGTGATAGTAACCAGAGTTATCACTTCAACCGAGTGAGCTACATAAGTTGTCTAACACCAAAAGTAACCTGGACATTGCCCCGCTGCTAGTCAGGCGTCCATAGCCCCGGCGGAGTTGTCGCTACAATCTCATGGATATTGCTCTACTGTCAGCCAGGCGTCCATAGCCCCGGTAGAGTTATCCGAACGCCTATACGGTCATTTATTTTCTTTTTTCAGAGGTTCTTTTCTTCCTTCTTTGCTTTGATACTTCATTTCTCTTTTACCATTTAGTTCGACTGGGTAAGCATTGAAGCCTACAATGGGTTTGAGACTGCAGTGGTCACTGGAGTAGACTTAAGATTTTTCACTCACTTGGGTGTCATGACAACCATAGCATGGTCCTTCAGAATTTATTATTATGTAATTTGTGCGAGATCTGAGATGCGGGTAAGAAGATCTGGCAAAGGGTCAAGTTCTAAGCAGGCTTCAGACAGGGAAATCATTCGCGGACAGCTTTACAAAGACCAATAGTTTAGAGTGAATGTTTAGCCAAAGAACACAAAGAACAGACAGCAAAGTGGACTGCTTGTCAGGCAAGCACGGCCACCGCAAAGGAGCGCGAAACCTCCTTCGAAACAAAACTGTCGGGAGGGAGAAAGCAAAAAGCGACACGAGCAAAGTGCAAACAAGCAAGAAAGCAACTACTCTAACCTATGAACAGGTATTTACAACAAAGAGCTCGAAGGAGCTCAAGCCTGGAAGTAATGCTTCAGGTGCTGCCTGTTGATTGGAAATGAGACATTTTCACTGGTTAAGTTCTTTAGGCGGAAGGAATTATCTCCCAAAATTTTAGCTATTTGAAAGGGGCCAAGCTAAAGCTTGTCGAATTTGTTGTGTCCCCCTTTCTTTTCATGGGCCTTGTCCCAATATAGGACCAAATCTGCAATCCTAAAGGCCTTGATTTTGGCTCGGCGGTCGAACCATCTCTTAACTACGCCCTGATGTTTGGAAAAATTTTCTATTGCATGGTTCCAGACTTCCTCTAAATGTAAAAGCTTAGCTAATCGAGCTTCTCTACAATCTCCTCCTTCATAAATATCGTTGATGAACTAAAGAGTAGGAATCTTCAGGTGGATGGGGAATATAGGCTCAAGGCCATAGACAAGGTGGAACAAAGAATCACCAAGGGCAGCCTTGTGGTGGGTGCGATCATCCCAAAGGGCGAAACGGAGCTGGGTATGCCAGTCCTTGGGATTCCTATCTAACAGCTTCTTGATCACGGTAATCAAATTCTTATTTGTGGATTCAGCAAGGCCATTACCCTGAGGGTAGTAATTGGATGAGAACTTGAGGGCAACCCCATAGTCAAACGCCCAGCCAGCAAATTTTAATGAAGCGAAGGCAGGTCCATTATCACATACCAAAGCATACAGACAACCAAATCGATTTAAAATAAAACTTTCTAAGAAATCAGTAACTACTTCAGTTGTACAATGCTTACAAACTATTGCCTCCATCCATCTAGTACAATAATCAGTAGCGGTCAGAATGTACCTGTGTCCCGCAGATGATGGAGGGCTTACCGGACCGATGAAGTCGAGACCCCATTGTGCAAAAGGCCTTACCTCCAGCACGGGCTGCAGTGGGACAACAGCATTCCTCTCCTTGGTGGTAGCGGTCTGGCACATATGACAGGAACGAACATGGCAATGGGCATCCTTGAAGACGGTTGGCCAATAGTACCCTGCCCTTAATATCTGATGTGCCGTAGAAGAACCAAAGCCATGGCCCGTACCAAACTTATTGTGAAACTCCCTCAAAACACATTCTACTTCCTCCTTGCCGAGGCATCTTAAATAAATGCCCTCATGATTTTTCTGATAAAGGATGGAACCCTGCAACATATAACCGTTGCTTTTCAATCTCAGGGCCCTCTTCTGGACTCCCCACAGATGCGGCAGACACTTATGATTCAACAGATAATAAACGACATCCTGGTACCATTCTCCCGAGGAGACATCTTCAAGCTGATATTGCTGTACCGTGAGTTCAGGTCTGGCTTCTGCTACTGTTTTGGCCATTGTACGGGTGAGTGCGTGCCCTATCACTAATTTCATCAGTTGGATCTCCATATCGTACTCTTGGAGCAAGGTGACCCACCTAGCCCTTCGTTCGCCCAACTAGTTTTGCATGAGTAGCTTTTTGACTGCTGGGTTGGGGACAATAGCGAACACCTTGTTGCGTAGAATGTAGTGTCTAAATTTCTTCACTCCTTTGACTAGGGCGTACGCCTGCTTTTCTATGTTGTGATAACACAATTCAACATCTTTGAGGGGAGCATTCATGAAGGTGATCGGATGCTCATTCCCCTCGTCGTCCTTCTGGGTGAGCATACTAGCACAAGAATGCTCCGAAGCAAATGAGTAGATATAGAAGGGCTTCAGATAATCCAGACTGACTAACACAGGCACCTCAGCAATGGCTCATTTGATTTCTTCGAAGGATTGTTTGGAATCTGGAGTCCATTCGACTTTGGCGTCCTGTTTGAGTATGGCATTGAGAGGTTTGACGATTTTCGTGAAACCTGTGATGAATTTCTAGACAAAGTTGATCTTTCTGAAGAAAGACTTTAATTCCTTCTTGCTGCCTGGGGGCCGAATCTTGAGTAATGACTCAATGCGCTCAGGATCAATGGAGATTCCTTGTTCTGAAATGATGTGCCCGAGCAGCCTGCCTTCGGTCACTCTGAAAATGCACTTCTTGGGGTTTAAGGAAACCTCGAATTCCCTGCATCTTTGAAATACTTTACATAAATCGGAGATGTGATCACCCCGCTTCTTGGAGAATACAGTCAAATCATCCATGTAGATGATTATGCATTTGCCGATTAGGTCTTTGAAGGCGATATCCATGGCGTGTTGGAACATGACGCCAGTGTTGATGAGCTCGAACGACATCCTTCTGTATGCAAACGTTCCCCATTTAGTGGTGAATGTTGTCTTGTGACGATCCTCATATTACACCATTACCTGGTTATACCCAGAGTATCCATCAAGGAAGGACATCATCTTGGAGCCGTTAACGATTTGCAACACCTCATCTAGCGAAGGCACTGGATAGTTGTCTTTCTCCGAGGCGCAATTCAAATTGCGAAAATCCACGCACAGCCTAATCTCTCCATTCTTTTTCCTGACCGGGACCAAGTTAGCCACCCACGTGGAATGCCTGACGGGAAAGATGATTCTTGCCGAAAGCAACTTTTGTACTTCCTTATAAACAACAGGTTCTAGCAGGGCATTGATAGGGTGCTGCCGCTGGCGGAATGGCCTCACTTCAGTCTTGAAAGGGATGGTGTGGGTGATGACAGAAGTGTCATAAGTTTTCCAATCTTCGTAACTCCATGCCACCACGTCATGGTATTTTTGTAACGCATCCATGATCCCTCTCTTTTCCTCCGGCGTGCACACTTTGCCGATAAAAACATTCCTGGTATCCCCGGTTGTGCCCAGGTTATGAGCGTTGCACTAGTTGCTGATAGCCTCCTTTTTTGTTTGCAGATCCTAATCCCTAATCTGATCTAGGTCGAATACATGCTCTAACTGAACCATACCTCTAGGGATCATGTTGGTTTTCAGATTGATAACCCCCTCTATGTCCAATTCAGCCTCCTGTGGATCAGCTTCATCAATTATTTGGGCAGCGAAGACGTCAGAACTGGTGATGAACTGGAGGATATGCTTGTCGTCATTGAAGACCTGCATGTGAGTAACATTATCTGGGACCGATGGCATGGATGTTAGCTCAACCGTGAAGTTATTGAGCCCAGACAAAGAGAGGGGCTGCAACGTGTTAGCTACTTGAGCCAAGGCATCAGCTGTGCGATTCTGAGCATGAGGGATCAATTGTATGTTGAATGCATCTAGGCCCTCTAGGAGATCCCAAACCCTGTGCCTATAATTGGTGAGTGTCCGATCATGATAAGAGTACAATTTCCTAACTTTTTTAACTACAAGTGCGGAATCTTCGAAGACTTGCAGCACTTTCACATTTTTCTTTAAGGTCATAAGAAGGCCAAGGACCAAGGCCTCGTATTCTGCTGCGTTATTAGTGCAATAAAACTACAATCCGTGGGCAGTGAGAAATGTCTTACCTGTTGGGTTGATGAGTTCGATCCCCACTCTAGCTCCTTGTCTTGACTTCGATCCATCAAACTGTAGCATCCAGCACGTGGAGGGTTCCTTACCCTCGAGCCCGATGGAGCCTCCATTCCCTTTTGGCTGTACGGCGGGCCTTGTGATCTTAGGGGGGTTTTCAGGTTCAGAGCAATGGTCAGCAGGTGGTTCTACTGGCGTCTCCTTTGGTGTTTCTGTCGGAGGAGCAGCGGCTTTCTTAACATATTCCACTGCTGCTTGGCACAAGCAACAGTCAAATTTGGAGTGACCAGCATTGTGTACCCTACACTAGTTCGGCAATAATAAGTCCTAAAAATTCATTCTAGCTCCTAGGCTAAGCTGATCTCTTGCGCATTTTTCCATGAACTCCTGGAAGCTGTCGAGTAATCCCCAGTTGTCCTCCCTACCAGGCTCATTATCTGTCTCTATCAATGTTTCGATATCAGGGAGCATTCGAGTGGGATCCGTCGAGGGACTACACAACACCAGCAATACTTCATCTGCACATTCTCCTTGAAGCTCAAGCTCATTTTGATAGGAAAAAGGGCGATAATTCCTTAAGTTGGTCTCAGCGAACAACACCTCGCTAAGATTATTGTATTTCGTGATCATATACTTCATACGGGGTTCATGGTCAATACGGATCTGATTTGGCAACCCCTTCCATGGCAGCCACATGTGAGAAAGGTTGGTGGCGGTGGATCCATTTAGCGTTTTGGTGAACTCTCTCCCCAGAATAATTCCATAAGCATCGGGAATGTCTGCCACTTGGATATCAACAACCTGCTGTATCTGGGTGTCCGCAATAATTTGCATGGGGATGCGGTTTATTTCACCCATGATGTTGATCTCTGTTTTGTCCAGCTGGGTGACCTTTCTCTTTGAAGGCGTGGGGGTGATACCAAGAGCTCTACATACAGCCAAGGGCATGACGTTGGCAGATGCGCCTGAATCGAGCAGGCAGTTGTGCAAATTCTTCCCAAAGACCCTAATGGTAGTCAGGAAAGGGGGAGTTTCCGGTCTCCCTTGGAGGATGCCCACGGGTTTATCCATTTGAGCTATTTGACCTTTGTTCCGATCACTGCCCGTATCCATGGTTTGCTTAAATTGCTGGTCCTTGGGAGGATGTCTACTAGCCCTTTCTGGCTCCTTTTCAATGTACCTACTTGCCGATTGATTCATGGGCACATTGTTCCTTCTTCCAGCATTGTCCTGTATTTCCTATTCTCTCCGGGGCTCCTCAAAGGTTACCCTCTTGGCTGGGGTCTCCTGTGTCGTGTTAGAGGAGGGAGTCCTGTTCAGAACCCTAAAGAAAGCGTGCCTTACGGCAGGAACCTTAAGTAATTCAAAGGTCGACAAGCTAATTCTGACCTTCTTGAACTCTTCCGCCACATATTCACCCATTTGCTCGATTTCAGAGCTAAAAGCTTGGCCTATGGGAGAACTAGGGGGTGGCCCTTCGCTTGTCCAGATGGATTTTGGGGTTGGCCCTGAGGCTGACTTTGCGGTTAGTTTTGGGATTGGTTCTTATTGAGATATTGGGCGGGTATATGCGGTAGCCCTGGGTTATTACTGGCATTTGGATCGGGTGGGGTGGTGAAGTTGTTTGGTGGGGTAGAAGTTGTGAAGGGCCCACCCGCCAGCCTATTCCTGAGGAAGTATGGACTCGACCGCTGATGGAACATGTGGACCTCATCCACAAATGGTTCCTCTTCATCCACCGGACCATTATCTACTGAATCGAAAAACTGAGCCAAAGTTTGTTCATTACTTACCTCTTGCGCTTTCTCATCCTCAACAGGAGCAGGCTCGGCTTCGGGTTCGTTGCGATCGCCTCGCAGGAACGATGCCTGATTGACCACCAGACATGAGGAATCGTAGGGCTCAGATGGGACGATGTCCCGGCAGTTGGCATTATCAACGGCATTTTGTATCTCCACCTGGAATATTTCAGTGGCCGTCTGGAACTCGAGACAATCTAGCTCAGAATGCCTGCTAGTTTTGTGAAGTCGGCACCATCCGGACAAATCTGCTTCAGCTAGATACACCCCGCTGGATGTTTTATCGTTGCTTGCTGGTTGATCAAATGGCGTGGGGACACCACCGTTGTTAGGCCTGGTGTTCCATGTGCGGTTTTTCCTCTGAGAGGGCCTCCTTTCTACATTTTGATTGGAGTTCTGCCCTCTCTCATAATTCTGCCCGGAGGAGGTGCCCGCCTCCTGATTGTCTCTGTTGTCTCTATTGTCTCGACTTTCCCTGTTAAGGTTGGCCTAAAAATTACGTTGGGAGGCCTACAGCTGATTATTCTGGTTCTTCAGATGCATCATCTCCATGGACATCTTCTTGATCATCTCGGTCAGTTCCTCTAACTTATCTTTCTCGGTCGCACCTCCAGGTGATCGGGCCGAATTTTGGAGAAAAGCGGGCGGGGCTGCCAGCTGATTTTGATAGGTTGGAGGAAAGTCTGGTCCCGACAAGTACAGCGGCAAATGGGGCTGTTGGGAATATGCTTGCGGTTGCAGAGCCATCTGAGAATAGCTGTACTGCTGTTGGGGCTACAAATAGGAAGTCGCAGGAGGTGCATAATTCAATAGCTGCCCCGGATGCGGCACCATAGGCAATTGAGGCACCTGGTTCATGAGAGGAGTTTGGTGAGAAAATGTCTGATTAAGCCCCTGAATATGCATTGGGTTGGCGAAGGGCCCCAAAGAGGGCAGCGGGCCTGAGATATTTTGTCCCAAGTCCGCACTTGCGATGACAGCTTCTGCGTAGGCTGCCAGTAGGGTAGCGGGCGGCAGGCGCATCCTTTTTACCAAGGCGGACGTGAGGTTGTCCAGGGCCACGTAATAGATGGGGAGAGCTACCGCATCATTATAGACGTAAGGATCCTAAAGCCTCATGTGAGCCCGATGGAAGCGATCATTGAAGGAGCCGATAGGTTCGTTGACCTCCCTTTTGATGGACATGAACTGCTGGTAAAGGTCTGCGGGGTTGACAGGGATCTTGTACTTCTGCAGGAAGGCATTCTTCATCAGGTTCCACGAGGTGATGGATCCCCTCGGCTGATTGATATACCAGTAGAAGGCCTCTTCTCCCAACGAATGCGGAAAGAGGCGACACGCCACGTCCTCATGATCCACCTACATTTCGGTAATCGCCATTTCGAATATCTTGATATGCTCTTCGGCTATTCTTTGCATGTCGCGGGGATGAAACTTCGAACAAAAGCCCTCCAGATTCTTGGGCATAGCATTGTAAACAACAAAGTGTATCGGCGAAGGGTTATGCGCAAGCCAAGCCATGGGGGGAGGCGGAGGTGGCACCTACTGTTGGAGAATGGGGATCTGAGACTATATTGGCAATACAACCACAATATGGGGCTGCCCTTGAGCTATGGCTTCCTAGATTGTGCTTTGGGCTGAAAGAGCTGGGAGAGGAACGAACTCCTGGCTGCCGGAGGGAAAATGTGCAAATGCTGTTTGAGATGGTTGGGCGAAAGAGGAAGGCCAGCCAAATGGAGGTGAGGGTGAAATGGAGGCGGATGGAGTGGAGGAAGAGGAAGAGGCGGAGCTACTTCCTTGTGCTCACTTTTCCCTCGTGGGAGGCTGCAATTCTTCAAATTCTCCCTTATTTGGTGCTGATCGTAGAATCCTTTGAAATCTTTCTGGGGAGAATGATCCGATCTGATCCAGCTTCGCTTTATCCTGTAGCTTAGTATTCTGACTGTGGCCCTCCTTCTAGCGCCAGTTCTATTGATGGTGTTTTTATGCACTTCTCAACACAGGCAATGCTAAGGTGCACTACATCTCTCGGGTGTCAGGTCATGACAGTGCTTAGATACCTCAGTAGTTTGATGTGATTTGCTGGAATCACAAGGCGGCCTTACAGAAATACAAAGTGTGGATGCGAAGCATGAAGTTAGATCTTTGAAAAGGAGTTTTAAAATGAAAGTAGTTATGTGTTGGCTGTAGGTTCAAACAGCAGTCTCAAACTCCATCTGGTTGTTAGAGTTGGCTCTATAATGTGCAATGAACCTTGGTATTGTTCAATTTCTAAAAAAAGGAAAAAAGGGCGAAGGGAAAGAAAAGTTCCTAAGTCTGAAGCTTGCTATGAATAGTGACAATGGAGTTCCTGCAATGGACAATTCCTTAAAACAATATCCCACTTAACTAGGGACTTCACAGTATCATGGAAATTGTGCTATCTTCTAAGGGATGCAGATATTTCATCCTTCATCCACCATATGCATGCATAAATTAAAGATAAATGTTTGGGGCAGCTTCAAATCAAGTCTAGGCTAACTTTGTAAAGCTATCTACCTTCAGCGAACAGCAAAAAGTATGGACTAAGGGATCATCAATAAAGCAGGAATTTTCATAAACACCACACAACATTCCTAAGATTCAACTAAATACAGCAAACAGCCAACTAAAAAGCCATGAAATTTAAGCTAAACATCTAATATTGGAGAATGAATCAAATGACAAGAGAGAAATCAAAGAAATACACCGAGTCAATGATATTTCTTATAAATTTCTGCAGCATGCCTTTACAACAACTCAACTCTCCCTTTGCAAATAAGAGGAGTCCTCTATTTATAGTTTTCCAAAAGTTAAATAAGTGGCCAAGAATCATTCTCATTATGTGGCCAAGATTCATTACAAAATAGGGTTTCACCTACCCCCAAATAGATTTACAATTTAAAAACATCCCTTGTCTCTTCCCTATTTCGTCATCTAGTGGATGATATTATTGCTCTTTCATCCTGTAGCTAATTGTTGTTTTCTTGGCTGTAGCTACTCTTTAGGGAGGTCTTCTTCTTTGGTCGGGCTGTCCTCTTGCTCCTCGGAAGCCGCATGCTCTATATACTTGAGGATGACCGCTTGGAATTTGTTGATCTCGATGATCTTGCATCTTAATGCTTGGTAGCTTCATTCTTTGTCATTCTCTTCCAGCCGCTTTCAATCCTCGTCATACCTCGAGCCTTGGTCCCTGAATAGTTCTGATCGATCGAAGGCATGGGCAGCAAAACTTAGGAATTTCATGGTGACTTCTCCGGCTGTTTCATCCTTCATCTTCTCCTGGAAGTATGACTTCACCTTCTCGGCGTCTATTTCCACCGTGGGCATATCATAGCCCGCCATCAGCTTAAGGTACTTAGTGCATTCTGCCCTGATTTCCTTGATCCACACAATATCTGGATCCACTCTACTCAGGATTTGCTCCAGCCTGTCCCTTCGATTATCGAGGTCTCTGTGCCACACATCCACTAGCCAATGATCTTCTTTCTTCAGCTCTAGCTTCTCTTCCCATGTATCCTCAGGCAGCTGAAGGATGGCTTCAATTCTCAAGAAGGTAGAGTCGTAAATTGTAGGGAAGTTGGTGCAGAGCCTCCACATGCTTTCCAGGGATTGGGTCAGGTCCAAGAACTTATTGGCTGTCTGCACAGCCATGCTGATTCCTACGTTCCCGATGCTTACGACCTGTTGGAACCAATCCTCAGTGGCCTTCTCTAAGTTTTTCCTTCTTTCCAGTTTATCTATCTGTTCCTTGGAGAGCAGTTGCGGTGTGGCTGTAGAGGTAGTGGGTAGGTCGTCCACTGAGGACCATTGCTGGATATAATCCGTTAGGGCAGCAACCTGCGCCTTGAGCTCATCCTTGGTGACCTTATCCTATTTGATTAGATGCACCACCGTGGCCACTGACTCCTCCAGATGTTCGACCTTCTGTTCCCTGGTCGCCGTCCCTAGGTCAATTGTACAGATATTGTAGCTAACTCCGGCCTGGCCAACAGTTGGCGTTGCTACCTGTGCTGCCCGAGAGCCAGAAGCATCCATGGTTATCTTGGAACGGACCTTAGGCTTCTTCTCCTTCTTTGTTGTGGTCAAGGATCGAGCCAAGATGGCCTCCAATCTCAACCTCGGGTCTGTCAGAACTGGGGTAGTCTTCTCTAGCTATTTCTCCAACCAGTCGGGCATGGCGGACTTGTCTTTAGATGCATCGTGGCTGCCCTCCCCCTTTTCAATTATAGGCAAGACTACTGCCTCCTTTTCCTTTCGAGGCTCCTCCTTCTCCTTGGCAACTTCCTCCTCCTCGTCGGAGTCTCCATAAAACACGAGGCGCTTGACAGGCAACCTGGTGGACAATATCCAGGTGGGATCTTCTTCTCCTACCACCTCTTCTTCTTTCTTTTCTTCAACAGCCTCGGCCTCAGGGCTTTTCATAATATGGGTCTTGGCCTCAGTGATATCCTTCACCCGCTGCTCTTCTAGTGGCTGCCCCTCTTCAGTAGATGGCGACCTTTCTGCCTCCTCCCCAATGTTTTTTAGTTGCTGAGCCGACTCCTCCTCAAGATCCTCATCAAATATTTGGATGACCTCCTTGGCGACCGAGCCATCCAATTCCTCCCCACTCTCGGAAGAGCCAGTCTCTTCCTCCTCATAGGCCACCCTGTCGATGGCTCGATGTTTGTACTCAGGGTGCTCATGATATTCATTGGCCTCTTCCTCAATAGGCCTCGAGGCTTCCCGTTCCTGCTCCTCCAACTCCTCTAATATTTGCATTATGGCCTCCATGGCTGGCGGCCCTGTTGGCGGTTGTGAAGGCTGAGCCGTCGCGAGGACTTGAGCAAGGGCCGCTTGGAGAGCTAGATTCATTAGTATTTGTGAGAGCTCAGGAGGAAGGTTCTGCATATGTCTGGTGAGGGCCTCAGGCATAGCGGCGAAGGGAATGGGCGATGCAATTGTAGCCAGAGGGAGGGATGTAATAGGTGACATGGCAGTAGAAGAGGAAGGGGAAGTGGTCATGCTGGAAGAGGAGTCAACGACGATCACTGACCTGGTCGTGGGCGAAGGGGTGAGATGGACAGAGATGTCCACTACCGACGGAGATGAGGCGACCATAGCCTGAGAAGTGGGTGGTGCGCTAGGAGGGGTAGGGAGAAGCAAGGTAGGCTGCAATTCAGTTGTTGTTACCATCTGCTTGAGCCTCTTGGGAGATGAGCCTCCTGTGTCTTTCTTTGCTGGCTCTGTGGGGTCGACAGATTGTGCTATCTCTGTTCCCTTTCTCTTTTGAGACCTAGTGACTAGGGGAGACTTGGATGTCTCACCAGCTGATGTGGTGGCAGCAACGTCTTTTGTGGCACTAGGCTCGCTCTTGAGCGCCTCATACGTTAGGACCACTCCTTGTTGTTTCAGCTGTGCCACCTGCCCATCTACCCACTCCTTAGTGTGCGTTATGATTGGCTAGGTGATAGTGTCTAGGTCATCGACCTCTTGCTCATCTCAGTCTATGGAGTGAATTGCCAGGTTGGCAACTGCCAAGTACCTTGGATGCATCAGGGTGGACTCATCTTCCTCGAGTTGGTCTGGTACCTGGAACAGTTGTACCCTCCTTAGGAACTGCATGGTCATGCGCATGTAGTGCCTCATGCGTACCTCCTTATCATTTTTACAATCGGCCCAGAAGTCTTCGACATGGTATCTGTGGGCGTATGCCGGCCCTAGTGCCTTCCTGACATGGCCGTGTGGATCCATCCACAAGCGGGCCGTGTACCAGTCAAAATGATATTCCTTAAGCTCTTTCTCAGAGTTGTCGGCGCACTGAGATGTTTGTAGTTGGTACAGACCCTGGCCGAGGGTCATGGGATATGGGATCCCTGCCATGTACTTGTTGCTGAAAACCGTTTGAATGTGTTGGAGCTGCTGGGAAAGCTCAAGGAGAATGATTCTATCGTTAGGATACCTTGGCAACTTGTTCGGCAACTCCGTGAATCCCTAGGCATGGATGTAGGTGAACTTGGGAAACTGAATATATAAGAAGGCATACTCCTTTAGGAGTGCCTTGGCGCTGTGGGAGACCCTCCTTTCGAAGTCTCCGGCGACCAATCTGATGATGTGGCCTATGAAGGCGTCATTGACCTGGTAGTACTCCTTGAAGTTACGGTATTGAAGCTGAGGGTACTTGTCAAAGGACTTGAGCCCTCGCCTGTGTTCCTGATCTGGTGCTACAAATAGCCCACTATATTATCTGTGACCGGCCAGGGAATATACCAGGTAAGAGGTCATATAGAACTTGGAGCTCTTTTTGACATTTACAAACTGCTCGTGGAAGTAGTTGCTGATAATGCCTCCCTAGTTGAATGAGGTCTTGGTGTTAACATCCTCGTTCCCTCGCAGGATCTGCTCAATGTAATATGCCGTCCATTCTTGGAAGTAGGTGGCTGCCGGGAGACCCATGACCCTGCTTAGCATGGTCACCAAATAGTGATAATCTTCATGGAAGTCGCTGCGGAACAGCTCCTGGGGAACCTTTGCAGCACTGCCTCATCTCTCCTTAAGCCAGTAAAGGTTAATAGACTTCTTCCACCCTAATGGACTGGCATCCCACGCCCCCTGACACTGTCCCAAAGTGGGGACCTCCATGTGTGGGAATGTGGGAATGTGGAATATTTTTGTGATTCCTCCTTGTGACATGTCGGCGAGGATGTTCCCCTCCTTTTCCATGATCATTCTGGTGTCTATTTGGTAGGCTTCTTGGCAAGCCATTACTAATTCAGGTGCTATCAGAGACAGAGGAAAGCCAGCAGCTTTGGCAATTCCACTTTAACGTATTAACCTGGCATTCTTCGTTCTAGGGTCGACCTTGACCCTTTGGGTGAACTCATCTATGTCCACCTGGCCGATATTGGTATCTGAGATCTCTTTCCAGTCAGTAGAAACTTTTGACTGAAGCTGTTCACCCTGAAATTGAAATTTCATCTGATCCTTATCGTCTTTTCCACGAGCGGCCCTTCCGGATTTCTTGGCTTTATCCTTTTCGGCAGAGGCCCCTGAGGTTCCTGCATCCGATTCCATATATCCTGCAAGCAAAGGGCAGAGTCAGCACAACAAAACATCAACATCATTAATGTTAGTCCACATTATGAGCATATCATCTAGATAATTATTCAAATACATCAAAAAAATTTATCCTCAGATGATATCGATTTCATTTTAAAACATTTGGACAATCCGGGCCCGGAGGGCTAGACTTCCCTGCCAGGAATACTGTCAGGGAGGGAAAACACGACCGAAAGCTCCCAGAGACCCCCGTTGGTCAAATTTTGGTATTTTAAGAGGCCTAAGATGGAGAACGGCATGATTTAGGATGCGGGTCGAAGTTAGATTCCGATTTTGAGTTGGATTGGATTGATTTATGGAACTTCGGAGGTTTCAGGCCGGAAGGCAGTTAAGAGGCAGCCGTTTGGGATGGCGAACAGCGGGCGGAAGTTCGAACGAGGAAGTCTGGCAGCGGAAGTGCAAGGGCCGGGGCCCGCAAGGTGAAAGAACGGCCAACAATGAGGTATTACACTTGGACCAGGCGGCAATTGGACCCCCGGGCCCCGGAGGCTGAGAGGGCGCTTTGCGAATGCCACCGAATAATCTTCGACCATTTTGAACGGCGGCGGCGAGGAGAAGACCGGAGCCCGGAGGGCGGGCAGCGGACAAAGGCTCGTCGCCGAGAGATTTTGCAACATTGATCAGTGGCAACGGCGAGGAGACCCCCGGAGTCCGGCCCACGGGAGGCCGGCACAGATTCTTCGCCGAAAGGTTATGACAGCGGTCAGGCAACAGCGGTGAAAGGTGTCCCGGGACCCGGGAGGCCGGACAACGCGGGCTGTAGGCCCCCGTATGAATTTTGTGATGATTTGAACGGCGGCGGCGGCAGGGAATTCGGGACCCGGCGACTAGAGAGACGGGAGACGATGGCCGCCGCGAGGTTGGGCAGCAGGCGCGCGAGGGCGGTGGCGAAGGGATCTCCGGGGCCCGAAGGTCGGGTAGCCGTAGGGGTTCTGCCGTGGATGACGGCAGAACCGTCACGGAGTTCTGAGGACAGAACTCCAGACGGCCGGGCCTGAAGGGTTCGGGGTACGGCAAAGCTCAATCAATCTTCAGACGGCCAAGGGAATCCCGGGACCCGGAGGGCAGGCAGAAGACTCGACTTTGCCACCGAGGCCCTGACAAGTAGAACTGCCGCTGGCACGTAGCCACACCAAGGAATGGGAAGGCGAAAGAGGGAATCGGGCCCGAGGGGGCCAGTCGCCCTGCGCGAAGAACGGCCGCGCAATGGGCGAGCTCCGGATCGGCAGGGAGGGCCATTGCGATGGGTTTAGGCGATTCTAAAACATGGGTTTGGGTGTGATGGGGTGTTCTTCAATTTTATGCGATTTTAATCAATTATTTATTTAAACGAAATCCCCAAAAATGATCAAAATGATGGGAGGGAAAACGAGGACGGCCTACCTCGAATACGCCAAGCGGGGAGGTGCGGAAACCACCGGGGATCGACGGAGCGATGCAGACACGGATGATCGTGATGATGCCGATTGCAGTGGGCTCTAGATGCTGGCTTTATCAATTCGCTCCACTTCGTAAAGTGAAAAGGAAATTGGCAGATCATGCATTATATACCCTATCTGCCATTAATGCGATCATTTATTGCAGGTACAGATGCGCCAAAAGTTGGTGGAATTTCAAATTAGGTCGGCGGCAGCAGAGAGAGAGCCCGGGGCCCGGGGCCGGAGGGAGCAACAACCGCCCGCCGTGAGAATTTGTGATGACCAGGCGGCGGCGGCGATGCTGCTTGGGTCCCAGAGGGCGGCCGCCGTTGGGAGTTCGCCACCGAAGACTTCGCTTTGCGGGGGGGGCAGCGGCGAGCAACACCCCGAGGCGAAGCGGGCAGCCGAGAGAAACGCCGCAAAGCAAAGCGATCGGGATGAAGTCCCGGAGGACCACGGGAACTGAGGCCAGAAAGGCGAGAGTGCGTCGAGGAAATCCCCAGATGAGTTCGAGGCGAGGAAGATGGCGAGGAGGCTCCGGGAAGGGAAAGACACGGGAATCTTTGCAAAAGTGTGGAAACGGAAGGGGAAACGAAAAGAACCGGAGCACGGGCCCGGGGGCAGCGATCGAAACAAGAACCAAAAAGAACCGAGGCCCGAGGAAAAAGAGAGGAAAGCATGGTTGATTTTTTAGGATGAAACCTTAGGGCAATATCGACCATGCGGAACATCAAAAAAGAGGGGCACTCAAAACGAGGCAGCTCTAAAAGATTGGAAAGGCAAAAGAAAAGAGGGTCCCCGTTCCGAACGGGGCGTGTGTGTGCTAAGGGCACAACAAATGGCGACTCCGCTGGAGAACGCTCCGGAGTATTTTAGGGATAAATATTCATTCAGGACCTAGAATCCCTGGTTTCACAGACCAGGAGCGGCTTCCAAGGATGAACCTGGGAGAACGAGATCCTTAATTAGGTCAGCTTACATGGCATCTCAGAAGCGTCTGTGAAGTGAGTTCATTCTTTTCCTAGGGATAGTAACCAGAGTTATCACTTCAATCGAGTGAGCTACATAAGTTGTCTAACACCAAAAGTAACCTGGACATTGCCCCGCTGCTAGTCAGGTGTCCATAGCCCCGGCAGAGTTGTCGCTACAATCTCATGGATATTGCTCTACTGCCGGCCGGGCGTCCATAGCCTCGGTAGAGTTATTCGAACGCCCATATGGTCATTTATTTCTTTTTTTCAGAGGTTCTTTTCTTCCTTTTTTGCTTTGATACTTCATTTATCTTTTACCATTTAGTTCGACTGAGTAAGCATTGAAGCCTACAATGGGTTTGAGACAGCAGTGGTCACTGAAGTAGACTTAAGATTTTTCACTCACTTGGGTGTCGTGACAACCATAGCATGGTCCTTTAGAATTTATTATTATGTAATTTGTGTGAGATCCGACATGTGGGTAAGAAGATCTAACGAAGGGTCAAGTTCTGAGCAGAATTCAAACAGGGAAATCATTCGCGGACAGCTTTACAAAGACTAATAGTCTAGAGTGAATGTTTAGCCAAAGAACACAAAGAACAGACGGCAAAGTGGACCGCTTGTCAGGCAAGCACGGCCACCGCAAAGGAGTGGGAAACCTCCTTTGAAATAAAATTGTCAGGAGGGAGAAAGCAAAAAGCAACACGGGCAAAGCGCAAACAAGGAAGAAAGCAACTACTATAACCTATGAACAGGTATTTACAACAAAGAGCTTGAAGGAGCTCAAGCCTGGAAGTAATGCTTCAGGTGCTGCCCATTCACTAGGAATGGGACGTTTTCACCGGTTAAGTTCTTTAGGCGGAAGGCATTATCTCCCAAAATTTCAGCTATTTGAAAGGGGCCAAGCCAAAGCTTATTGAATTTGTTGTGTCCCCCTTTCTTTTCATGGGCCTTGTCCCAATATAGGACCAAATCTGCAATCCTAAAGGCCTTGATTTTGGCTCGGCGGTCGAACCATCTCTTAACTACACCCTGATGTTTGGAAAAAATTTCTATTGCATGGTTCCGGACTTCCTCTAAATGTAAAAGCTTAGCTAATCGAGCTTCTCTACGATCTCCTCCTTCATAAATATCGTTGATGAATTGAAGAGTAGGAATCTTCAGGTGGATGGGGAATATAGGCTCAAGGCCATAGACAAGGTGGAACAGAGAATCACCAAGGGCAGCCTTGTGGTGCGTGCGATTAGCCCAAAGGGCGAAACAGAGCTGGGTATGCCAGTCCTTGAGATTCTTATCTAACAGCTTCTTGATCACGGTAATCAAATTCTTATTTGTGGATTCAGCAAGGCCATTTCCCTGAGGGTAGTAATTGGATGAGAACTTGAGGGCAACCCCATAGTCAAACACCCAGCCAGCAAATTTTAATGAAGCGAAGGCAGATCCATTATCACATACCAAAGCATACGGACAACCAAATGAATTTAAAATGAAACTTTCTAAGAAATCAGTAACTACTTCAGTTGTACAATGCTTACAAACTATTGCCTCCATCCATCTAGTACAATAATTAGTAGCGGTCAGAATGTACCTGTGTCCCGCAGATGATGGAGGGCTTACCAGACCGATGAAGTCGAGACCCCATTGTGCAAAAGGCCTTACCTCCAGCACAGGCTGCAGTGGGACAACAACATTCCTCTCCTTGGTGGCAGCGGTTTGGCACGTATGATAGGAACGAACATGGCAATGGGCATCCTTGAAGACGGTTGGCCAATAATACCCTGCCCTTAATATCTGATGTGCCGTAAAAGAACCAGAGCCATGGCCCATACCAAACTTATTGTGAAACTCCCTTAGAACACATTCCGCTTCCTCCTTGTCGAGGCATCTAAAATAAACGCCCTCATGATTTTTCTTATAAAGGATGGAACCCTACAACATATAACCGTTGCTTTTCAATCTCAGGGCCCTCTTCTAGACTCCCTGCAGATGCGGCGGACACTTATGATTCAACAGATAATAAACGATATCCTAGTACCATTCTCCCAGGGAGACATCTTCAAGCTGATATTGCTGTACCGTGAGTTCAGGTCCGGCCTCTGCTACTATTTTGACCATTATACGGGTGAGTGCCTGCCCTCTCACCAATTTCATCGGTTGGATCTCCATATCATACTCTTGGAGCAAGGTGACCCACCTAGCCCTTCGTTCGCCCAACTCGGTTTGCATCAGTAGCATTTTTACTGCTGGGTCAGGGACAATAGCGAACACCTTGTTGCATAGAATGTAGTGTCTAAATATCTTCACTCCTTTGACTAGGGCGTACGCCTGCTTTTCTATGTTGTGATAATGCAAGTCAGCATCTTTGAGGGGAGCACTCATGAAGGTGATCAGATGCTCATTCCCCTCATCGTCCTTCTGGGTCAGCATGCTAGCACAAGAATGCTCCAAAGCAAATGAGTAGATATACAACGGCTTCAGATAATCTGGACTGACTAACACAGGGGCCTCAGCAATGGCTCGTTTGATTTCTTCGAAGGATTGTTTGGCATCTGGCATCCATTCGACTTTGGCATCCTGTTTGAGCATGGCATTAAGAGGTTAGATGATTTTCGCGAAACCTGTGATGAATTTCTGGACAAAGTTAATCTTTCTGAAGGAAGACTTTAATTCCTTCTTGCTACCCGGGGGCCGAATCTTGAGTAATGACTCAATGCGCTCAGGATCAATGGAGATTCCTTGTTCTGAAATGATGTGCCCGAGCAGCCTGCCTTCGGTCACTCTGAAAATGCACTTCTTGGGGTTTAGGGAAACCTCGAATTTCCTGCATCTTTGAAATACTTTACATAAATCGGAGATGTGATCACCCTGCTTCTTGGAGAATACGGTCAAATCATCCATGTAGATGATTATGCATTTGTCGATTAGGTCTTTGAAGGCGATATCCATGGCGCATTGAAACGTGGCGCCAGCGTTGATGAGCCCGAACGACATCCTTCTATATGCAAACGTTCCCCATTTAGTGGTGAATGTTGTCTTGTGACGATCCTCATATTGCACCATTACCTGGTTATACCTAGAGTATCCATCGAGGAAGGACATCATCTGGGAGCCGTTAACGATTTGCAGCACCTCATCCAGTGAAGGCACTGGATAGTTGTCTTTCTCTGAGGCACGATTCAAATTGCGAAAATCCACGCACAGCCTAATCTCTCCATTCTTTTTCCTGACCGGGACCAAGTTAGCCACCCACATGGAATGCCTGACGGGAAAGATGATTCTTGCCGTTAGCAACTTTTGTACTTCCTTGTAAACAACAGGTTCTAGCAGGGCATTGATAGGGCGCTGCTGCTAGCAGAATGGCCTCACTTCGGTCTTGAGAGGGATGGTGTGGGTGATGATAGAAGTGTCATAAGTTTTCAAATCCTCGTAACTCCATGCCACCACGTCATGGTATTTTTTTAATTCATCCGTGATCCCTCTCTTTTCCTCCAGCGTGCACACTTTGCCAATAAAAACATTCCTGGTATCCCCAGCCGTGCCCAGGTTATGAGCATTGCACTGGTTGCTTATAGCCTCCTTTTTTGTTTGCCGATCCTGATCCCTAATCTGATCCAGGTTGAATACACGCTCCAGCTGAACCATACCTCTAGGGATCGTGTTGGTTTTCAGATTGATAACCCCCTCTATGTCCAATTCAGCCTCCTGTGGATCAGCTTCATCAATTATTTGGGTAGCGAAGACGTCGGAACTGGTGATGAACTAGAGGATATGCTTGTCGTCATTGAAGAGCTACAGGTGAGTAACATTATCTGGGACCGATGGCATGGATGTTAGCTCAACCGTGAATTTCTTGAGCCTAGACAAAGAGAGGGGCTACAATGTGCTAGCTGCTTGAGCCAAGGCATCAACTGTGTGATTCTGAGCACGAGGGATCAATTATATGTTGAATGCATCTAGGCCCTCTAAGAGATGCCAAACCCTGTGCCTATAATTGGTGAGTCTCTGATCATGACAGGAGTACAATTTCCTGACCTGTTTAACTACAAGTGCGGAATCTCTAAAGACTTGCAGCACTTTCACATTTTTCTTTAAGGCCATAAGAAGGCCAAGGACCAAGGCCTCGTATTCTGCTACATTATTAGTGCAATAAAACTGCAATCGGTAGGTAGCGAGAAATGTCTTACCTGTTGGGCTGATGAGTTCGATCCCCGCTCCAGCTCCTTGTCTTGACTTCGATCCATCAAACCGGAGCATCCAGCACGCGGAGGGTTCCTTACCCTCGAGTCTGATGGAGCCTCCATTCCCTTTTGGCTGGACGGTGGGCCTTGTGATCTTAGGGGGGTTTTTAGGTTCAGAGCAATGGTCAATAGGTGGTTCTGCTGGCGTCTCCTTTGGTGTTTTTGTCAGAGGAGCAGCGGCTTTCTTAACATGTTTCACTGCTACTTGACACAAGCAACAGTCAAATTTAGAGTGAGCAGCATTGTGTACCCTACACCAGTTCGGCAATAATAGGTCCTAGAAATTCATTCTAGCTCCTAGGCTAAGCTGATCTCTTGCGCATTTTTCCATGAACTCCTAGAAGCGGTCGAGTAATCCCTAGTTGTCCTCCCTACCAGGCTCATTATCTATCTCTATCAATGTTTCGGTATCAGGGAGCATTCGAGTGGGATCCACCGAGGGACTACACAACACCAGCAATACTTCATCTACACGTTCTCCCTGAAGCTCAAGCTCATTTTGATAGGAAAAAGGGCGATAATTCCCTAAGTCGGTCTCAACGAATAACACCTTGCTGAGATTATTGTATTCCATGATCATATACTTCATACGGGGTTCACAGTCAATACGGATCTGATTTGGCAGCCCCTTCCACGGCAGCCACATGTGAGAAAGGTCGGTGGCGATGTA
Source organism: Sequoia sempervirens (assembly GCA_007258455.2). Lineage (NCBI taxonomy): Eukaryota > Viridiplantae > Streptophyta > Pinopsida > Cupressales > Cupressaceae > Sequoia > Sequoia sempervirens. The sequence continues at coordinate 343,153,953 of VDFB02075321.1, read as the reverse complement.
TCCATTTAGCGCCTTGGTGAACTCTCTCCCTAGAATAATTCCATAAGCATCGCGAATGTCTGCCACTTGGATATCAACAACCTGCTGTATCCGGGGGTCCGCAGCAATTTGCATGGGGATGCGATTTATTTCACCCACGATGCTGATCTCTGTTTTGTCCAGCTGGGTGACCTTTCTCTTTGAAGGCGTGGGGGTGATACCAAGAGCTCTACATACAGCCAAGGGCATGACGTTGGCAGACGCGCTTGAATTGAGCAGGTAGTTGTGCAAATTCTTCCCAAAGACCCTAATGGTAGTCAGGAAAGGGGGAGTTTCTGGTCTCCCTTGGAGGATGCCCACGGGTGTATCGATTTGAGCTATTTGACCTTTGTTCTGATCACTGCCCGTATCCTTGGTTTGCTTAAATTGCTGGTCCTTGAGAGGCTATCTACTAGCCCTTTCTGGCTCCTTTTCAATGTACTTACTTGCCGATTGATTCACGGGCACATTGTTCCTTCTTCCAGCATTGTCTTGTATTTCCTATTCTCTCCAGGGCTCCTCAAAGGTTACCCTCTTGGCTGGGGTCTCTTGTGTCGTGTTAGAGGATGGAGTCCCATTCAGAACCCTAAAGAAAGCATACCTTATGGCAGGAACCTTAAGTAATTCGAAGGTCGACAAGCTAATTCTGACCTTCTTGAACTCTTCCGCCACATATTCACCCATTTGCTCGATTTCGGAGCTAAAAGCTTGGCCTATGGGAGAACTAGGGGGTGGCCCTTCGCTTGTGCAGATGGATTTTGGGGTTGACCCTGAGGCTGACTTTGCGGTTGGTTTTGGGATTGGTTCTTATTGAGATATTGGGCGGGTATATGGGGTAGCCTTGGGTTATTACTAGCATTTGGATCGGGCGGGTGGCTAAGTTGTTTGGTGGGGTAGAAGTTGTGAAGGGCCCACCCGCCAGCCTATTCCTGAGGAAGTATGGACTCGACCGCTGATGGAACATGTGGACCTCATCCACAAATGGTTCCTCTTCATCCACCGGACCATTATCTACTGAATCAAAAAGCTGAGCCAAAGTTTGTTCAATACTTACCTCTTGCGCTTTCTCATCCTCAACAGGAGCAGGCTCAGCTTCGGGTTCATTCTGATCACCTCACGAAAACGACGCCTGATTGACCACCAGACATGAGGAATCGTAGGGCTCAGATGGGACGATGTCCCAGCAGTTGGCATTATCGACGGCATTTTGTATCTCCACCTGGAAGATTTCAGCGACCCTCTGGAACTCGGGACAATCCAGCTCAGAATGCCTGCTGGTTTTGTGAAGTCGGCACCATCCGAACAAAGCTGCTTCGGCTAGATACACCCCGCTGGATGTTTTATCGTTGCTTGCCGGTTGATCGAATGGCATGGGGACACCACCGTTGTTAGGCCTGGTGTTCCATGTGCGGTTTTTCCTCTGAGAGGGCCCCCTTTCTGCATTTTTATTGGAGTTCTGCCCCCTCTCATAATTCTGCCCGGAGGAGGTGCCCGCCTCCCGATTGTCTCTGTTGTCTCTATTATCTCGACTGTCCCTGTTAAGGTTGGCCTGAAAATTACGTTGGGAGGCCTGCAGCTGATTATTCTAGTTTTTCAGATGCGTCATCTCCATGGACATTTTCTTGATCATCTCGATCAGTTCCTCTAGCTTATCTTTCTCGGTCGCACCTCCAAACAACAGGGCCAAATTTTGGAGAAAAGCGGGCGGGGGTGCCGACTGATTTTGATAGGCTGGAGGAAAGTCTAGTCCCGACAAGTACAGCGGCACCTGGGGCTGTTGGGAATATGCTTGCGGTTGCGGAGCCATCTGAGAATAGTTGTACTGTTGCTGGGGTTGCAAATAGGAAGTCGCGGGAGGTGCATAATTCAACGGCTACCCCGGATGCAGCACAATAGGCAATTGAGGCACCTGGTTCATGAGAGGAGTTTGGTGAGAAAACACCTGATTAAGCCCCTGAATTTGCATTGGGTGGGCGACGGGCCCCAAAGAAGGCAGTGGACCGAAGATATTTTGTCCCAAGTCCGCACTTGCGACGACAGCTTCTGCATAGGCTGCCAGTAGGGTAGCGGGCGACGAGCGCATCCTTTTTACCAAGGCAGATGTGAGGTTGTCGTGGGAGGCTGCAATTCTTCAAATTCTCCCTTATTTGGTGTTGATCGTAGAATCCTTTGAAATCTCTCTAGGGAGAATGATCCGATCCGATCCAGCTTCGCTTTATCCCGTAGCTTAGTATTCTGACTGTGGCCCTCCTTTTAGCGCCAGTTCTGTTGATGGTGCTTTTATGCACTTCTCAACACAGGCAATGCTTAGGTGCACTACCTCTCTTGAAAGACAATCTCCCACAATCGAGTTGCAGAACACTATCCTAAGGTCTCTCGGGGGTCAGGTCAAGACAGTGCTTAGATACCTCAGTAGTTTGATGTGATTTGCTAGAATCACAAGGGGGTCTTACAGAAATACAAAGTGTGGATGCGAAGCATGAAGTTAGATCTTCGAAAAAGAGTTTTAGAATGAAAGCAGTTATGTGTTGGCTGTAGGTTCAAACAGCAGTCTCAAACTCCATCTGGTTGTTAGATTTGGCTCTATAATGTGCAATGAACCTTGGTATTGTTCAATTTCTAAAAAAAAAGAAAAAAGGGCGAAGGGAAAGAAAAGTTCCTAAGTCTGAAGCTTGCTATGAATAGTGACAATGGAGTTCTTGCAATGGACAATTCCTTAAAACAATATCCCACTTAACCAGGGACTTCACAGTATCATGGAAATTGTGCTATCTTCTAAGGGCTATAGATATTTCATCCTTCATCCACCATATGCATGCATGAATTAAAGATAAATGTTTGGGGCAGCTTCAAATCAAGTCCAGGCTAACTTTGCAAAGCTATCTACCTTCAGCAAACAGCAAAAAGTATGGACTAAGGGATCATCAACAAAGCAGGAATTTTCATAAACACCACACAGCATTCCTAAGATTCAACTAAATACAACAAATAGCCAACTAAAAAGCCATGAAATCTAAGCTAAACATCTAATATTGGAGAATGAATCAAATGACAAGAGAGAAATCAAGGAAATACACCAAGTCAATGATATTTCTTATAAATGTCTGCAGCATGCCTTTACAACAACTCAACTCTCCCTTTGCAAATGAGAGGAGTCCGCTATTTATAGTTTTCTAAAAGTTAAATGAGTGGCCAAGATTCATTCTCATTATGTGGCCAAGATTCATTACAAAATAGGGTTTCACCTACCCCCAAATAGATTTACAATTTAAAAACATCCCTTGTCTCTTCCCTATTTCGTCATCTAGTGGATGACACTATTGCTCTTTCGTCCTGTAGATAATTGTTATTTTCTTGGTTGTAGCTACTCTTCAGGGAGGTCTTCTTCTTTGGCCGGGCTGTCCTCTTGCTCCTCGGAAGTCGCATGCTCTATATACTTGAGGATGACCGCTTGGAGTTTGTCAATCTTGATGATCTCGCATCTTAATGCTTGGTAGCTCCATCCTTTGGCGTTCTCTTCCAGCTGCTTCCAATCCTCGTCATACTTCGAGCCTTGGTCCCCGAATAGTTCTGATCGATCGAAGGCACGGGCAGCAAAACTTAGGAATTCCGTGGTGACTTCTCCAGCTATTTCGTCCTTCATCTTCTCCTGGAAGTATGACTTCACCTTCTCAGCGTCTATTTGCACCGTGGACATATCATAGCCCGCCATCAGCTTAAGGTACTCAGTGCATTCTGCCAGGATTTCCTTGATCCACGCAATCTCTAGATCCACTCTGCTAAGGATTTGCTCCAGCCTATCCCTTCGGTTGTCGAGGTCTCTACGCCACACATCCACCAGTCAATGATCTTCTTTCTTCAGCTCTAGCTTCTCTTCCCATGTATCCTCAGGCAGCTGAAGGATGGCTTCAATTCTCGGGAAGGTAGAGTCATAAATTGCAGGGAAGTTGGTGCAGAGCCTCCGCATGCTTTCCAGGGATTGGGTCAGGTCCAAGAACTTATTGGCTGTCTGCACAGCCATGCTGATTCCCACATTCCTGATGCTTACGACCTATTGGAACCAATCCTTAGTGGTCCTCTCTAAGTTTTTCCGTCTTTCTAGTTTATCTATTTGTTCCTTGGAGAGCAGTTGCGGTGTGGCTATAGAGGTAGTGGGCAGGTTGTCCACTGAGGACCATTGCTGGATATAATCCGTTAGGGCAACAACCTGCACCTTGAGCTCGTCCTTGGTGACCTTATCCTGTTTGATTAGATGCACCACCGTGGCCACTGACTCCTCCAGATGTTCGACCTTCTGTTCCCTGGTCGCCATCCCTAGGTCAATTGTAGAGATATTGTAGCTAACTCTGGCCTGGCCAACAGTTGGCATTGCTACCTATGCTACCCGGGAGCCAGAAGCGTCCATGGTTATCTTGGAACAGACCTTAGGCTTCTTCTCCTTCTTTGTTCTGGTTAGGGATCGAGCCAAGATGGCCTCCAATCTCGACCTCGGGTCTGTCAGAACTGGGGTAGTCTTCTCCAGCTATTTCTCCAACCAGTCGGGCATGGCGAACTTGTCTTTAGATGCATCGTGGTTGCTCTCCCCCTTTTCAGTTATAGGCAAGACTACTGCCTCATTTTCCTTTCGGGGCTCCTCCTTCTCCTTGGAAAATTCCTCCTCCTCGTCGGAGTCTCCATAAAACACGAGGCACTTGACGGGGAGCCTGGTGGACAATATCCGGGTGGGATCTTCTTCTCCCACCACCTCTTCTTCTTTCTTTTCTTCAACAGCCTCGGCCTCGAGGCTTTTCATAATATGGGTCTCGGCCTCAGTGATATCCTTCATCCGTTGCTCTTCTAGTGGCTGCCCCTCTTTAGTAGATGGCGACCTTTCTGCCTCCTCCCCAATGTTTTTCAGTTGCTGAGCTGACTCCTCCTCAAGATCCTCATCAAATATTTGGATGACCTCCTTGGCGCCCGAGCCATCCTTTTCCTCCCCACTCTCAGAAGAGCCTGTCTCTTCCTCCTCATAGGCCACCCTGTCGATGGCTCGATGTTTGTGCTCGGGGTGCTCGTGATATTCATCGGCCTCTTCCTCAATAGGCCTCGAGGCTTCCCGTTCCTGCTCCTCCAACTCCTCTGATATTTGCATTGTGGCCTCCATGGCTAGCGGCCCTATTGGTGGTTGTGAAGGCTGAGCCATCGCGAGGACTTGGGCAAGGGCCGCTTGGAGAGCTGGATTCATCAGTATTTGTGAGAGCTCAGGAGGAAGGTTCTGCATATGTCTTGTGAGGGCCTCAGGCATGGTGGGGAAGGGAATGGGCGATGCAATTGTAGCCAGAGGGAGGGATGTAATAGGTGACATGGCAGCAGAAGAGGAAGGGCAAGTGGTCATGTCGGAAGAGGAGTCAACGACGATCACTGACCCAGCCGTGGGCGAAGGGGCGAGATGGACAGAGATGTCCACTGCCGGCGGAGATGAGGCGACCATAGCCCGAGAAGCGGGTGGTGCGCTAGGAGGGGCAGGGAGAAGCAAGGTAGGCTGCAATTCAGTTGTTGTTACCATCTGCTTGAGCCTCTTGGGAGATGAGCCTCCCATGTCTTTCTTTGCCGGCTCCGTGGGGTCGGCAGATTGTGCTGTCTCTGTTCTCTTTCTCTTTTGAGACCTAGTGACTGGGGGAGACTTGGATGTCTCACCAGCTAATGTGGTAGTGGCAACATCTTTCGTGGCACTGGGCTCGCTCTTGAGTGCCTCATACGTTAGGACCACTCCTTGTTGTTTCAGCTGCGCCACCTGCCCATCTACCCACTCCTTAGTGCGCATTATGATTGGCTGGGTGATGGTGTCTAGGTCATCGACCTCTTGCTCATCCCAGTCTATGGAGGGAATTGCCAGGTTGGCAACTGCCAGGTACCTTGGATGCATCAGGGTGGTCTCATCTTCCTTGAGTTGGTTCGGTACCTAGAACAGTTGTACCCTCCTTAGGAACTGCACGATCATGCGCATGTAGTGCCTCATGCGTACCTCCTTGTCATCTTTACAATCGGCCCAGAAGTCTTCGACATGGTATCTGTAGGCATATGTCGGCCCCAGTGCCTTCCTGACATGGCCGTGTGGATCCATCCGCGGGCGGGCCGTGTACCAGTCAAAATAATATTCCTTAAGCTCTTTCTCAGAGTTGCCAGTGCACTGAGATGTTTGCAGTCGATACAGACCCTGGCCGAGGGTCATGGGATATGGGATCCCTGCCACATGCTTGTTGCTGAAAACCATCTGAATGTGTTGGAGCTGCCAGGAAAGCTCCAGGAGAATGATTATGTCGTTAGGGTACCTTGGCAACTTGTTCGGCCGCTCCGTGAATCCTTGGGCACAGATGTAGGTGAACTTGGGAAACTAAATATATAAGAAGGCATACTCCTTTAGGAGTGCCTTGGCGCTGTGGGAGACCCTCCTTTCGAAGTCTCCGGTGATCAATCTGATGATGTGGCCTATGAAGGCGTCATTGACCCGGCAGTACTCCTTGAAGTTACGGTATTAAAGCTGAGGGTACTTGTCAAAGGGCTTGAGCCCTCGCCTGTGTTCCAGATCTGGTGCTACAAATAGCCCGCTGTATTGTCTGTGACCGGCCAGGGAATATACCAGGTAAGAGGTCATATAGAACTTGGAGCTCTTTTTGACATTTACAAATTGCTCGTGGAAGCAGTTGCTGATAATGCCTCCCCAGTTAAATGAGGTCTTGGTGTTAACATCCTCGTTCCCTCGCAGGATCTGCTCAATGTAATATGCCATCCATTCTTGGAAGTAGGCGGCTGCCAGGAGACCCATGACCCTGCTTAGCATGGTCACCAAATCATGATAATCTTCATGGAAGTCGCTGCGGAACAACTCCTGGGGAACCTTTCCAGCACTGCCTCGTCTCTCCTTAAGCCAGTAAAGGTTAATAGACTTCTTGCACCCTAATGGACTGGCATCCCACGCCGCCTGACACTGTTCCAAAGTGGGGACCTCCATGTGTGGGAATGTGGGAATGTGGAATGTTTTTGTGATTCCTTCTTACGACATGTTGGCGAGGATGTTCCCCTCCTTGTCCACGATCGTTCTGGTGTCTGTTTGGTAGGCTTCTCAGCAAGCCATTACTAATTCAGGTGCTATCAGAGACGGAGGGAAGCTGGTAGCTTTGGCGATTCCAGTTTGACGTATTAACCTGGCATTCTTCGTTCTAGTGTCGACCTTGACCCTTTAGGTGAACTCATCTATGTCCACCTGGCCGATATTGGTATCTAAGATCTCTTTCCAGTCAGTTGAAACCTTTGACTGCATCAGTTCACCCTGAAATTGAAATTTCATCTGATCCTTATCGTCTTTTCCACAAGCGGCCCTTCCAGATTTCTTGCCTTTATCCTTTTCGGTGGAGGCCTCTGAGGTTCCTGCAGCCAATTCCATATATCCGGCAAGCAAAGGACAGATTCAACACAACAAAACATCAACAGCGTTAATGTTAGTCCACATTATGAGCATATCATCTAGATAATTATTCAAATACATCATAAATTTTATGCTCAGATGATATCGATTTTATTTTAAAGCATTTGGACAATCCGGGCCCGGAGGGCCGGACTTCCCTGGCAGGAATGCTGTCAGGGAGGGAAAACACGACCGAAAGCTCCCGAAGACCCCCGTTGGCCAAATTTTGGTATTTTAAGAGGCCTAAGATGGAGAACGGCATGATTTAGGATGCGAGTCGAAGTTAGATTCTGATTTTGAGTTAGTTTGGATTGATTTAAGGAACTTCAGAGGTTTCAGGCTGGAAGGCAGTTAAGGGGCAGCCATTTGGGACAGTGAACAGTGGGCGGAAGTCCGGACGAGGAAGTCCAGCAGCGGAAGTCCGAGGGCCAGGGCCCGCAAGGCGAAAGAACGGCCAACAATGAGGTATTACACTTGGACCAAGCGGCAATCAGACCCCCGGGCCCCGGAGGTCGGGAAGGCGCTTTGCGAATGCCGCCGAATAATCTTCGACCATTTTGAACGGTGGTGGCAAGGAGAAGACCGGAGCTCGGAGGGCGGGCAGCGGATGGAGGCTCGCCGCCGAGAGATTTTGCAATGTTGATTAGCGGCGACAGCGAGGAGACCCCCGGAGTCCGGCCCAAGGGAGGCCGGCACGGATTCTCCACCGAAAGGTTATGACAGCGGTCAGGCGACGGCGGCGAAAGGTGTCCCGGGACCCGGGAGGCGGGACGACGTTGGCTGTAGGCCCCCCGCATGAATTTTGTGATGATTTGAACGGCGGCGGCGGTAGGGAATCCGGGACTCGGCGACCGGAGAGACGGGAGATGACAGCCGCTGCGAGGTTGGGCAGCGGGCGCGCGAGCGCAGTGGCGAAGGGATCTCTGGGGCCCGAAGGTCGGGCAGCCATAGGGGTTCCGCCGTGGACGACAGCGGAACCGTCACGGAGTTCCGAGGATGGAACTCCGGACGGCCGAGCCCAGAGGGTCCGGGGTATGGCAAAGCTCAATCAATCTTCAGACGGCCAAGGGAATCCCAGGACCTGGAGGGTGGGCAGAAGACTCAACTTCGCCGCCGAGGCCCCGACAAGCAGAACCACCGTCGGCACGTAGCCACACCCTGGAATGGGACGGTGAAAGAGGGAATCAGGCCCGAGGGGGCTAGTCGCCCTGCGTGAAGAATGACCGTGCAATGGGCGAGCTCCGGATCGGCAGGGAGGGTCATTGCGATGGGTTTAGGCGATTTCTAAAACATGGGTTTGGGGCACGATGGGGTGTTCTTCAATTTTATGCGATTTTAATCAATTGTTTATTTAAACGAAATCCCCAAAAATGATCAAAATGATGGGAGGGAAAACGAGGATGGCCTACCTCGGATACGCCAAGCAGGGAGGTGCGGAAACCACCGGGGATCGATGGAGCGATGCAGACATGGATGATCGTGACGATGCCGATTGTAGTGGGCTCCAGATGCTGGCTTTATCAATTCGCTCAACTTTGCAAAGTGAAAATGAAATTGGTGGATCATGCGTTATATACCCTATTTGTCATTAATGCGATCATTTATTGCAGGTACGGACGCGCCAAAAGTTGGTGGAATTTCAAATTAGGTCGGCGGCGGCAGATGAGACCCCAGGGCCCGGAGGTCGGAGGGACGCGGAACGACGGCCGCCGCGAGAATTTGTGATGACCAGGCAACGGCGGTGACGGGATGCTCGAGGCCCGGAGGGTGGGGAGCCGTCGGGAGTTCGCCGCCGAAGACTTCGCTTTGCGGAGGGGGCGACGATGAGCAACACCCCGAGGCCTGAGGGGTGGGCGACCGCCGGAGAGCCGCCGTCAAAGACGGCGATCCCGGGACGGAAGTCCGGATGAGGACTTCCAGAGCCCGGGGCCCGTAGGAGCAGTGGCCGTAGGGGAAATCCCCGATGAGTTCCGAACAGAAGATGGCAGGGCGGGCTCCGGAGGGTGGAAAGACGCCCGGGGAACGCCGCAAAGTGTGGCTAACGCAAAGGGGAAACCCGAAAGGGGAACCCTGGAGGCCTGGGCCCCGGGGGGCCCAGGGCCGTCCAGAAGCAAACGAAGCCAAAGGAACCCACGAGGCCCCAGAGGGAAGCAAAAAAAATAAGAGGGAAAGCATGGTTGATTTTTTAGGATGAAACCTTAGAGCAATATCAACCATGCGGAACATCAAAAAAGAGGGTCCCTGTTCCGAACGGGGCATGTGTGTGCTGAGGGCACAACAAACCCAATTTTTTTTCTCCTTGTTGGCTTAATATTTTGATGTAGATAAAAATATTCAAGTACAACATGAAATGGAATACCCAATTATGAAGTTATAATCAAATCAATGAAAACATGACATACCTAGAAAATGATGATGACTTCTTATTGAATGAATAATCTGATTACTAATAGAGGAATTCTTATAGCTTACAATCAGATCATCTAATTTAGAAAATCAAATCACATACAACATCCAAAATAGCCCAAAAAAGTATATCGAACCCTAGCCAAGCAATTGAGGAATGAAGCCCTTGGTATTCTTGATGAACTATCCTTTAATATATGATTAAAGTGAGACTATTGCAACACTATTGGTGGCCTAATATGACTGATAAAACTTTATAACAGCCGGTATGCAATCTATACTTGATTTTCTATGACCCAAAAATGTTGAATCTCATCAAATATTGCAAAAATAGCTCAACTCATGAAATCGCCTAGCTCAAAAAAGGTAGTGAATTCACCCAGCTTGCCTCCTATGCTTGAAAAAGGCTGAAATATGATTGATATCAAGTCTAAAACTTGATGTCCAGCCACCTGTGATAATATGATATGGATTTCCAGCCAACCCACAATGCAAAAACTCTTCAAAGTGAAAGCCTAGGTAATATGACAAAAGGGTGATTGTTCCTTGAAGACAAAATACAATTCAATCTACTTGATTCCTTCCTGTACTTGCAACAAAATCAGTCTTCAAACCATTATCTTCAAAGTCCTAACTCCATAGAAGCATGTCAATTAAGCTCTATGATGAACTCCATGCGAATTCACCTCTCATGGTGGAATGGGGTCATCACCAAACCACTATTTTTTTAAGAGAACGCCACCTTAAATCAACTAAAATTCACTTCCAACCAAGACAAGATTCTCTTCACAATATTTTTTCAAAATATCAATGCAACATAATGCTCTTCAAAACCATCAACGCTTCTTAAATAAGGCTCCTAAACCAATCTTAATCCAAACTTCCATAGAGAAGAATCTGATTTTATTTTATTAAAATATTCAATGCCTTCTCCATTAAGGCACTAGACCACCCTTGACCAAGCTAGAATAGAAAAGAATCTAATTTGATCTTAAATATTAAAATATTTGATGCCTTCTTAAACCACCATGGGAGAGATAATTGACTTCTAGAAGTAAATCAGATATGATTTCATGTGGGTTGACCAACCAAGGAGGATAATAGTATTTTAATTGTTTTAATACTCCCTTCCTTATCTCTTATAAGATCTCTCTAAATTTGCAAGTGGACCATGAAATAATAATAAAATATAATCAAAATTATATTTTATTTTCCATGAAGGATAATGTACCATAGTGAACCAAAGATTTTATGGGATAGAATGCTATGACTCTCTTTTCCTCAATTAGGATCTTTCACCTAAAGGAAAGAGATAGATCCCATACCCAAAATCTAGGTGGTTCACTCAAGATAGTGTATGTATGATGGAAATATACCTAAATGCAATGATCTAAATGTAGAAAACTAATGAGAGCTATTGATTATTGAATGGAAACTAAAGAAATACAACTTGTTTGAAAATACATTGTGTAATGTAAAAACACCTAGAAATGAATATAATTTGCAACATAAGTGGATGAAACTAAAAGTGTGCACCTGAGATCTTGTTGGAGACTATAAATAGCATCTGAAATGCTACTAATCTTGATTTTTAGGCCTGGTGGGACTCACTCACCATTCTGGGTGAATCAGTCCTAGTTCTGTGAAACCATTCTGGAACCTGTTTCAAACAAATGGGTATCCAAAAATGTAGAAAACCAAAAAAAGGCCTGGAAGTGGGACTCATTCACCACCCATGGTGAATGAGTCCACTTTTGAATTTATGATGATTCAAAGGTGGAAACATGAGTCTTAAGTTTGCACTTTCTACTTCTTTGAAACTCTCATATTCGGCTTTGAAAGTGACTTTTTTTGGGTATTTTGGCTTATCCAATGAAGAGATGATTTGAACAACTTTCCAATGCAATATTCAATGATTTCTAAGCCTCAAAGATGTGTAAATCTATAAACACATAAGACAAGAAAGAGAAATGTTGGATGTTAGGGTATGGGGTTTTCCTTGGTCAAACCCCTTTTAGGTAATTAAACCAAAATAGAGAAAGAATGTAAAGAAACATGAAATAATGAAGTTGATTACATTTCCATGATTATTGACCTTGAATTTATATAGAAAAACATGAAGAATATGCCCTTGAATGTCTTAGTAAGCTATCTTGATGATTTGCAATGATTAAACCCTAACTTGCTTGACTTGAGATAGAAGATAAATGATGAATGGATGATAAGAGATGTGTGAATGAGTTAGGATATTATGAATTAGTTCTTAGAGACTTGGTTTTATAGGAAATTCACCTTGTTCACTAGTAAATTGGATCCCTAAGGCTAACATGTAAAAATAATAAACTTAAATTTTAGTTTTTCTTGTTTGAAAGTTAAAAATGTGTCAAATGGGACTCATATGCCACATTGACCAATGAATTAGTCCCACTTGGTAGGGATGCATTCACCACATATGGTGAATTAGTCCCAATGGGGCCCATTTTCTAGTTGGGTTCTTAGGAGATAAGAAAATAAGGTTTATATGATGTCTATATCAATTATTTTGATCAAATATTGCCTCAGGATGAGCAATATGGGGTAATACGGGCCTATTAATGATGATGTGATTGTCAATTATGGCTTGCAACATAGAACTCAATGTGAAAGTGTGATTAAATACACTTTACAACACTAAAATGAGGTCCACATAGCCTAGGAAGTCACAACATCTAATGTGAATGTGCAAGACATATTACAACACTAGATTAACATTAATTTTATTTTACAAGCCTTCTAGATTGATGTGAGGATGTATTTAAATATATTTTATAATTTTTAATTAGGGGAAAATGGGTTTATCAAGTCTAGAAAAGCGTGAAAGTCTTTTACAACACTTTACAACACCTTTACAAGACATCGTGAAATGCATTTGAAAGGGTCCAAGACCTAGTGTGGATGTGAAAAACACCTCATAACACCAAATAAAGGCCTTATTAAGTCAAATTTATCATCAATTAATCCACAAATCAAGCAAGTTTCCTTTTTCAATGATACATTTAGCCCTCACTTTAGTGAGAGGATGAACTTGCTTCAAACTCACACTAAAGTAAATGTTCAAGAGATGTCGAATCATACCAATGGGGATGACAAAGGATAACAAAGATCAAAGGAGGTTGTGCAAGCCCCCAGGATCCAAGATCCTATGTCAAACCAAGATAAGCACAAAAGGGCATATACAAGGTGAAAGACATGCAATGAAATAAGATTCATAATCATGTAATGGCAAGAACTAGAAGAGTGAAAATAAAATGGTGGACCAAGCTTCAACCATTTGTCAAGCTAGTTGTGGATCAAATCTAGGCTATTTGTCCAAAAAGAAAATGCATACTCACTCTAGGGTGATGGAACTCTTGGCTATCCGCTAGGTGAGAAGGCCCAAAAGGTGAGAAACATACACTTGGGTGGTATACTCACAAACACTTAGGTGGTGTAGACACGTAAAATATACATGCATCTAATTTGGATTCACTAATTTCATTTCATCCTTAATCATCCCTCTACTAACCATTTTAATCAAATAATCTTTATTTGATTAAAATTCATCATATTTCCTCTTTTAATTAAATAAATCAATCTTTATTTAATTAAATCATATTTCCCCTTCTACTTAACTTTATCTAATTAAATATATCATTTTAGCCAATTAATTCATATTTGTCTCTTTAATTAAACAAATCAATTTTTATTTAATTAATCTCCTAAAGTTCCTCCATTTAATTGAATAAATGCAAATATTTAATTAAATCTCTAATGTTCTTTATCTTCTCATTTAATTTAAATAAATGCAAATATTTAAGTTGAATGTCACAATCAACTAACCTCCATTAAAATTAACCAAATCATTATTAATGCTAATCTAATCCCCCAATCCTCTAGATTCTAGCAACTTGCACAAGAAATTCATTTAATTGATTTATTAAATCCTCTATTTTCCCTCAATATGGCATCAAAAGGGAATATTCCTCCAAATTTGAAAATCCCTCCAAATGGGACTTTTCCTTCCAACAAAGCATTTAACTCCTCTTACATGTCCTTTTTCATTGAGCCAAGTGGCATTTAATCCATTCCTTTCTCCCTCCAACATGTCATTTCATGAATTTCAAATTCTACCTAATATCATTTATTGGCACATTCATCAAAATGTGCTCAACCTTCATCCTCTCACATCTTGACAAGTGGCATTTGGGAATTGGATGTTGAATGATCCCACATTCATCCATTTTTCCTCTTCTCTCAATCTCATCTATAAATAAGAGGCTTTTCTTCTCATTTTGGATCCACAAGTTATGCATTTTTAATCCACAATCTTATGCAAAAGTCTATTATTGTCATTTGAATTCATAGTATTTTCTAGGCATTCTCATCATTTAGCTTATCAAGGATTGGGAAAGGGCTACTTTTTATATCAAAGTAGCACCAATCCACTATGGAATAGGAAACTACGTCGCTATCAGTCCAACAACGCCCTACAACAATGCTACCATTCCAGCAGCTCCATATAGTGATGCTACCATTCTAGCGGTGCCATACAGTGACAATGCAAACTCCAAACTCCACCACTAAAGTCTTCCTGCCTAGAAATTCAAATTTTCAAACTTCAACACTAGTCTATTTTCCTATCTCTGAATCTTTCAAATTCTAAACTGTGTCGCTGATCAAAATAGTACCACAATTGTGCTCTCTAGTCTTGTTGTAAAGCATCGCTGTTAGACCTAGCAATGCTATATAGTGCCACTGACCTTTCTAAACTATGACACATATGCGAGTTCACCACTGGGGTGGGTAAAAGGTTAAATTTAAAGTTATTTCGACATGTTCTTTTTAAATTTGATCATTTTGAGCTATTGACCTATTTTCTACCTCTGTATTTCTTGGACTAATCAATTTTTGTAGGTGGAAACAAGGAAGGAGCAAGGAGAAGTTTGAGTCATGGCATCATATCTTTATTCTATCAAGTGTTTTTAAACACTTTTGGGAATGATTATAATTCAAAATTTAGGGATTTTGTTTCTTCAAGCTCTTTAGGACTCACTAATTTTCAATTTGGGTTTAAAATGAACAATAGAAAAGGTTTAAAAATAACTTTAGGAAAGCTTACTATATTTTTTTCAAGGTTAACAATTGAACAAGCAACTTTCACTTTTCCTTTTGGTACTTTAAAAGAATCCAATCATTGCTTTGAAGGTTTAAAATGGACATGTGCACTTATGTTTTTTAATCACTTACCCAAAATAATATCACCTAAAAGATGTATGCGCTTCTCTCGCACCTCATAATGATCTTGAGAATAAAAAGGCTTTTGGTGATATTGGGTTGTGTAAGTGATTTCCTCCACATTTCAATTTGGATTCTAAAATTGGACAAATCTTGTGAGTGTGAGTGGAACATATCACATATTTTCTCTCTCTTTTTTTCTCAATGAAGATTGATTGAACTACTGATGTGTTTGCTCACTTTTGTTTTATCTTAGAGGGCCTGCCTTGTGGGAAAAAGTAATCACCCAAGGGAATGACTCAATTGGGAACATGCTAAAGCCAAGTGACTTCCACCCAAGATATAAGTGTGGGTACTTGAGGAAAGACAAGTATCACAAGGATTTTTCCAACAAGAAGGGTAACAATGGTCTCTTGCCGCATGGATGATCCCCCATGAATGGAATTCCCACATTAAAAGCCCTTGTTTAAAAGACAAAAATACTTAATCTATTTGTTGGTGCAAGAACAGTCATTCTAAAGCCACCCCCATTTTTATGGCTTTTAGTAGAGATGAGAGGTATGCCATGGGAGATTCATGGGTACTGATGCTTGGTTGACCCGAGAAGTGAGTGCGCTATAAGGGGGAACTTGTGTGGTTAAGAATCTAATCATCCACTAAAATTAGGAATAATTGGATTTATCCAAGTGTGGTTTCAACAAATATTGTCTCAAATATCCATAGGGTTGTGCATGTTCTTGAAATCAAAACACTTTACTTGATCTTAAACATTGGAAACAAACATTCAACATGATCATCAAAATTTCAAACCCTTTAGGAAGAAAATATCATTGAAAAAATTCAACTGTTATTGCTTTCCCTAGGGATTCTATCCTTAGAGGTTTTTAAGTATTTGGATTTACACCTCAATTTGCTCACTAAGGTCAACAATAGGGAAGTTTTGCCTTAGTTTCCTTGATTTCCACATAATGGACTTTGTGGGATGAAAATAAATTGGGACATTGGACGTTCAGTTTGAAAACCTAATCAAGAATTGTTTGTGGTAAAAAGAATTCATTAAGCAAAGATAAAAAACAATTTAACCTCACAAATGTGCTCTTTCAAATGATTTCCTCAAAGATCAAGATCTAAAAAATGAAGACCAAAGGTCTAGTCAAAAATCTCGCAAGAAAAAGTTGTCTATGCTTTATGAGTTTAGAGAAAGATTGACCTTCAAATTTAAAAAATGTGTATCAAGGAACAATCCAAATTTGTACTCATTTTACTATTGTCAAAATCCTACACTTTTTCAAAGGTTTGAGTATCTCACATAGAAAGTACTAGCATGTTCTTCAACACCTTGGTCAAGTAAACAAAAGTCTTTCTAAGTCTCTTAGGATCAAAATAAAACTTTCATCCATCCTTCAAACATCAAATCAATGTTCACCTCACCAACAACTCTTGTCAATCTTGAAACAATCCTTTATGCTAAAATTTGGGCAAATCCTCTTGAAACCAAAAATAATAAAAAATCCAAATCATCTTGTGTTGACTATGTGTGTATAGATGAATCCTTCTTTGCACACTTAGTAAAATAATCATCTTGTGGAAAAGTTAACTCTAGGACAACATCTAACTTCCTAGAGTGTATGAGTTCATTATCCCAAATCAAAATCAAAATCAAATCAAATTGAAAACTAAAAATCAGAAACCAAAACCAAAGATCAAGACATCAAATCCAAAGTCCTAAAGTTTAGCATCCCCCTCAAGTTTTTCTAAGAGTTCAATCATCCACCCAATCCTCCATCCTTCATTATCACCATAATCATCCTTTGATCCTCATTATCTTATACTTTCTTTCTTGTACCTTAAGAGTAGATCAATCTAAAGAAATAAAGGTTCATCTATTACATTCTTGAAAATTGATTCCTATTTTATGGTTCAAACTAGATCAGAACACAAGAAGAGAATGGAAACCAACAAAAAAAAAATAAAATTCAAGTGATTTGAGTCAAAGCACCACCAAAATCAATCCCATTGGGACTAACAATCTCACAATCAATCTTCCTTCATTTTCACAAGATCCTCAAGGGGAAGGTGTCCTAGTGGATGATGTCACCAACAACGTGCTAGGGATGACACAAGATGAGATCATTGAAATGGTTCAAAATCCCACAACACACAAAATCATCAACATCTTGATGAAACTCAATCCCCCACAGTACATGCTTGAATTAGGAAAACAAGGGGCTAAACTCCCTTCCAATTATGATGTAAGCACTATTGTAGAACAACCCCTTGGGATCATGCCCCCAATATCATTCACACTCCAAATCTCATCCACACCTCCATTCCAAAGCATTTCCCAAAGCATCCCTCAAATCACATCATCCATAGCCCCAACTCAACCCATTGTTAACAAGGGGAGCTCATTTCTTAATGCACTACAAACATACCCCCTTGTGAACAATCAAGATTTGGACGCAAACACTATCTTGGGTCAATTTTTCCCATTGAATTAATTGCACCAACATGTTCTCCTCACTTTTCAAGATCCTAATGACCCATCATCATCTTCTAGTGCAACACCAACATAACCTCTCAACACAAAAACATCTATCCCTATTACTTTGCAAGGAGGAGGTGGGCTATTTGGACTAGGGGGCATTTTTGACCCTTCATCTTCATTTTCCCAAGGGAGTACACCACCTATCTTTCCACCAATTCCACCTTTTCCATTCACATCCACATCACCTCTTGGTTTGGGGTTACCTCCTTTACCACCACTCAATCAAAATTAAAACAACCCCTTGATAATCAATCAAAGCATCATACCGAACCCTTTGAGCTTGCCATCGATATCACAACAATAGATGGCAACCATCCCAATAAGTCTTGAAACCAACACATAATCTACCATCCCCCAAATACCTCAAAATGTGCTATCTCAGGGACTAAGCATATCAATCACACCATCCACTACACAAGTCCCAATCATCAATACAATGGTTCCTCTCATCACAACAATGAACACCATTTTGAAAGCACCACCACTTCCACCAAAAAAATCAAACATAGTAAACCAATATAGCATTGTGTTGCAAGCAGCTCAACAAGTTGCCTATCAAAAAGTGCTTCAACAAATTCAAAATCAACAAGCTACGACTAGCTGCACCGACCAAACCAATCAAAGCCACTCAAGCATCCAGCCACTGCTGCCAAACTGCATGAGCACAATAGGATACTCAATCCCAAGCCTTATTACAACAACAACAAGACACCCAAGCTACACAAGTAACTCAAGCCGCCCAAGCCACCCAAGTTGCACAAGCAGCTCAAGCCGCATAGATTACGCAAGCTCAAGCTCAAGCGCAAGCTCAATCCCAGACACAAGACCAATACCAAGCTCAGCAGGCACAAGCCTAGGCTCAATACTAGGAAAAACTGCAAATAGCTTAGCAACAAGCATATCAGCAAGCCCTGCAATAGTACCAATCACAACAAGAAGCTGCCCAATTATTAGGCCAACAACAAGCAGTGGTGGCACAACAACAACAAGACCAACAACAAGACCAACAACAAGCATTGTTGGCACAACAACAGATGTAGGCATATCAACAAGCCTTGATCATGCAACAAAGCTTGCAACAAACTCCCACCAACATACCCAACACACCACCCATCAATAAAACACTCACCACTTCGTTCATTATCTACTCCACCCCTAATCCGTAGAAGACGATGCGACAACACAAATCAAATTTCTCTTGTAGCAAGTGCTTGATCTCCAATAAGGGAAAAACACAAAGACATTGAGCAACTTTGTCCCCATCCTACTAACATGAGCCTTGCAATGGTACCATTTCCAAAGGGCTTGAACCCTAACCTGACAAATATTGTGGATGGGAAACCTAAAGATCACATGCAAGAATTCCAAGTACATTGCATGGAGGTCACATATGACAAATACCTATCTGATATGGCTATTCCCTAGAAGTTTGGATGGTCTTGCCATGGAGTGGTTCTCTCGACTTCCTCCTAGCATCAAAAAGTTCCAAGAAATTGTAGACACATTCCTAAAAAATTATGCATTCAAAATTTGTATGGATGTTATTCTAGAGGAACTATCCACTCTTAAACAAGGTAAGGGGGAATCATTCTCCTCTTTCCTACAATGATGGAGATCCAAGGCCAATAAGAGCAAGCGGGCCATGCCAGAGGAGCAACAAGTTTGCACCATCATTTCCAATCTAGAGAAAACCTTGGCATTCCATCTTAAGGTGCAAGGTACCACCACATATGACCAATTGATTTCCAAAGCAACATTGAATGAGCCCTTATTGCACAAGGGTGGACATCCGATATCCATAACAACAAGACAACCGACCTTTCACCAGCCTATAATGAAAAACCTTACATGAATGATAAACAAAAAATGTCACCAATGATGGTGTGGTGGATGCCAAGGTTGTAATCAGTTCCCCAAAAAAAAAACCCAAACATATCAGCAACTGCAAAATAACAATCAAAACAACACACAAGAAAATGCAGTATCACAACAACCACCAAGAAATCAAGTCAATAACCTAAATAATCAAGGGGGACCACCTCCATGAAACAAGTATCCCCCCAAGCGGAAGTACAAATCCCTTGGGGAATCAATTGAATCCGTCATGAAGAAGCTGGTAAACAAAAATCTCATCAAAATCCCCACGTATGAAAAATACCAGGATCCCCAATTGAAACCACCATGGTACAATGAGAATCACCTTTGTGAATTTTATAAAATCAAGGGGCACACAACCGCCAGCTGCATGAGGTTGAAAAATCTAATCCAAGACCTCATTAGCAACAAAATCATAAATGTGGAACAACCAGCTGGAAACCAAGACTTGAAAATATACACAAATCTAATGTTGGATCATAACAAAGGGAACAACAAAGGTAAGCAGAAGTATGCTAATGCGAACCATGTATATGATCATGTTGTCACATCCCTGGATGAAATGGTCACCATTATTAACATTAAGGGATCCAATGTTGATTGTGGAGTACCCACATGTGGTGGCAAGGTCACCATCTCTGGGCCATCACAACCTCCTAGGGAATCCACCTCAAATATGAGATCTGTTCTCCATGGCTACAATGTCCTAGACCAATTGAAATGAAAACCCGCTCAGATCTCTATCATGGAGTTACTGAAGATATCACCCGCACACAGAAAGATCCTTGAGGAAGCATTGGATTCATCCACCGTCTTCGCAGATCTTGATGTTGAACAATTCCAAGCTATGGTCGGAAACATTATCACCCAAAACCTCCTCACATTTTCTGATTAGGACTTTCGCACCCAACCATCTCACAATTATGCACTCTACCTTGATGTCCTAGTTCATAAGAACAAAGTCAAAAGAGTCTTGGTGGATGGGGGTGCAGGTTTAAACATTTGTTCACTCAAATTGATAAATAATACAAGAATCTCAGAGGACTCCATTGAAAAAGGCAAGGGAATCACAATCAGGGCTTATGATGATCAAGAAAGAGTGTCTCAGGGCACTATCCAACTCCCTATTCAAGTAGGGCCAACCATCATGGAAACCACCTGCTAGGTCCTTGACCTTGATTTTCCTTATAACATTCTCCTGGGGAATCCGTGGATCCATGGAATGCAAGTAGTGGCATCAACCTTCCATCAGTGTGTTAAGTTCACATCCCAAAACCAAGAGGTCACAATTCATGGGGATCCTGAACCCTTTTTTTACTGCAAGAGCCTAGAAGCAAAATACTATAAAATCCCCCAAGTGTTGAAGAATGATGAAGGCCCTTCAACCCCATATGTAGACCCAAATACTTTGGCCTCCACTTTTGAGACAAAGACACCTGCCATCCCTGATATTTATGAAATCAAAGTCATTGTCCAAGACAATGAGTGTGGGGATTATAAAATGAAGAAAGGTGCTTTCGTGGTAGGAGAGTTACCTCGATCTCCTAGGTCTCATGGGCAACCCCAACCAATTGAAACATCATCTCAAACTTTCAGAGAAAATCCTTCTAGATTCAAAAGTGTAGGAGACTTAAGTTGAGAAGTGGTGGATGAAAGAGACATATCAAGATTTCTATACCAAGATGAAAGTCCTATACCTGATCTACCTATGGATGAAAGTAGCAAGGGACTGCAAATGATTCTTAGTATGTGCTATGACAGAAACAAGAGACTTGGACAAAATGACAATGGTCTCCTAATACCCCTCATTCCTAAGATGCACATGAGAAATACTAGCCTTAGATGTACCCCTCTGAGTGTAACCATACATGGTAAAGGTACCCAAATTAAAGCAGTCAAGACTCCCCCTCAGCTATCAACAACCAAACTTCGCTTACTCGTATCCACAGGTCGAGTCATAGACAACTTCACATTTGACATAATTAATGTCTGTAGTAGTAGTGATGAGGAAGAGGCCATAACTGATTTACTTATGCATTTCGAAGATACCTCTCTCCTCATGATTAGTACCTTGACATTTGAGTCAACCACTCAAACCCATGAAATAAACCTGGTCTATCCCCAACTCATTGATTACGACCAATGAGGACCACCGGTTCTAGACACATTTGAAAATGATGAGGCATTCTTAGAATTCATGGGACTATGGGATACTATACCGTGTGGAGATCATAAGGTTGGGTTTGACATCATACTAGATACACACCTATTACGGGGAAACAATTGAATCCTTCAGTCACAAAAGAAAAAACTTGAGAAAAATCTCTAGGTCTTTGAGTGGAAACCCCACTATGGCACTCTCTGACTCAAAAAAAGTAAAATAAAGGACATATTCAATGGTGAAAATCTCTCTAAGGTGTCGAAGGATGAAGGATTCAATCTTCCTCTTAGTTCCATCCATTAGAAGAAGTCGACAATTCTAGCAGAAACTTGCAATCCAATCAACTTGGGAATAGAGGAACTACCACACATAACATTCTATGCAGAGTCTCTCTTAACAAAAGAACAAGAACTCTTAGCTAGATTCCTAAGAGAAAGGAAGGTCAAATTTGCATGGACCTACGTTGACATGCTTAGACTTGATCCAAAGGTTGTGGTTCATCACCTAGCAGTATATCCTGAAGCAAAACCTGTGAGACAAAAGCCAAGGAAAATGCATCCCCATATAGCTCTGTTGGTCAAAATGGAATTGCAAAAGCTCTTGGAAACAGGATTCATACGGTCGATAGATTATCCAGAGTGGGTCTCTAATCTTGTACCTGTCTCAAAGCCCACCAAAGGCATTCGTATCTGCACAGATTTTAGAGACTTAAACAAGGATTGTCCCAAGGATGACTTTCCACTTCCAAACATCGATATGATAGTGGATATGATAGTAGGACATGATATGTTATCCTTGATGGAAATATTCTCAGGATATAACCAGATCATGATAGCAAAATAAGACCAACATAAAGCAACCTTCACTTGTCCATGGGGGACATATTGTTGGAATATGATGTCATTTGGGCTAAAGAATGCCAAAGCAATTTATGAGAGGGCCATGACACTAATATTTCATGATATGATCCATAAAATTATGGAGGATTACGTTGATGATATATTGGCCAAGTCAAGGAAAAGACGAAGTCACATAGCGACATTGAGTGCCATCTTTGACAGAATTGAAAAGTACAAGGTTCGCTTAAATCCAAAAAAGTGTCTTTGGGATCCAATCAGGAAAAATCCTAGGCTGTATTGTATCCATGAGAGGAATTGAGGTAGATCCAGCCAAGGTTAAGACAATCCTAGGAATGTAGGCACCTAAAACACTAAAACAACTAAGAGGCCTACAAGGAAGACTCCAGTCAATCCATAGATTCATAGCGCAACTGGGAGACAAGCAAATCCCGTACTCTCATCTACTCCACAAGGGGGTAGCATACAAATGGGATGAAAAATGTGATCAAGACTTCAACAAGATCAAGGAGTATTTATTCACACCTCTAGTACTCATGCCACCTATCCTAGGAAAACCCTCGATCTTATACATATCAGCAATAGTAGGAGCTCTCGACGCTCTTCTAGCACAACACGATGAAACTGGGAAAGAGAGAGCCATCTATTACATTAGCAAAACAATGGTGGGGAACGAGCTAAACTACACACCTATTGAGAAATCTTTCCTAGTAGTCATCATTGCAACTCAAAAGTTCATACACTACATGCTAGCACGCCAAATAAAGCTTATTGCAAAAATAGACCCTCTTAAGTACCTGTTATCCAAAGCAATCCTCACAGGGCGGACATGAAAATTGGTTATGATTCTCACAGAGTGTGATATCAAGTATGTGGAATGAAAATCTATCAAGGGACAAGCCATCATAGATCAACTGGCAGAAGCACCCATATATGTAGAAAATCCACTTATATTTGAATTCCCTGATGAATCAATCTTCAACTTGAGTGTGGCGAATCATTGGAAAATGTATTTTGATGGGTCCTATACACAACACGAGTTAGGAGTAGGAATTTTATTCATCACTCCCCATGGAGATTGTATACCTGAATCATATAAGTTGTCATTTTTATGCACAAATAACATCACCGAATATGAAGCTCTTGTCATAGGGCTAAGAATTGTAGTGCAATGGAAAATAATGGCACTTAAGGTATATGGGGACTCACAACTCATAATCAACTAGGTAAACGGTGAGTATCAAACAAAGGACAACAAGTTTACCCCCTACAAAAAGCTGGTGGAAATCTTTAAGGAATTATTCATCAATATCACATTTGAGCAGCTACCTAGAGCAAATAACAAAGTAGCAGACACCATGACTATAATCAGATCAATCCTAGAAATCCCATACAATGTTCCAACACAAGAATTCCTTGTAGAGAAGCTTCTCGTGCTCGCATTCGAGGTACCAGAGTCTAATTTTTTGTGTGAAATTGTTGGTCCTGGTGAGCCCTAGTACCATGATATATACACTTGTATGAGAATAGGAGTCCTCCCCACAGACATAACCCTGAACCTCAAAGAGCCTTTGTCAAAACATCATCCCATTTTGTCATCCTAGGAGATACCCTTTACTGTAGAAGCATTGAAGGAACCCTGTTACGTTGCCTAAATGCTAAGGAAACCTTGACTACTTTAATGAAGGTACATAATGACATTTGTGGTTCACACTCGAGCATAATGACCTTGGCTAAGAAATTGCTAAGGATAGGGTACTATTGGAAAACAATGGAAAGAGAAGCACATGACTATGTCAAAAGGTGTCTACAATGTCAACAACATGGGGACCTCATCCATGTACCAACTCAAGAGCTCCATCTGATTGTGACACCATGGCCCTTTTCGCAGTGGGGACTTGATCTCATTGGAAAAATCACCCCCACCTCATCCAATAGACATAAATTTATCATCACCACCATTGAGTATTTCACGAAGTGGGTGGAATCCATCCCCATGACCTACATCACTAGAAAGCGGATATCTAAGTTCATCTTGAACTACTTAATATGTCGCTATGGTGTCCCCCAAGCCATTATCTCAAATAGTGGGACACCTTTCAAAAATTAGGATCTCCATGAATTATGCTAGAAATTCAAAGTCCAACATCACATTTCCACTCCGTATTATCCCCAAGGCAATGTCTAAGCAAAAGCCACCAAAAAAACCATTATGAAAATCCTCAAGAAAATAGTCAATGAAGCAGGTCGTGACTAGCATTTGCAGCTAAATCCCACCTTATGGGCCTATCAAACCAACATCCACACACCAACAAGTGCCACCCCATTTTCCCTAGTCTACGGATCAAAAGCCATACTCCCCATTGAGATCGAACTCCCATCACTGAGAATATCACTACAAAACCTCATCATAGATGAAGAGTACCAGGTATCAAGACTGAATGAGTTGGAATTATTGGATGAACAATGTATGGATGCCTTGAATCATTTGCAAGTCTATCAAAACTAACTCAAATAGAGTTACAACAAGAAAATTAGGAGTTAGACATTCCAAGTTGGAGAGCTTGTGTTGAAGGAAAATCAAAAGAATGTCCCAAATCCAAACAACAAGGGAAAATTTGAACCCAGTTGGTTGGGACCATTCATCATCATGACAAGCTACAAGTCAGGGGTATATCAATTATCAACACCAAAAGGCTAGCCTCTGCAAGAGCCCATGAACAACTCGCATCTTAAAAAGTTTTATGCCTAGTCTTGTAGGGTTTAAAACCAAAAAATACAAAAAAAATAGAAAATGTCATGAAAAAATGGTCACCCTGATGAAAACCTGGAAAACAGGTGTCTTGGTGACAACAAAAAATAAAAAATACAAAAATCCAAAAAAATCAGAAAAAAGATTAAAAACAATAAAGAGAAAAAAATTGTCCTCTAGCAAAAACCACTTTGGTGGCACTTTGGGCAAGTACCTTGGTGAAAACCTGGAAAATAGGCGGCTTGTTTAAATAAGTACTTTCCATCCACCAGGATCTCCATGACTTTTTATGCATCATCCATCCACCCATCCATCATCCATCACACCCCATATCTCCATCTATCACTCGTTCACATTTGCATCATAGCTTGGTCCTATGTTCGCATCATGGTCCCTCCTAGTACTACTCGACCCATTCTTAAGGTCATTTTGTCCTGATTTTATCATAGTAGTCTATTGCTTCACGCTAGGGGCATGCTCTCATCGGATCATATTCATGTATATTCTTTAAGTCCCTAAATAAGAAAATCCAAAAAATCATAAAATCAAAAAATCCAAAAACATTCATAAAATCAAAAAATCCAAAAACATTCAAATCATATCAAAATCCCAAAATAGGTCAAAAATTTAGTCAAAAAAGTCAAAAATAGAGTCTTCTTGTCGAACTATGGGTCTTTGAGCTCTGAATGTAGGCAAGATTGATCTTTGATCTTCCCCCAAGACGCTTAGGTCAGTCCTTTAGGTGTTCATCATAATAAACTGGAAATTCACTTGTTCATATCTCATCAAATAATTGAGTTTCTTTTAGTCAAACTACGTGGTCTCTGTGTGTATAAAATAAGCAAGGATAATCTATTGACCAACTCCTGAGGCCCCTATGATAGGTCTTTTGGTTAGTCTCTTAGTCAAAATATCAAAAAACATCAAAAAAATTGAAAATTTTGAAAATCAAAACATTTCAAAAAACTCCAAAAACATCTGAATATTTGAAAAAAATCCATCCGTCTCATCTCACTTTCACCCGCAATAAACATCACTCATAATAAATCAATTATCATTCTCAACCTTTGGTGAAACAATAAAAAACAAGTCTAGCAGGTTAAAAGTGAAAACTCAAACGTCAAGGTCTCGAGTCTAGGTCAGTATGTAAACAAGTTGGTCAACTCTTTTTAACAATAGCCTATCATCCAATCAGTCCCAAATCAATCATTTGATATCGTCATGTCCTAGGATGCATCCTTCCTACAATGGACATCAACATCAGGCATCACTGTAGTTTAGTCTTGGCTAGCGGTATTGAAGAACATTAGCTTGTTTGTTTGCTTTATCTTTGTCTTTTGGCTTATCCTATTGCGCTCATTTCAATGACCTCTTGATGATGTCCTAGATGAAGGGATTTAAAGAGAAAGAAATGGGGCATTGATCATTATCTTTTATCTATTGTACTTGTTGGATATTCTTGTAATATAACCTTGGTCATATGTGCTTTGTTTGGGTGTAGGGAGGATGTTTTAGGTATCTTGTTGACCACATAGGAATGCTTTCCTTTCTATGTTTTGGTCTAAGATGTTTGGAATATCTGAATTGCATTTGAATGAGGTTCCATATACCAGGTGTGAATGGGGATACTCCTATCTAATTGTCGAGTCAAAGTCCATCACACTAGGTGCAACGTTATCCTAGTTATTTATACCTTGATGCATCACATCTATGTGTGCTATCAAACATAAGGTAAGTAGCCCTTTTAAAGTCCCAATTACTGATAAGCATCATCATTTATCATCATCTCTAATAAATTCTTGTAGATCATGGACTTTTTGGATCCTCTTTTCTTCATCTTATTTCTTCTTTTTTCCATGTTAACATCATGCCATGACAGTTAATCATCAAAACCAATGCATCCATCTTGCATCCACAAATGGTTAGCATGTTTTATATCATCCACATGCATTAAATTTTCATCATTGCATAATATAGATGTGTTAGTCTAAGCATCTCATAAACCATACATTTACATAAAGCATCCATTGCATAATCATATAGGCATCATCACATCATCCATCTCAAATATAGTACATCATCATTTTAAGTTGATTAGGATAATATAGATTGGTTATTCTAAGCATCTTGAAACCGTCTACATCATAACCAACCATACATCCATTCAAATTGAACTTTTTGCTCAATCTCTCGAGGGGGCAGTGTACTAGTGTACTTCTTTTTGTTGGGGCATCCAAAAAAATCAGAATTTTTTTGAATTTTGATCTCGACAAGTTTATTCTTTGAACCCATGCAACAAGTACATTTCTTCAAAGAGGGGAAAAATGTAAACACATAAAATATACATGCATCTAATCCAGAATCACTAATTTCATTTCATCCTTAATCATCCCTCTACTAACCATTTTAATCAAATAATCTTTATCTGATTAAAATTCATCATATTTCCTCTTTTAATCAATATTTATTTAATTAGATAAATAAAATTTATCTAATTAAATATATCATTCTATTTGATTAAATCATATTCTTCTTTTTAATTAAATAAATCAATTTTATTTAATTAGTCTTCTAAAGTTCTCGATTTAATTTAAATAAATCCAAATATTTAAGTTGAATGTCACAATCAACTAACCTGCATTAAAATTAATCAAATTATGATTAAATCTAATCAAAACCCATCACATCCTCTAGCTTTTGCAACTTGCACAAGAAAATCATTTAATTGATTTATTAAATCCTCTATTTTCCCTCAACATGGCATCAAAAGGGAATATTCCTCCAAATTTGAAAATCCCTTTGAATGGGATTTGTCCTTCCAACACAGCGTTTAACTCCTCTTACATGTCCTTGTGCATTGAGCCAAGTGGCATTGAATCCATTCCTTTCTCCCTCTAACATGTCATTTCATGAATTTCAAATTCCACCTAATATCATTTATTGGGACATTCATCAAAATGTGCTCAACCTTCATCCTCTCACATCTTGACAAGTGGAATTTGGCCATTGGTTGAAGACTAGTCCCACATTCATCCATTTTACCTCTTCTTCTCTCAATCTCATCTATAAATAAGAGGCATTTCTTCTCATTTTGGAACCACAAGTTATGCATTTTGAATCCAAAATATTATGGACAAGTCCATTATCGTCATTTGAATTCACAACATCTTCAAGGAAAAGGGCTACTTTTCATATCAAAGTAGCACCAATCCACTATGGGATAGGTATACTTCATGTTCTCATATGATTTTATTATTATTTTATTTGTTTTCATTTTGAAGCATGTTGAAATATCTCACAGGGATGCTTGTTTTCTTGTTTTCTAAAATTTGATTGACCATACTAATGTTTGATTGTTGAAAAGTGAAGCAAGGAAACACCATCTACACAAACTGAATTTCTATGTCCTAATTTCTTTTTCATCCCACAAAGTCCATTATGTGGAAATCAAGAAAATCAAGGCAATAGTTCCCTAATGTTGACTTTAGAGAGAAAATTGAGATAGAAATCCAAATACTTAGAAGCCTCTAAGGATGAAATCCCTAGGACAAGTAGTAGCACTTGGATTTTTCAAAGGTATTTTCTCCTTCTAAAGGTTTGAGATTTGATGCCATTGTTAAATGTTTGTTTTCAAGATTTTGGATCCAAGCAATGTGTTTAACTAACTCAAAGATTGCACAGCCCTAGGATGGAAGAGAAAATATTTGTTGAATTCCCACTTGGATAAATTCAGCTGTGCTTATTCAGAGCAGATGACTAGAAGCTTGACCACACTAGCTCCCCTCCATGACACTCACTTCTACGGGTCAACCAAACTTTAGTTCTCATGAATCTCCCATGATGAACTTTTCATCTCTACAAAGAACCACAAATATGTGGGATGGCTCTGGAGGAAAGACCTCTTAAAGCCAACAAATATTGGGATTTTGGATTCTAAACAAAGGTTCATAGTAAGGGTATCCAATTTAGGGGGTGCAATGATAAAATCCTTGTGAGAGATCTCCCAACCCATAGAACAAGGGATTTACACATCATAAAGAAATTGGTGGAGAGTTATCATGCATCGCTTCCCATTGTTTATGATTTTCATCGTAACCACAAATTTATATAGCAGTTTGGAAGAGCTTGGCTTATGCTCGTTACTGCTTGGGTCGTTCCCTTCAAGCAAGTACGTTTTCCCACCAAGGTAGGCCCTCTAAAGGTAAACAAAGGAGAGTAAGTACATCTGTAGTTTGATCAATCTTTGTTTGTGTGAACAAAGAGAGAACACACACAATATACTTATCTCACACTATATACTTATCTCACACTAGCAAGATTTGTTCAATTTTTAAGAGCCCAAATTTAAGTGTGGAGGAAATATTTTAGACAACCTAATATCACCAAAATAATTTTGATTCTCAAGATCACCATGAAGCACGAGAGAAGTACACACACCTTTAAATGATATTAGTTTGTAAAAAAGATTACAAAACAAGAAAGATACATATTCATTTTAAATCCTTGAAGACAATAGTGAGTTCTTTTTAAAGCACCAAAGTTGAGTGTCAAGTTGATTGTTCAATTTTTAAAACCCAAAATCAAATCTAGTGAGTTGCTAATGTTATTTTTAACCTTACTTTGAAAAAGCTTGTGTCGATGGTTAATTTTAAGCCCAAAGTAATGCTAGTTGGTCCTAAAGCATGAATGAAAAATAACATATGATGGGTTATTTTCCCATGAGTGTTTGAAAACACTATTACAATGGATATCAAATGCCTTTTCTTTCACTTCAATGCTCCATGTTTCTCTTAAAGCCTGCAATCAATGCTCAAAATGTTAGATGAGATCAAGAAACAAGAAGATATGAGGGTTAGATGAATGATTAAGCATAAAAACCCTAAAACTTAGATCAAGTTACAATGTGATTTGACTTTAGGTATAAAATTGAAAATTTTAACTCTACAAAATTGAGAAATACCTATACAATTGCATAGCTTATGAAATTCTACCCCATTTGAAAAAAATAGCTTCAAAAAAGACCTCTGCATGACCAAGATATGGCCATTTAAAAAAAAAAGTGTATGTGCTAAAATAGAGAGTATATGTCCTAAAACAAAGAGAATATGAGCTAAAATAGAAAGCATATGTGCTAAAACAGAGAGCATATATGCTAAAATATCCTGTTTATGCGCTGAAATAGGAGGTAAATGCACTGGTCTAGGTTGTGGATGTGCTATAACATGGCTTTGATTCGCCAAAAGTCACCACCAACATGTTGAAATGGACAGTTGATGTGCTATATTGGAATTCACGAACATACCTGTTGACGAAACTTGCCAGAAAAATATTAAAAACAGGGCTAAGCCCCACGGTGGGTGCCAAAATGTGAATTATGCTCAGCCTAGACCTACTCAAACATGAACAAATAATCCAATGTTAGTCAATAAACAAATCTAAACTAGAATTCCTCATGAAATTCATTCAAACACAATGAACAAGAAACAAAGTAAAATGATTAAATGAAAGCTAATGAATCTTATTCAAATGCTCAAACTAGCATCCCATGGGGGAATTGATGCTTCTTTGCTGTGGAAAGAATCCCTTTCCCAATTCTTTGATAAGCTTGATGATGATTGATTGATCCTTGATGAAAAATTCCACTAACCTAGCTATGGATGATGAATTTTATGCTAACTTGGATGAAAACGTGAATGAACTTGCATAAACTTGTGGATAATAACCTTGTATCAAAATCTAGATGATTGTGGATTCAAATGAGCATAGTGATCTAACATGGATTGTGGATGCCAAATCAAATAGATAAGGCCTCTATTTATAATGGAGAAGAGTTGAAGAATGAGGAATAGGATGAATGTGGGATTAATGGCATTGTGCCACTTGTCAACATGCTAATGAAGGAGAGTGGAGCACATTTTGAACAATGTTCATGTTAAAGGCATGTAGGTGGAATTTGAAATTCAAAAGATGGCTTGTGGAAGAAGAGTTGTAAGAGGAGTTAATGCCAAGTTGGCTCAAGAAAAGGACATGTAAGAGCCTTTAATGCCATGTTGGAGGAAAAAAGTCCTTTGCGAGAGAGATTTCAAATTGGTGAAATATTCCAAGGATATGCCATATTTGAATGGAAATAGAGAATTAATAAATCAATTAAATTGATTTATATGTGCAAGTTGCAAAAGTTAGAGGAATGGGGGATTTAGGAGTTAATTAATTTGTGATTGATTAACTTAGATGAAGTTAGTTGATTTGACACTTGATTTAGATATTTAGATTTATTTAAATCAAATGAGAGGATAGTTGAGAGATTAATAATTTAATTAAATAAATTTGATTTATTCAATTAAATGAAGAACATTAGTATTTTAATTTTAAATGAAGTTGATTTATTTGATTAAAAGGGATGGCTTAGGATTGAATTAAATAAAGTTGATTTATTTAATTAAAAGAGGAATATTAGGATTTAACTAAATAAAGTTGATTTATTTAATTAAAAGATGAATTATGATTTAATTAAATAAGGTTGATTTATTTAGTTAAAAGAGAAAAATTGAGAAATTAATTAAATAAAGATTATTCAATTAATTGGTTAGTAAAGAAGTGATTAAGGAAGAATTGGTGTTAGTGAATCAGAATCGAGTGCATGATGTCAATCAGGACATTTTGAGTGTCTATAGTTAGTGTGTTTCAGTAGATAAAGATTTCCATATTTGTAATTTCCACTTTGATATGAGGTTTTCAATGATTTTTTCTATGCTTATTCCTACTATTGGTTTCTAATTTTAGATTGAAGAAAATTTAATATTATAGATGCATTATCATTAGAAGATTGGAGGTATTGACTCCCTTTGTAGGTCATAATATTTTTTCAATATTATTCATAGCACCAAGGGTCATACTATTTTAGAAAGCCAAAATTAGGCCATATAAATGTCAAAATTATTTCATAAGGTGGATGTAAGATTTTTTTACTAATGTTGTAAAATACTCAAATTTCACTGGAAGTTACTTAATGAATTAACAAGAAAGTAAATAACCACATGCTAAAAAATTATAGTTTTTTTTAAATTTCATATTTCATTTATTTTACATTATCAATAATAAAATGGAAGCTATAATCATTTGAATTTGAAATGCAACAATTATAATAAGGAAATTCTGAAAATATTTTCTTTCACATTACATATATGAATTGCATTTAAAGAAAACATGTTTACAATACACCAATAAGTATTATAAAGTCTTCCATATTTGGAATTCTACATTTGTCTCACAAGTCTCAACGAAGTTGTCTGCAAGAGGGAGAGTATCACTCGAGTGCTTTACCTCCAACCATAGACCAACAATCCCCGACACACCTTCCATCTGAAAGTGTCCCTACCCTTCATGAAGAATATAAACAAAGAAAACCAACAAGTTCATGCCATCTAAGTCCTATTGTCATGTCTTACATAACCCAATTGACCATACAACTTTAGACAATCCTCTATTATGTATGACCAATTTGATTGAATTATAAAAAAAGAAACACTATGAACCGACTAAATGCAACCAAAGAATTTTGCATTACTTTGGCCAAAATTTTAAATAAATAAACACTTCCATAGGAAATGCAGTTGTGATTTTACACACCTCTTACTCGACTTGGAAATGGCATTCCACCTATGGTTTAATACGTGCGGTTGACTCACTTGACTATTTATCTATCTTTTCACAATGAATTAAGATCAAACATCTATACCCTTCTAGGGTCAGAAAATAACTAAAGTCATTGAAATATACTCTTGACAAAGAACATCCATTTTGTTACTCACAAATCTCGAATCTTGGCTATTGCCATATGTTCATATGTCCTTGCAATTAATCCAAGAGTATAATATCTCATAATTTCATAACTTGAGACTTTTTAACTCTTTTATCAGTTATAAAACATTTAGTTAATGGAACCTTACTACCACTAACTCATGGTTCAATGTTTATCAATGAAGGGTCTTGACAACTCATTATACAAACAAATAAGAGTTTATTTCTCTATCAAGAAAATAACTTCATTTTTTTTTTGGTTTTGTATGTTTAATATTTTATCTTTATTCAAGAAAATATTTTATAAGGCTAATGAAGTTGCGACATTTTATCTATTTATTTTTTCAAGAATAAGCACATATTTGCAAAATATTTTCCATAATAATAGCTTTGAGTAATAATTTGGTTACTTACTGAAACATAGAAAAATGGGTGCTTTCTTTTCTATTCAAATAGGGGGTTCGCCAATATCTTATAATGGGGTATAATGCACCTATTTTCCTCTATTTCATTAGGAAAAAGAGATCCCTTGAGCCAAGATTGAATTTCAACCCTTAGGTGAGTCAACCTTGAAGGAAATCTTGTTGTTTTCCTTATGATCTAGGATGGGGCAATCCTATTGAAACAACACTCTTGGGAGAAAGACTAAAAATATTAAATAAACCCAAACATGTAAAGAAATACATGAAATCAGTAGATTAAACCTTCATCTAATGGAACCTACAACCTTCAACAAGATCTGAGATGGTTTATTATTTTGGAACCTTTCACCAAAATGCTAATGCAGAGTGTCCTCTAGGACAGATTCACCCTAGGGAAAATGGGTCTTTGTAGGGATCTCTAAAATTGCTTTATGGGTCCTCTGCTCCTATGTCTATACTCCTGAATTCTCTATTTTTCACAATCAAAAAGTAAAAATAAATAATGTAAGTGAGTTTTTGTGGATTGATGACAACTTCAACAACTTTTGCAACTTTGACATTTTTTCCAATTTTGCACTTTGAGAGATATCCAATCCTTCTTCAACCTAAGATCTAATAAACACACATAGGAGGGGAAATTGTTTGTTTTTGGTGAATGGGGGTTTGCCTTGGTCAAACCCCATTTTGGTAATTAAGCCTTGAATTGAAATAATAAAACATGAAAGGAATGATGAATGAACAAGTGTTATTCTACAACTCACCAAACCCTTGATTTGAGACCTTTGAAGGACTGAAACTTAATACATCTTGCATGAGATGGATTGATTGATGATGCATGATTTGATAGCTTGAATATTGATTTGAACTTGAATGCTACATCACAATGTTGGCTCCAAAAACATGTATGATGCTTGATAACTTTGACATGATGCTTGAGATCTTGAATGCTGCAACAAATGCTTGAGAAATTTGCTCTTGAACACCTTTGACAATAATCTTAGCTCTAGGATTGTTTTCATCAAAATTCTAGGATTTGAATTGATAAAGGACCTTTCTTTATAAACAATTTTCTAATTTCCCAAAAATTAAACATTACAAGATGGCACTTAAATCTTGAATTTAGGACCTTAAGATGTCACCATAAACATGGTTTAAAGTGAATTTTTTATCTTAAGGGGGACCCATTCGCCCTAGGGCGAATGGGTCTTGACCTAAATAATCAAGATCTATTCATTTCAGGGTGTTAATAATGATAAATGTATTAATTAAATCACATTTCCCCTTTCAAAAATTGCAATTAATTAGGCTTGTAGATGCAAAATTTAGGCAATTAGAGGCTTAATTTTAAGTCCATTTAAATTAGGGGACCCAAACATGGTGTGAAATGTAAAGGAGTACATTTTTGACACTACATTTAGCCTCCACTTTAGTGAAAGGATGAGCCCTAGCTCAAACTCACACTAAAGAAGTCAAACCAACGTCAAGAGAGGTCTAAGTGCACAACTATTGGAAAGGTAAGGCAAAAAAGGTCAAGGAGGATGATCAAGACCCCAAGATCTAAGATCTCACGAAAAATCAATAAATGCACAAAGAGAGACATACCTTTATTAAATATGCAGCAGCAAGACAAGATACACAAGCATACAATGTCAAAATTAGAGAAGAGAAAGAAGAGGGGTGGAGCTTCGACTGTTTGTCCAACTGGTATGGATCAAGCTTTAACTATTTGTCCACAAAAATGTTTACAAGTGGAAACCCGTTGTCCACTATGCAAACAAAATGCACTCACAAAGGTTAGTGAAAATTTGTTGTCCACTAGGTGAGCCCCAAAAAGTGGCTAATGGGAAGGTCATGCCTCTATCTGGGCTCCCATTGCACCAACCATACCAAAGTTATACCTCCTGATAAATTTGATAAGGCGCCACAAAAAAATTGTCACAAGTGTAGCAAGTTGTGTTATGCTAGACACTCATGAAAAAGGCTCCACTGGCAAACAGGTTGTTTTATGCTTGGTGGCATTAGAAAACATAAAGGCTCCATTGTCAATAAATTTGTGTTATGCTTGGTGGCCTTGATACATGCAATAGGATAGCATATTCAAAGGGGTTTTTCTTAGTTCATGAAAGGTCTCACCTTAGAGAACATTGTACCTATTGTCTCCAAGAGAGGACTAGTCAGGGATAAAAGGATTCACAACTTAGGGAATGCAATCCATAGCATCACCACTGAGAGGGATGACATATGCTTAGAAATGTCAAAATCTTGAAGGACATCAAACCTAATGAAACCATCAAGAAGACACATCACATGAAGTAAGAAGATCGTACTTTGAAGCAAACAATGAGCGGGGACACACATGCCCCCACTTTAAAGAAATTGCTAAACACCATGATGTGAGAAGTTACTTTAAAGTAGAACACAATAAATTCCAATACATGAGAGCTTTATTCAGAAATCCCTATGTAAACATATGTTTCCAAGATAGATCTACGTCATATAAAGGAGGGTTGCCACCCACATGCAATCCTAAGATAACATATAATGGAATCCATGGATTTGGGGTCAATGTTTGTCATTGCTATGGTGATATAATCAAACTCAGAATCATCATCATTTCCTAAATGACTCATGGAACTGTGAGACTAGGATTGTCAGGGTATGTCGATTACACTTAATCAATGATGAATTGAAGCATAACTTAGCCACTACACCTCAATCATAAATAAGATCATTCAAATTGAAAGTTAAATTAAGCATTTATTGAAACTAAAAGTGACAAACTATGAAAATAGTTAAATTCCTACTCTAACCCATTTGAAACTTATCCTGTTTTGGAATTGGTGTTGTTTTGATGTGGAACAATGACCCTTTCCCAATCCCATGATTAGTGAGCTTGTTTCAATCAATTCTATGGAAGAGAATCGGTGAAACCATTGTGATAAATTGATGAAAACTTGATTTATGCTAAATTAAACATGATGCAAGCTAAATTAACATGATTCTATGCTAAAATTGATCTAATTATGCAATTTCTAAGCTAATCTAAGCTAATTCTAAGCTAAAATATGGAAAAACTAATTTATAAAAAAACTAAGATGGATGCATGGAAACCATTGATGGATGTATTAAGCTATTATGCAACTAAAATGAACTAAATTAAGCTAAAAGTGAGTAAATTGAGAGTGTGAGTGCAAGTGAATTCGACTACATGACTTTGCAATTGAAAGATGTATCCATTTGTCTCCAAATAGTGTTCTATTTATAGGTGAGAAATGAAGGGTTGAAATCGAAAAGATTAATTGATCAATGGTCTAAGATGAAAGGAAAAAGAGGCATGGATCATGGATTCTCATCAATGGATGAGAATGCAAGATGAAAATTAATCAAGGGCTCACATTTGTTCCAAACAAACACACTTTTGACTTGCACACATAGGTCACCAGGTGACTATTATGCCCTACATAACCACCCCACTTTGATTTGGATCAAAATGGGTCCCTCCTTTTCTTTTGGTTTCTTTGCTTCTGGTTACTTGCTTTCCTCTTTGAAATTCTTGTTTTTTCCTCCTAATTTTGACTTTTGATCTATCTGATTTAATCTTAGTTCTGTCTCAACCTAAGTTGGTTTTCCTTCTTGTTAGGAATTCACTAAAATAATTATAAGCAATGGTGGAGTTATTATAATATGTCTTATTTGCTTCTGAGGACTAATGTAGACCTTCCTTGTTGCAGGGTTAAATCCTACACTTGATGATATTTCTTAGCTGAGGCTCAGTTGGAAGGCATTCCTCAATCTAGTTGGTCTTAAAAATCAGCTAAGGCAAAAGTCGGCAAGACCCCAGAGATGTCACAGTGAGCGAAATTCATGTGCAGTCAACTATCGGCATGACATCAATCAAAGTCACGGTGACTAGGAGCTTCCCTTCGACATGAAATTCTCATTCACATAAAGGTCTTAGCGAGATCTAAGGGTTTCACCGATCAACAACAAAGAGAATGCATACTGGTGGGAGATTTTGACTTCGGGGTGAAGTCTCGGCGACTTCACGAAGTCTCACCGATGAGCAGAGTTCGGGGTAACACTTCGGTAGGAGTTATCTTTTCGGTGGAGGCTCTCCCCGAGTATTTTACATCTCACCGATCGGTTCATAAGTGAATGCCTCTACCAAACAATCAACATTCGGCATGTGGTCTTGGCGAGGTCTTTTGGTCTTGCCGACCAATGGTGATGATTTCCCATCACAGAGAGATCTGTTCGTCAGTGTAATGTCTCACCGAGTGGTTCCGGTCACACCGACATAGCGCAAGGGATTCTATTAGTATGTCTTTGGGGAGAGAATCAAAGTGTCTTGCCGACATGAGGGAGCCCTCGCCAAAAGGTTTCTAAGTTCGGCATAATCTCTTGCCGAAAGGAGTAAGTCTCGGCGATGCAGAAGTGATATCACTGAGAGTCTTGCCGACATGGAAGGGTCCCACCAAAGAACTAAGGTCAGCGATAAATTTTCCTTTGGCAGGAGGTGTGACCGATTGGCATGGGTCTCATCAAATGGAGTTGCATTCGGCGAAGGATAAATCCTTTGGCGAAAAGTCTGGCCGACATTGAGGAGGTCACGCCGAAAAGGCCGAGCTTGGGGAGAAAACGAAAAGGTCACAGTAAGGTCTCTGCGACCATGAAGGGAGGTCCCACTGAAATAAAATGAGCCCAGCGAGAATAAAGAGAATTCGGGGAAAGGTCTCCCTGACCACAAGGAGTCTTTCCGACATGAAATAAAATCACCGAAGGATCTGGGACTCGGGGAGACTCTGAGCCGATGGATCGGGTTCGGTAAGATGTCTTGCCAACCCGATGGTGTCTCAGCGACAAGAGATGCTATAAGAAGGAGCTTTCCGGAGGCTAAAGGGATTCGGTGAGATGTCTCACCGATGGCCGTCGGTCTTGCCGAAGGGATTGTCCCCTCGGTGAAGTTTTTTGAATTCGCTAGGAGTTCTCGCCGAACGGTGGGTGTCTCATCGAAACATATGCAGCTCGGTGAAGGATTCAGGGGTTCACCATAGGATCTTGGTGAAGAAAGAAAGTATCACCAAAGTGGAAAGAGCTCAAGCCCGAGGGGATAGGAATGAACTCAAGGAGAAAAGAAAGGGGTGCCACGAAGTCTCACTGACCTGGAAGGGTCTTACCGATGCAGAATGGGCTCGCCAAATGAAGAAGGACTTTGACATGACCTTTTGCCGATGTGCTCGGGTCTTGCCGACAACAATGGATTTCCAAGTAAAGAAGGCATCGGTATGACTGAGAGGACTCACTACGAACACTGGCTGACAGTGTAGGGTATCACCGAAAGAAACTTGAGCTCGAAAGAGGCTCCTCGAAGGACTAAGGAGATTGCCACGACCTCACACCGATAACAATTATTTCGATGACCTCGGTGCGTATCGATATAACTTCTGTAGCTCGCTGGAGGGTCTCATCGACTGGTCCGCGCTATGCCGATAACTGTTAGAAGGAAAAATCGCATCGGGGAGACATGATAAGTGTCTCACCGACGTGTGATTTAAGGAAGACCGCTTTTAACCACCAAAGAATCCTGCGTGGCCTCTGATCGTCCAATCACTAGGAGTTAAGATGGGCCGTTGACCGATGGACCGCCCCTGTGTAAGGAGACCAACCAGAATGCAAGCAAGATGGATTCCTTCTGAGAATAGATGACGATGGATTGGCTTAGGAAAAATGTTTAGATCTGCAAGGAGGCCCGATGGTGCTTCTAGAGGATGGTCAACGTACAAAGAAGTCCAAAACAGAAAGGAAGCCGAAGGGAAGAAGAAATTGTGATTCATAGGGACAACTATAGTGACTATTGGCAAAGTGGTAGACCAGTATTGATGGAGATATTTTGAGCATTCAAGGCGACTCCAACAGAGTTTGAAGGTGGACACAGAGACAGGAGAGTAAAGCCCGCAGCTGCAAAAGATCTAAGGTCGTCCCCAGAACAACTTTTCATAATGGACAACAGGGCTTCACATTGAATGCAGTTTTTACTTTCCTCAGAAAGATTTGAGGGCTGACTCTCCTACAGTCTGTAGATATTTTGTAAACCCTAGTGCAGGGGACATACATTCTTGTTGGTACATTCTATATATAAGGCATTCTTGCCTCTTTGTAAAGGTTAGCACTTCTAGATTAGAACTTCTAGGGTTAGATAACTTTTAGACTGAGAATCGTTTAGAGTTAGAACTGTTAGGAGTTAGTTAGTTAACAGAAGGAGATAGAGTTGCATCTTGATTCTCAGTAATGAGAGCTTCTCTTGTCTTCTTGTTTAACAGTTAGATTTTAGTACAGATTGCAATGTATTTTCTAAGTTCTCTTAGTGTAATTGGAAACAATCTGGAGCCTCAGATTCTTTGTACACTGGTGATTGTGCCAGCTTTGTAAATATTGCTTATCTATTTTTAAAAACAGTAGAAGCAATCAGAGTTTAATCTACTTCATGTTGTGTTCCTGAATGATATTTGTCTTAATTTGATCATTTGATTTGTGAAGTCTTCAAGGAATGAAATATTATTTTGTGTTTTATTTAAATGGTAATTAAAATCTGTTATGCGAATTAGCACTGTGAATGAAAGAGGTTGTGTGTCAATCACAAGTTTACTTTGTTCTGCGGTTTTGGTTTACAAATTCCTTGAAGTTAACAAGTTTGGTTATGGTTGATGAACTATTGTTCTTTTCTGTTTCAAAACTCAAACTTATCTTTTTATATTTCTTTAAAAACCCATGTTAGAGTAGGTTTTATTTCATGTTTGATCTTAGAACAATCCAGAAGCTCAACACCAGCAGGCCCCT
The DNA here is from genome assembly GCA_007258455.2 of Sequoia sempervirens. NCBI lineage: Eukaryota > Viridiplantae > Streptophyta > Pinopsida > Cupressales > Cupressaceae > Sequoia > Sequoia sempervirens. The sequence continues at coordinate 343,113,580 of VDFB02075321.1, read as the reverse complement.
TGAATATTACTATTGCATTGACCACTGAGTAACATCAGCACAGTTGAGACCCAACTACAAAGACCTTGGGAGCTAAGGCATCCATGTGTTGCCTTTCTCTTTCAGGAGAAGTAGAATAGCAATATTCTATTTGCATTGTTGTAGTGCCAAAATCGCCATCAACAGTGACTTGCTCAAGAGGTTAAAGGTTTAGCTAGTTCAAGAAGCCAAGTGAGATTGGAGGAGAGAGAATATTCTTTGGAATATTCTCATGGGTGAGGATAAAGGTATTTTGCAAATTAAAAGAAAGTTTTAATTGTGCAAAAATGGAGATAAGGGATATTCCATGGGAATATTCCCCTTTTGGAGAAAAAATAGTTTGATTGTTAATTAAAAAAGGTTTAATTACACAATTAGGAGATTAGAAGAATTAAAGTGTTTTTCATTAAATTAAATAATTTAATGAATGGGGGAGAGATGAAATGATATTTAATTAAATAACTTAGAGTTATTTAATTAATTAAGATGACTTAGGGAATTAAATTAAATGTTTTGATTTATTTAATTTAATGCTCAATGTAGTGTTAGCGTGAAAGGACGTGAATTAACCTGATTTGATGAATTAGGTTAAATAGATGCAAATGATGCAATTAATTAATTAGCTAGGATAATTCAATTAATTGAGTGAAAAGAGGATGGATTTGAGAGGAAATGATGTTAGTAAAACCGATTTGAGTGTACGATATCATTTAGGATATTTTTCAATGTCTACATTTTTCCCCTCTTTGAAGTGAGGTACCTATTGCTTCAGTTCAAAGATTTAATGCTTTTTAGACCAAAAATGCTGCTTAAATCAAAAAATAATTTTTTTATGATTTTTTTCAATTTTTAGATGCCCCACTGCTAAAGGATTAAGCTGATTCCCTACCCCCTCGACAAATCAGGTGAAAATTTTGAATTTTCAGTTGATTTCTCGATAAAGGTAAAAAGTTGTCCCAGGGATTCAGAAAGGCTCTAGGATGCAAGAATTATGCCAAAAATACAAAAAACAATGCAGAATAAGGTCCAAATTGGAAAAATTGGTGAAAATGATGATAAACCCTAGCTTCAAGGTGAAATTAGGGAAAAAAAACCCTAATTTTCTATAGCTTAAATAAGCCAAGAAGGGTCACTTTCAATTCATTTGTGCATTCACACCTTGGAGATTCTTGCTATTTTGAGCTCTGCCCCTCTTACAAAATTGTGCGACAAGAGCTCCCCAAGCACATTTTTGATCGAGTTCAAGAGTATCAGTGGATTCTAGGCTTAGGACCACCAGTATGTAACTCAAAGCTCGATTTGAAATTTGACTTTTTGATGCATTTATTACTCTTTGAAATTTAAACTTTGGCGGAATCGCTATATAGCGATGCCCATTTTGCAATCAGTGATGCTAAAATGAACTATAGCGATGCATATGTATATGGCGATGCTATTTGCGATTTAAAATTTAGGGTTTCTAATTTTAAATTGCGACACACTTGCCAATTTAGAAATTAGGTTTAGGGTTTTCCAAAGCTTAAATCGCAATGCTAGTGTATTTGGCAACACACTTTGTGATTTGAAATTTAAATTGCTTTTTGGCATCGCAATTTGAAATTTAAATATAGCGACACTATTGCAAATAGTGACACTATTGTGGTTTTTGAGCTAAAAAATCCAAATTGAGTCAAATTTCCTCATTTTTTTGATGTCCTGCACTTTGTGAGTCCAAGAGGTCAGTGTACCATTGATGTCACACAAGCACAAGCCCACAATTTTGGAGAGACTGGGCGATTTATCAAAGTTACACCAAGAGCACCTTGATGAGATCAGCCTTTGGTATGTTGCATATGCGCTCTTCATCTGGACTCATTTAGCCATGATGGATGCTCCGTGTGAGAGATGGCATAGTGAGACTTCTTCTTTTCATCTTCTCATTGGTGAGGTGATGGTTACCTTGGAGGATGTATGGTGTATTATGCGTTTTCCGATACATGGCGATTGCATGATTTACGATGTTGACACTGGGTATGATGCCTATCATGAGGTTATGGAGTTGAAGAACATTGCTCTTGTTACATCACAAATCAACCTCGAGATGTATAGTGTAGACACATAAAAATGACCTAGGCCTACAAGCTCTATTGTCACCATATTTCTTCCTGACACAATTGAAATAATTAATTATGTCCTTTGGTCCACTTTCAACTATTAATTAAATAATTTTTAATTATTTAATTAATTCATGTCTTTTTATTCTTCTTGATTATTTAAATAAATAAATTTTATTTATTTATTTAAATACATCATTAATTCCTACATGAATTCTCATAATTAAATAAATTTATTAATTTATTTAATTATTGTCCACCTTACCATTTTCCCCATTTTAAATAAAATTATTTATTTAAAATGGTCTCACTTTCTAATTTTTCCTCTTTTAGTAAATAATTCAAATCAATTATTTACTGTTACATGACCCCACCTTTTGAATTAAATTAATTTTTAATTCAAAATAGCCTTTTTCCTCCATAAATCAAGTAATTTCTAATATTATTTGATTTTCTAGCTTTCTTTTTTTGTGCCATTCTTATCTCCTTGTCACATGCATTGTCAACCCTTGATTTAATTTTCTCAAATTAAATCTTTTCCACTCATTTAAAATTTGACCTAATATTTCCTTAACCCTAATTGTGGGTTGTCACATTGAATCTTGTCCATTGATTCTAGGGCACTTGTCAATCTTCAATCTTGGCCATTCATTCAAAATTGCATTTTCTATAAAATGGAAATTTTTGTCTCATTTGGATATCTCTTGCAATCTTGTCATCTCATGCTCTTGCAATTTTATGTCATCTTAGCTCTTTTCTTAGGCATACTTTACATCTTTTGGCATTTTGTCATAATTTAGGCATAGTTTAGAGTTGCTTACTAGTTGCATAGTTGCATAGTATTGCATTTTGTCATCAAATCCTTCAACATTTTCTTTGGTCTTGGAATTGTCATACATTGCTCACACAAAATATGAGGGAAAACTACATATTGCAACAAATAGAGGTGGTGTAATGGAGGTCAATCATGGAGGTTGAAGAATCAAGGTGATATCTCTCTTTGTTTTCATGTTTTTCCTCCTTTGTGCTTCATTATTTACTTTGGGTTTCGACTTGTTTATGCACTAATCTACTAACCTAGAATTTTCCCATAGTTACATTGGTGAACCCTACGCCAAAATTGAGCATTTTTGTTTTTTCCGTATGGAATTTTTGTGTTTTTGCAGGTACATGTATGGAACACCACATTTCGTAGTTTTCTGAGCCATGACCATTCTGTCACGATGCATTTTCTTTGCAAAGTGACACATCCGCCATCCTGAGATGCGTTTGACTAACAAAAAGCCGCATTTGCTCATATCTAATGCATTAGCCATCCAGAACGATGCATTTGAAGATTGCAATGCATTCACTCTCCATATCAATGCATTCACATGTCAGACTCCAACATACAAACCCGAGCCGAATTTTTTGTGCAGAGCGATGCATTTACTCTGCTGTGATGCATTTGTTTGGTAAATTTTGCTTTCGGTTTTTTCCAAAATTTTCCTAATTTCTCATTTCAATCTAGTAGTGTAGGGGTTTTTTTGGTTGCTAATCTACTATTGCAGCATGTGGCTTTGAATTTTTGTGGGTCCAAAACATCTTTTTAGACTACTAACATGTGGTTTTGTAGGTTTGAATGTGTAGACATATTATTTTGAAACCTCTCGTGTTTGTTTTAGATTAGAAAACACTTCCACTGGTTCCTTAAAAAGAACTTTTGCTTGTCTCACTCATATTTAATTAGGGGGTTAAAGAACTTTGCTTGATTGTGCTTGAAGGTGGTAGGTGATTATGCTCTCACCTTGTGCAAACTAGGTGATTAGAAAACTGGACCCATCTATTTTATGTGTCACCCCAATTCAATAATCAAAGTATCCTCTCCCCTTGTAAAATTGTGTGATCATGGGTGCAAGAGAAACAGTTATTGAATCTAGGAATTGGGCCTTCCTTGGTGGGAAAAAAGTACTCACCCCAAGGCTGCGACTCAAACCGGAAATGGAGTTCTTTGGCCGAGCTACCCCCAACCGGTATATAAATGTGAATCCTAACGAAAAGCCTAGGATTACAAGTGCGAATGTGTCACACGGAAAAGTGAACTTCCAAAAACCCTATTGAGCATAACCTCTTTAGGCTAGATTTCCTCATTATTGGAGCTAATCTTCCCCCTGTTGGCCACTTGAATGGGGGTCCCAAACTAATTTTTTTTGTGTAGTTTCCAAAATACCTTCTATTTGCTAGTGCAACAATGGTCGTTGTGAAGGCATCCACATTCTCATAGTTCTTAGTAGAGGTGATCAACCTGTCATGGGAGATTTATGGGGGTTGGAAGCTTGGTTGACCTGAGAAGTGAGTGCATTGTAAGGGGGAGCCCATGTGTCCAAGCTTCTAGATTCATCTACTGAGAATAAGTGCAGTTGGGGAAACCCACGTCGAATCTAGCAAATATTGTCCTTGCCTAAGCTAGGGTTGTACTTGTCTTCTTTGTGCATGATCAAACAAGATATTGTGTTTTTCAAGTGTTTTTTGATACATTAAAAAAAAAACCATTTCATAGACCTAGAAAAAGACATTCAACTTGAGACAATTTCAAAAAAATTCCAAAAAAATTGCAAACAAACTTGACTTATTCTGCTTGCAACACATTTGACGCAACACATTCATTATTTTGCACCACATTTTCCATTTTCTGTAACACATTCACTCTGATAAGTTGCATTTTCTATTCCTGGTGATGCATTTTCCTATCATGAACTATATTTGCTTAACAAAATGCCACAATTACTTTCCTGAGTCACATCTACTATCTTTAGAATCACATTCATTGAAACTATGATGCATCTGCTAAACTGCAACACATTCACAACCTGAAATGACACATTTGCTTGGAAAGAACTAAAACACTATTACAGACTAAAACCCAAGACTAAAATTGTCTAATATGATACAAAACATCTTTTTCCAGTAGTCTCTGTCAAAAACCAGAAAGAAAGTTTCTCAAATCTTCCATCATTTGCATCTTTAGCTTGCATTTTCCCATAGGTTTAACTTTGAAAAAATTTAGTTGCATCCTTTAGGGTCCGTCATCTTCATTTTCAGTCATAAATCAATCCTTAGGTCCCCATTTCATTTGTAGATTTTGGCTTAGAAAACCTTACCATACTTTGCAAAGTCATTTCCTTCAAGAGTAGGTGGTCATTGGACTTAGTCAACATAATTTATTTTAGTCATTGTCCTTTTTATTAGACTTTCCAACTCAAAAGACTAGTTAGAAAACCTCACCTTTTCATCTTGTCATCTAGTCCTTTAGTCACATTAGTAAGTCCTTTGATGACCCAAATTGAGACATAGATCAAGCTTAGGGTGGTTAAGTAACCTTTCTCCAAATCATTTAGACCTTTTCATTTTCACATCTTAGGACATTCAAATCATCTTAGTCCTCATTTAGCATACCTTATTCCTAAAAATCCAAAAAAAATAAAATATAGTCCTCATTGTCATTTGGCATTTGTTATTTCCTTTAGGAAACATTGTCATATTGCATTTGCATTCCTTATAATAAAAAAACCAAAAACATAGGTTGCACTTGCATCCCTTACTCAAAAATCCAAAAAACATAGTGTCATCATCTAGTTGTCATTTTCATCCTCTTCCTAATTTGAGCAATACCTTATATGGTTGAGACTAGCCTTCAAAGAAAAAGAAGACAAATGGCTAATTTTGAACAAGACAACAACACTTATATCTTTTCCAATGACATGAATCAAAACATGAACCAAGACACATCCTTTATCAATCCTTTCAAAGAAATGAACATTCCATCTTTGTCACGAAACCCCTTTGAACCATTTATACAAAGGGACCAACATGGACAAGTATATATAGAAGAATTAGAAGCCACAACGCAAAATCTAGACATAGCCTCCTTTGTGGAAGATCTAGTCTTACATGACCCACAAAGATATCTAGCCATGCTTTTGGACCAAGGGGATAAATTTCCATGTGGCTTTGACATTAACACTTTGAGACCAACCTCACCAGATTACAATACAAACAACAACAATAGTGAAAACAACACGTCCAACACTAGTCAACCCCAAAATAGTACAAACAATGCCTTTGTTGGTGCCACCTCACAAATTTCCACAAGCACTATTAATGCCACCTCTAATGACACAACCAATCAAAACAATTCCACTTCAATCAATGCATAATCCATTAGAGGGACACCAACTATGTCACAAGCCATGTCACAATCAATGCCTACAATGTCAACAACATCCTCACAATCGATTGGAGCTACCTTTGGATCCTCATCAATCGGGGCTTTTTCTTCAAACCCCCTATTTGGAGTTTCATCTAATGCTATGGGAGCATCATCATCAAATCCTTTCATTGGGTCTTCATTTAATCCCTTTGGTAGAAGTAAACAACGTATTTTAATTTGAGGACCAATACCAATACTTCCCAAGGTAAAAAAACTAACATTCCCCATGGACAATTTCACCAATTTGGATAAGGAAATCAGAATACATAGCATATGACTTCATTTGGACACCAAAATATTCAAGGCCAACACATCCCATAAATATCGACTAATATGGCCGAAGGGCACATTCCTACATATGCATCACACATCCATACCCATCAACATGTTCCTAACCAAAACTTGCAATACCAACAACATTCAAATCAAAACACGTCATACATCTCACAACAACATATCACACAAAAAAATTAGAACATCTCTTCACAACAAATGGGGACACATGGGATACCCATCACTCCCACGTGTGATGCAACAAACAATCCTATAATTGATGCCTTGACAACGCAAGTGGTGAACTTGCAAAAAACAATAGAGACTATGCAAATGTCCAAAAAAAAGTCACAAATGTCATATGACCTATGTCCATACCATTTCAACACAAGTTTATACATGCCACCATTCCCTCCTAGGTATGTGGCACCAAATTTCACTAAATACAAGGGCAAGAAAAACCCCATTGAACACATTCAAGAATTCACGACCAATAGTGTGGAAATTTTCTATGAACACACTTACTTGATGAGACTCTTCCCTAAGAGTCTTGTAGGCCCCACACTTGAATGGCTTTCTGCTTGAAAAAAGGGAATAAAATAATGGGACAAACTTGTAGACAAATTTGTGCGAAATTATGCCTATAACATTGACATAGACACCTCCATTACCAGTTTATGCACACTTACACAAGAAGACGCTTGTGAAACTTTTATCCCATTCTTCCAAAGATGGAGAAGTCTAGAAAGTCATTGCCATATTGACATACTTGAGAAATAAAAAGTTGACATGTTTGTCCAAACCCTCCTAGGACCATTGAAATATGGCTTGCAAGTTCATTGTTGCACAAAATTCACATTCTTAGTCAAAAAGGGTGTTCAACTTGAGAAGGCCCTTATTGCTAAAGGATAAATAAAATATGGCCCTAAAAAAATGAACACAAACCCACCTGCAGACAAGAGTAAATAATAGGTCAAGAATAAACACATTACCAATGATGGTGTTGTTGATGACAAGATGGAAAATACGACAGGTCCGGTGCTTACCCTTAAAGGAGCTCAACCACAAAATAGATCAATGACTACATCGAAACCTCTTGCCAATGTCATTCAAAATAACCAAAATAGTCAAAATAGTCAAATTCAAGGATAACCCTGTCAGACAAGGAAATTCCCAAAAATATGTACATACATTGCCTTGGGGGAACCAATCAAAGACATCCTTAAGAAGCTCCTTCAAAATGGTTTCATCACACTAGAGGACCCTAAGCCATATGACCCAGGAAAATTTAAACCATCATGGTGGGATAACAATGCTTTTCCACCAGGATAAAGGGTATAAGACCTCCTCTTGTCAACAACTAAGAAATATTGTGCAGGACCTCATTGAAAATTGCACTATTGAATTAGGTGGGCCACAATTTACATCAAACATAGATCATACTATTCACAAGAACCCACTGCAAGATCATGGTTCAAATAATCCCTCCACATCAGGTCCTATGACAAATAATAACTGTGCCAACTATACTCGCACCACATTCGACTATTCTAGTGGATCCATTATAAATCATGTTCGAGTTGCTCATGAATATGTTAATACCATCACTATCAAAAGAGAATGTGAATGCAATTTTAGTACCCATGGTGGCAAATTCACCATAATTGGTCTTCCTCCTCCTCGATAGCTGAAAATTACAATACTCAGTCCATCCGCTAAGCAATCACAATCAAACCCATCTGCCAAGAAATTGCAGCCTAAGGGACATTTTAACCTTATTGATCAAATAGGCAAGAGACCTGCTCAAATTTCTATACTTGAGTTGCTATGCATTTCTCTAGCGCATAAGTCTATACTTGAAAAAAACTTGGAAGAGTCCTCTATCCCTCTTGAGACATTGATGTCAACCAGTTTGAAGCCATGGTGGGATACCTCACTACCCCCAATCATATAACATTTTCATATCAAGATTATTTTTCACCAAAGTCCAATCATAACGACGCATTACACATTGAAGTCTTTATCCATAAGCATAAGGTAAGATGAGTTTTAGTAGATGGTGGAGTAGGACTAGACATATGCTCCTTAAAACTGGTTAAGGCTCTAGGATTTTCTTATGCTTGCGTAGATGCTACCAAAAGCATTGGTATAAAGGCGTATGATGATGAAGAACATTCCTCTCGAGGTGTTATCACTCTTCCTATTAGAGTTGGGCCAGTCATTGTGGACACAACTTGCCAAGTCCTGGATCTTGAATTACCCTATAACATCTTGCTTGGCCGACCTGGGATTCACACCCTTAAAGCCATTCCATCCACCTACCACCAATGCCTGAATTTTCCTTTTGATGAAACATAAATTACCATATATGGAGACCTCGATCCCTTTCAGTATTGCACTAATCTAAGGGGTATTTCATAACATCAAGTGCCCATCAACTGAGAAGCTCCAAGTTCCTCTTCTTCCAAATTCATTGACTTGTCCATACTCACCTCATCATCCATGTCCACTCCTTCCACATCTTCTGCCACGCCATCATCCTCCTTGCTTCCAATGGATGATCCTAGTGTCAAGATCCATGACCTAGGTTGTGGGGAATTTAAACTAAGTATGACCTACTGCATCACCAAAATACCCAAGTCTCCTAAGATCTATGGTCGACCTTGTTTCAAAATGGAACCTAAGGAAATTTTTAGAGTTCCTTCATCACACATTTTTATAAAATGGGGTGAAATGAGAAAAGAATACATCGAGGATATATCAACATGGATTTATAAGGACCCAAAAGATCCATCCCCACTACCAATCTAGATATATGGCAAAGGCTATGATAGAATGAAGACAAAAGGCCATGACGAAACTAGTGGCCTTGGTAGAAATAAAAATTGAATGTGGGAACCTATAATGCCTCCCCAAAGACAAAAAATTCTTGGGTTAGGGTATGGGCTACCCGAAAATGATGATCGACGTGCCAATGTACTTTTGAGTGAGAGCATTAATGCTTTGGAAAGTGTCGAGACTATTGAGTAATCCCTTACTGAAACTGACTCCTATGAATGAGAATTTGGCTCCCAATGATCCCTAAGTGACTGTTGCCTTGATGAATTGTTCCTTGAACATGGAGAACTTACTTCTAAAGAAAGATTTTGGAAAATGTTTAAGATTGATCCAACACTTAATAATGAAAATCCTAAGATCCCAAAGAAATGAGAATACTGGGATAGACTATTTTTCCCAAGGAACAATGACAAGTCTAAATCATCTTCTAGTCCTATTAGCCATAACCTTGACATATCTGTCCATTCATCTGACAATAGTGACCCTCATTTGGATTCATTTGATTCACTAAATGACACTACCAACCCCAATGCCAATCCATTTGTCCCTTATTTTGACAATGAGTATGAATCAAGTGAAGGAGAATATTGGATAGAATCCGAATGGGAGTTGGATGATGAAAATTTTATCTTTAACCTCTTCGAATCCATCTACATGATTTATGTGTCCTCCCCACCATTGATCAATACTGATGATGGTATCTCCTTAGTCTACCCGCAACTAATTGAGTGGGATCAACAAGGCCCACCAGTTATGGACATATTTCAGAATGATCAGGCCATTGCAGAATTCATGGGACTGCATAAGGGCATACCAAGTGGATATCACAAGGCTAGATAATAAAAAAATTTGACACGTCTTTAGGTGAAAACCGAAAGGCACCTTCTGACGATAAAAAAGTAAAAAATAAAGGACATACCTGTGGGTGAAAACCTCTCCAAGGCACCCAAAGATGGAGGACTGGAATTTATTCCCATGACTTAGGAAAGATTAGAAATGCTCATAGAGGACACCATGGAAGTCAACATATCTACAACAAAAGATCCCAAAATTGTCCTCTTTGCAGCATCCTTGACGGAAGAAGAGAAACCTGAATTTCACAAGTTCTTTTTAGAGTTTAAGATTAATTTTGTATGGTCCTATGGCAATATGCTTGGGTTGGATCTAGAAATTTTCTTGCACTATTTTCCACTACTTCTTTATGCCAAGCCATTGAAACAAAAGCTACGAAAAATGTATCCTCAAATCGCCTTGTTAGTCAAAGCAGAACTTAAGAAATTGCTAGATGTGGGATTCATACGGTCAATAGACTATGCTGAGTGGATATCCAAACTTGTTCCAGTCACAAAGCCAAATGGTCAAATCCACATCTGCACAGATTTTTGGGACTTGAATAAAGCGTGTCCAAAGGATGACTTTCCATTACCAAACATAGACATCATAGTTGACCTTATGGTAGGATACGAGATGTTGTCCCTTATGGATGGTTTCTCAGGTTATAACTAGATTCGTATTACCCCTGAAGATCAACATAAAACAACATTCACATGTCCTTTGGGTACATATAGTTGGAACATCACACCTTTTGGTCTCAAGAATGCAGGTGCCATGTATCAGAGAGTTATGACAACAATATTCCATGACATGATGCACAAGCTAATGGAGGATTATGTGGATGACCTTTTGGCCAAATCTTTGACACGAAAAGATCATTTGAATGTGTTAGAAAAATATTGAAGAGACTGGAAGAGTACAAAGTCTGCTTGAATCCCAAGAAATGTGTCTTTGGCATGACATTAGGGAAACTTTTGGGATACATAGTTTCTCAAAGAGGCATTGAGGTCGATCTTGCCAAAGTGAAAGCCATATTAGACATGCCTCCTCTAAAAGGGATAAGTGAACATAGGACATTGCAAGGAAGGTTGAAATCTATCTGATGCTTCATAGCACAATTGGCCGACAAGTGTCAACCATTTCAGTATCTCTTGTACAAGGGTATCCCCTTTGTGTGGACTGACATATGTCAAGAGGCCTTCCAACTAATAAAGGATTACCTATTGTCAACACCTATTTTAATGCCACTAATCAAAAGGAAACCTTTGATTCTATACATTTTTGCAACAACTTCAGCACTCAAGGCATTATTAGCACAAAACGACCATTATGAGAAGGAAAGGGCCATATACTACATTAGTTAGACACTGGTTGGATATGAGCTAAATTGCACATCCATTAAACATGCTTGCTTAGCAGTTGTCTTCATTGCCTAGAAGCTAAAACATTACATGTTGAATCACAAGACACATTTGGTAGCAAAGATTGATCCACTGAAATATCTCCTAAGTTGTGCAACATTGCCAGGTCATCTGGAAAAATGGGTCATGATTTTGAGTGAGTATGACATCCAATATGTGGAACGAAAGGCTATAAAGGGGCAAGTGATAGCAGATCAACTGGTAGATGCACCTATACAAAGTGATCACTCTTTGGTGGCAAATTTTCCTAATGAGTCCATATTTCATACAAAACCTAAATCACCTTGGAAACTTTACTTTGACGAGTCTCATACTAGTCATGGCTTAGGAGCAGGAATGTTATTTATCATGCCACAAGGGGACTCCATCTATAAGTCATTCTGCATCACTTTTCCATGTACAAATAACATTACAGAATATGAGGTGCTTGTCACAGGACTCAGAATGGCCATAAAATGGAAAATAAAAAATTTGCATGTCCTTGGAGATTCTCAGCTAGTCATCAACCAAGTCAACGACGACTATGACACCAAGGATGAGAAGTTAATGCCCTATAAATGAATGATTGATAGTTTTTAGACATACTTCCACATGCTTGATTTTGAACAGATTCTGAGGGCACAAAAGAAGGTAGCAGATGGAATGGCTACAATCGGCTCTCTCCTAGACATTCCAAGCAACATTCCTTAGTTTGAATTGTTGGTAGAACAACTTTTGGTTCCTGCATATGAAATTATAGAATCAGAGATGGTTTGCGAGCTTGCTAATCCCAATTCTCCATGGTATCAATACATTTATGATTATCTCAATCCCAAACCCTTCCCCTCAACCTATCCAATAACCAACAAAAGTCTTTTATCCATAAAGTTGCCCAATTCACCATCATCAGTGACACCCTATACCATTGTAGCTTTGACAATACCCTTCTTTTGCTGTCTCAAAACTGATGAAGCACAAACAACCTTACATGAAGTACATGAGGGTATATGTGGATCTCATTCGAGTGGTCCTACTTTAGCCAAGAAGATAACGAGACTTGGGTATGACTGGCTGACCATTGAAAAGGATGCACTTGAGTTTTTCAGGACATGTCGCCAATTTCAGATACATAGCAATTTGATTCATGCACTAGCACAAGAACTTCGGTTGATTACTTCTTCCTGGCCCTTCGCACAATGGGGACTCAACCTCATGGGAAAAATCCATCCTACCTCTTCCAATAGCCACAAATTCATTATCACCCCCAATGAGTATTTTACTAGGTGGATTGAAGCTATCCCCCTTACATACATAATTGGCAAGAAAACTTCCAAATTCATCCTCAACTACATCATCTGTCGATATGGTATACCCCAGTCCATTATAACAGACAACAGGCATCCTTTCAAAAATTAGGGTGTTCATGAGTTGTGTGAATGCTTCCATATCCAACATCATATCTCCACACCATACTACCTGCAAGGAAATAGTCAAGTTGAGGTGTCCAATAAAACCATCATCAAAATTCTTAAGAAGATAGTCAATGACGCTGGTCGTGACTACCACATCCAACTCAACCCTGCTCTATAGGCCTACTGTACGAGTATCTACATGCCCAAAGGATCCACTCCATTTTCCTTAGTCTTCAGAGTCAAAACCATCCTACCCATCGAGGTTGAAATTCCCTCTTTGTGAGTCTCCATGAAGGGCCTAATTGATGATGAGGAGTATAGAAATTCACAACTGTATGAGTTGGAAATGTTAGAAAAAAGAAGACAACGCCTTGAATCATTTACAAGCATATTAGAATCAGCTTTGTCGCAGTTATAACAAAAGAGTCATGGTTAGAAAGTTTGACATTGGTGATTTGGTCCTCATGCAAAATCCTATAAATCAATCTAACAGAGAAAAACCTGGAAAGTTCGAACCAAATTGGATGGATCCTTACATTATCACGTCCTTTTAGTTTTGGAGCATATCAGCTAGCTACTCCAAATGGTGAACAATTTTTAGAGCCTATAAATAGTCTACATCTTCGAAAGTTCTATGCATAGCATCAGAAAGTCTGCTAAAAACCATAAAAATACAAAAAAATTGAAAAATATAAAAAATCGTCAACTTGATGAAAACCTAGAAAACAGACATCTTGGTGACACCAAAAAAATAAAAAATAAAAAAGATGAAAAAAATAGTAAAGAGAAATAATTTTTCCAGTAGTGAAAACTTGGTAAATAGGCGCTTTGGATAAGTACCATGGTGAAAACCTTGCAAACAGGCGCCGTGCGTAGTTGGTTTTTACTCTGCCATCTACTATCACTCTATCTACCTTAGACAATAATAAACATCCACTTTTCTGACACCACCTTGACACCCCATCGTGAAACCCTGCCATTCCTTTCATGGCTAACAATGGTTGACAACAAGTCCCGCATACAATCCATCCATCACCCCAAGCATGTCCTTTTCTCATTCTTCAAACTTGGCTAGTCTAGGACCTGCCTAGGGGCATTCCTTTATCATTTGACTACAGTGGGTATCACACATGGTTCTTCCAATCATAAAATGTCCTAAAAAAAGACTTAAAAATCATAAAATTTCCTGAAAAAAGACTTAAAAATAAAAAATGTCCTAAAAAAGACCTAAAAATAAAAAAATGTCCTAAAAAAAGACCTAAAATTTGAAAAACGTCTTGAAGAAATACAAAAAATAAAAATATCTCAAAAATACAAAAAATAGATTCATATCTTGTTGAGTCAGTCATGTCAGTCAGTCTTTGTCATTTTTCGAACTACGCTGTCTTTGCACATTTGCTACGTATGCAAGGTTCATCTTTGGGCCCCCAAGACATTAGGTCAATCCTTTTAGGTTTTTCAAAATAAAATCATGATTCAATCTTTTTTCATTATGACAAAGTCATTGGTTGTGTCAAACTATGAGGTCTCTTAGTGTATGATATAGGCAAGGCCATCTATTGATGAGCCCCTAAGGATGCACTAGGTCAGTCCATTAGGGTTCATTGTACTGCACTGGCACACACCAAATTTCTTCAAGTCAAACAAGTCATTTCAAAACAAACAAACTCCTACCATAAACTCTGGTAATCATTTAATCAACATGTTAATTGCGTCAACATGTCAACATCAACATGTAGTTAGTTCTGTCAACACAAGTCAATTTGGTCGAAACAAGTCAACTCTATCAACAAAAGTCAAATTTAGTCAACTTTAGTCAAACTCGGTCAAAATTGGTCAAACTATCAACTCTTGGTTATTCTTCAGATGTGTCCTAAAGAATCGCCCTTGTCATTTACTTATTCCTTAGGACGTGTCCTTCCTAAGCATTGTCATTGTCATTTGGCATTTTGAGGGATCCTCTCAACATTTGAGGATTAATCCTCTCGACATCGACATTATTCAGGATGTGTCCTTCCTGAATTTGGAAAAATCTGACAATCAACACCTTGACATTGTCAAACTTGAAAATTTTGGCATTCAACACCATCAAACCTAACATCTTGACATTAAGACACTTGACATTCAAACACATTTGGAAAACACTTGGAAAACATTATCTTGGCATTTGGTCCTTTGATCTTTCATCATGCTACTAGTTTCTCCATGATGCTCTGGTGACAGGATTTAGAGAAGCAGTGACATTTTATGATGATTGACTTGTCTTATCTTTTTCAGGCAGTCATGTTGCTAGTTCCTCCAGGATGTCCTAGTAATAGGATTTAGGAGAGCAATGACATTTCATGACGTATCTTTCTTGTTTGTCTTATGCTCGTGGTTGGTTGTGCCAAAAAGACTAGGGCAATTGCACTCTTAGTATGAGTCATAATCAACCTTGTCTGCGACTGCTTGTCTCATGTGATGGTGCAATCTTGCACACCTTGATCTATGTCATATCATGGTGTTTTTTGGCCATAACATTAATCCGCCCAATGATGATTAAGAGCAACAATTGTTAAGTCCTGTGGTAACATGTTGAAGGATTTGGTCTCTGTGCTAACATTCATCTCCTTCTACCTCGTCATCTAGTCTTGTTTGTCTTATGATGATATCTTGTGACATACAAAAACATAAGTGCATACATGATCGTATAGGCATTGCATTAGGTTTTTTCACATTCACATAACATGTAAGTGCAAACATTATCCATATCATTAAAAAACATATATGATATCACATATTGCATCATCCATACATCACCATATAGTCATGCATTAACACATACATAATCATAAACATGACATCCATTACAATCATATAGTATGCATCCATATAATCATCATTAGAACATAACATTGCCATGGTATATAAGCATAAATAACCATCACATCCTCATGGCATCTCATCATAAGTAGCTATCAAAAATGCATACATGGCATAACGTATAGAAGACATCATCATAGGAATCATAAATGCATAAATCACATCACATAATGTGGTCATCATAACTGCATCATCATAATCATCATCAGATAAGCATATATCATAAACATAATCAATATGTAATGCATCATCACATAATATAAATCATATAGGCCGCATCAAAACTGCATTGCATGTATAATCTCAAAAATTATATAATGTCACAGGATAGAATCATGAGATATCCCAAAAATAGAGTTCGCGGGCTGGATAGTCAACATATAAAGTCTCATAACATGAATGTTTGAAACATGACAATAAGGGAAAAATGTCAAAGGTCCTAGGAGGTACTCTCCTCATCCCCTTGTGGAGAAGAGTATGGTGACTGATGACCTACAATGGGCACTGATGGAACCTGTGAGGACATGGTAGCATGTGTCTGTGAAGCTGATGGTACTGGCACTGATGACATCATCTCTATAGTGACATGAGGCTGTGAGGCTACTAAGGCACAATTCTGTGAGGATGATGGATCCATGACTGGAGGCTAGTTGTGCTCTGATCTATGCCCTAACCTAGATGATCCATGCGAGTGACTAGACCTATGACCTAAAGAATGCCTATGAGAGTGATGGGACCTATGACCTGATGTGTGCCCTAAGGAAGTAGAGCCACTCACATTGCTCTGGCTGCAACTACTATGAGTGCGATTGCTACTCCTTGACCTTGTCCCTGTCCTACTAGATGATCTTGATAATCTAGGCTCTCTCTGGTTAGCCAACACTGCCCTCTCATATGACATATTGTACTACCCTCTACTCACACTAACCCTAGCAAGCTCCCTTGCCACATCTGCAACTAGCCCTGTGCATAGCTACAAAAACTGATTGCACTAGCTCTCTGTCTCTCACCATTGGATCTCTGCCTAATCCCTCTCAACCCGAGTAACCTCAAGCTCTACCCATAGAGATCAGATCTTTGTAGTGGCCTTGTCTAATCTCCTCTACATGTTTTCTAGCCTTTGATCTACTGTAGCATCCCATGGTAATGGAGGAACACTGGACATATCTAGATCTCCATCTATCATCCTCTCGTGGAACTGTCTCTCCACCTCATCCATCTCATCACCGATATCTGGCTCCTCCTCATTATCATCAGTATCCTCCTCACCCACAATGACTCCCTCCTCTCCTCTGACATCAAGGGCCTCCTCTGCTACATGCACCTCCTGCCTCTCCTCCTCCTATCTCCCCTCCTCCTCTTGTCTCTCCTCCTCCTATCTCCCCTCCTCCTGTCTGACCTCCTCCTCTTGTATCCCCTCCTCATGTATCCCCTCCTCATGTCTCCCTTCATATCTCTCCTCCTTCGACACCTTAGGGATAGCATCTAAGGCCGCTCTCTCCACTCACTACCTCATTCTCCTGACCTTTCTCCCTCTGTCTCCTCCTCTCCTCCTCCTCCTATCGCCTTCACCATTTCGTCCATCTCCTCTGTCATATTATCCTCCTCTCCCCCCATCTCCTCGACCTTAGCTTCCTCAACCTTCATCTCTCCACCTACCCCTCTGACCTCCTCGCTGCACTCATAGTATAATAGATCTACAATCAATTGGTGTTGGTGCATCAAGATCCGTGAAGGGAATCAGCCTATGCACCTACCACCATAAGTCACAATCTATAGTCATCCCTGGATTTGTAGGCCCTCCACTCCAACCCCATGGCTACACCACCAACCCATCTATCTGATGCTCATAAAATGGAAATGATATAATAGGACCCCATGTCGGCTCTCACGATGTCCTCACATACTCTGTTGTCCCCATGGGAACACCCTACTGCTCACTGAACTATCGAAGAACCCATTGGGGCAGGTACATATCGATAATTATCTGGGACTATACAGTACGACCAATCAAATATCATAATTGTTGGAAAAATGGAAAATGGTCACCCTCATCTACCCATTGCACACAATCCATGTATGACGTCTAGAAAAATGTAGTCATAGTATCTATCCTGAACTGCCAGAAGCTTGTCTCTTCAACCCTGGTTTGTTGTAATGCTCTTGCATATAGATATACACAAGGCATCCCATCGACTAACTGAGACCTCTGAATAGGTGGCCAGAAGATAGGAATATGTTCCCAGGCCTAGATCATGAGTAATTTCATGTCATAGCTAATGCTACTCCCACCCCTGTATGCTACCTTGTGCAATTGGTGGTATATCATACCCAACAAACAAGGCCCCCATGCAAAAACTACTCTATCCCACCATATCTAGACTAGCACATCACCCCATTCAATCGAGAATCCATGTCCTCGACGATATGGAATTAGGACCTCAAAAATCAAAGTACATAGCATGGCATCCCATCGTGGGTAGTGCTCTGCAAGGAACTCCCACTAAATCTCATAAGCCTCAACACCTAGGCTCGTGCCATCATATGCCTCATATAACTTTTTCATGGCCTGCACGCCTTGCTGTGGATCATACACCACCCATGCTCCTCTAATCGGAATGTGCAAAATCCAATACACGTCTTCCAGGGTAATAGTCACCTCCCCCATCGACAAATGGAAGGAACAAGTCTCAAAGTGCCATTTCTTGGCCAGTGCTATTAGTAGTCCCTTATTAGCCCGGATAATGGGCATATAGGCGATGTAGTACAAACCCAATCACATCAATCGTCACTACTCCTTGTTTGTCAGTTTTGTCTCAAAACGCATATGTAGATGGTCTAAACTCCCGAGTGTAGATTGGTGGTAATTGTTTCTACACATGCAAAAATGAGAGTTAGCACATTATTACAAATCATTATTACCACCTATCTAACTAAACATAAGAAAAAAGTGAGTCTAAAGCTAGGTCAACCCTACTTAACCTTGGTCAAAGTCAAATGTGTCGTGTTGACTTCATTTGCATCGCGGTTTGGCAATTGTGTCATTTCATACAATAGTTGTGTCACACTATGACACTTGCATCATTTGAAATCAAAAATGTGTCATCTTCAATCAGTTGTGTCTCTTCATAATCAAATGCATCACTCAGCTTCGCATATGTGTTCCAATCTTGCGAATGCATCGCTATAGTTATCATTTGCGCTGCAAGACGATGAATGTGTCTCGACATTTGGTAAATGCGTTGCACAAAATTGAAAATCTAATGAGACAATTGTGTTTGTGTCGTGACACATCAAATGCGTCGGACACAACCATGAATGCGACTAATGTGAACGCATATGCATCGTGATGCATTTGATGACCTTCCTAAAACCCTAATAAAGCACAAAAATTGATAAAAGTACAAAGTGGGTATGAGGTACATACTGTTGGGTCTGCACCATCTACTCGTCAGAAGGTCCTGACGATGTAACTGCAGTGCTCTATGATTGGAATCACCATGTTTGTGCGCACTCTCTTGGCTCTGAGCTCTCCAAATTTACAAGTGGGAATGTGAAAATGAATTGACTTTTACCCTTTTTCAACCTATTTATAGGGTCAAACTGGGATTTTTCAACCTTTTTATTACTAGAATCTCTTTTGACCACCTTTGACTGGCCTGTTGACTACTTAAACATGTCAAAATCCGAAATTGTTTGCACCATTGCTTTTCTAGTCATCAAATTAGATTGTCAGGATACTTTCCAAATTTTTCTGTCACCGGGCCAAAAATTTGAAAATTTTCCCGAGGGGGCATAGTCACTTTGTACCTTCGTTGGGGCATGTTTCTAACTAAATTTTCTTTGTCACAATGTGACATGCTGCATTATGACAAAGAGGAGAAAAATAAAGACAAAAATGACCTAGGCCTGCAAGCTCTATTGTTACCATATTTCCTCCTGGCATAATTGAAATAATTAATTATGTCCTTTGGTCCACTTTCAACTATTAATTAAATAATTTTTAATTATTTACTTAATTCATGTCTTTTTATTCTTCTTGATTATTTAAATAAATAAATTTATTTATTTATTTAATATATGTCACTAATACTCTAATGTCTCTCCATAATTAAATAAATTTCTTAATTTATTTAATTATCTTTGTCCACTACTTCCTCCTGGTTATTTAAATAAATAAATTTTATTTATTTATTTAAATACGTCGTTAATTCCTACATGAATTCTCATAATTAAATAAATTTATTAATTTATTTAATTATTCTCCACCTTAACATTTTTCCCATTTAAAATAAAATGGTCCTACTTTCTAATTTTCCCTCTTTTAGTAAATAATTCAAATTAATCATTTACTGTTACATGACCCCACCTTTTGAATGAAATTAATTTTTAATTCAAAATAGCCTTTTTCCTCCATAAATCAAGTAATTTATAATATTATTTGATTTTCTAGCTCTCTCTTTTTTTGTGCCATTCTTATCTCCTTGTCACATGCATTGTCAACCCTTGATTTAATTTTCTCAAATTAAATCTTGTCCACTCATTTCAAATTTGACCTAATATTTCCTTAACCCTAATTGTGGGTTGTCACATTGAATCTTGTCCATTGATTCTAGGGCACTTGTCAATCTTCAATCTTGGCCATTCATTCAAAATTGCATTTTCTATAAAATGGCAATTTTGGTCTCATTTGGATATCTCTTGCAATCTTGTCATCTCATGCTCTTGCATTTTTATGTCATCTTAGCTCTCGTCTTAGGCATACTTTACATATTTTAGCATTTTTTCATACTTTAGGCATAGTTTAGAGTTGCTTACTAGTTGCATAGTTGCATATTTGCATGGTATTGCATTTTGTCATCAAATCCTTCAACATTTGCTTTGGTCTTGGCATTGTCATATATTGCTCACACAAAATCTAAGGGAAAACTATATATTGCAGCAAATAGAGGTGGTGTAATGGAGGTCAATCATGGAGGTTGAAGAATCAAGGTGATATCTCTCTTTGTTTTCATGTTTTTCCTCCTTTGTGCTTTGTTATTTACGTTGGGTTTTGATTTGTTTATACACTAATCTGCTAACCTAGAATTTTCCCATAGTTACATATAGAGGTCATGTTCTACAAATTTGGGTGTGGGAGTATATCGCCATGCTTTGACCGGTAGTGCAGATGACAAGCATGGAGCCAGATGATCCCGTGATCTAGCGATTTTGAGGTGTCATTACTTTACGACACACTAGAAAGATTGGGCTCCTATACTGGTGGCAAGTTTTGGATGACATGATAGTTTTCAAGTCTTGCTCGTGGCTACAGATGCCACCATGGTATGATGATGTGCAATAGCTATACTTTGAGAGAAAAAATCGATACATGCAGGGTTACATGAGCATACCATTATCAAGCAATATCTGCCAAATAGAGTGGCACGACAGTTCGAGGAGGTTTAGGACAAGCTGGACGCTACCTACAGGGATATGTTTGTGAGGTCCACTCGTGAGGTTCCCACATGGAGACCTATCATTCCGGGTCCAGAGCTAGTGGAGAGCTTCAGATAGTTGGCAGCATAGCCATGGGCCTATGACCTGGGTGAGATGGTAGCAGTGACTATGCCTACTTATGATGTGTGGTTAACACCTCCTCGACACTTGACAGATTCAACAGGTGCTCCACCATAAGGGAGACCCAAAGGCAGGGGGGCCAGAGGTAGAGGACAAGGACAGGGTGGAAAGGGTGGCCAAGATGGGAAGGTTCTAGGGGATCCACTAGTTGGGTAGCAACCTCCTCAGGTTCAACCATAAGTTGTACAACAGTCAGGTGTACAACAACAGGTAGCACCGCCACCATCTCTAGATGCCAGAGATGCTCAAATACAATAGTTGCAGATAGGTGTAGATTTTGACGGGTGAATGGGATCAGTCTCGCCAACAATTTTTGGCTAT
Source organism: Sequoia sempervirens (assembly GCA_007258455.2). Lineage (NCBI taxonomy): Eukaryota > Viridiplantae > Streptophyta > Pinopsida > Cupressales > Cupressaceae > Sequoia > Sequoia sempervirens. The sequence continues at coordinate 343,091,661 of VDFB02075321.1, read as the reverse complement.
TATTGTTGAGCAAGACCAAGTGAGATAGTAGGTGGTCACCATTATGGTGGAGAGGGACCATGCCCAATAGAAGTTACAGGCTATGACTGCAGAGAGTGACTAGGAGATTGGTCGACATCACCAAATAGAGGCCATGAAAGCAGTATCATAGGACATGATAGTTTCAGTGATATTATACAAAGGTTGCATTACCACTGAGATGTATCGCATGCACTTAGATAGCTAGATTTTTTGTAGTGTAGTAATGCACGACTGAGAGCTAAGGAGTAGCCAGGTAGGCTGGAGAGGGTAGCAACCATCAGGGCTAACTCTCATGTATAGACACTTTTTGACTTTTTTTCCCCATTCTTTCACACAGATATACATTCATGGGCTCATTTTTTATAGCTTCGTGGATATTGTATTTTCTAATATATATATATATATATATATGATACAAAATATTCTATATGATGTGTTCATCTTATTTCATGAATATGATATGAGATGCTTATATTTAATTTTGTATGGATGTACTTTAATTTTGATGCCTATGTGATATGCGATGATACATGAGATGCAATATTATGTTCTTTTTCATTATCTTTCCATGATATACCATGTGATGCATGATATGATATGCAAATGACATGGATGTGTTTATTTTTGTATTTTTCATGCAGTTTATGATGTAATTTATGCATGTGGATGTATGGATGGATAATACAGATGTGATGCTTCATGATATGCGATTTATGCTTATGATATGTGCAATGATTTAAGATTCTTAGAATATTTTTTTTTATTATTCGTCACAATCTTAAATGATAATGTAGGATGTATGATGTGATATGCTATGATTATGAGATGTATGTATTCTAATGATTTGTGGATGCAGGATGGATGCATTGATGATGTTTTTGTTGACTGTCATGATACCAGGTTAGCATGGAGAGAAGATAGTAGAATAAAGAATGAATGACCATTGATTTTGATGATTGCTTAAAAAGATCCAAAAAGCCTATGATCCACTGAGACTTTATTAGAGAGGGTGATGAGAAATGTAGGATGCAAGATGAATGCAAGATTTGCTCACATTTCAGGATTGGGATTTTTCGTCATTCCTTATTGTTTGATATAACTCATAGAAATGATGCATCAAGGTATTAATAACTAGGAAGATGTTGTATCTAGTGTAATGGACTTTGACTCGACAAACATATAGGATAGTTCTTGTTCACACCTTGACATACAAAAACCTTGTTGGAATGCGAGTTAAAAGCTTAGAATATATTGGACCAAAGCATACACAATAGTTAACACTGTACTCCAAACAACTTCCTTACACATAACTAAGCAAGTATGTGCCAAGATTATTTTACAAGAGTACCCACAAGCACAACAAACAAAAGATAATGATCGATGCCCCATTCCTTTCTCTCTAAATCATTTTGATAGAAATTTTTGATAGGTCCTTGGAATGGGTCATTAAGATAAATCATAAGGAAAGATCAAAGAAAAATAGTCAATGTTATGTATATCTCTTGCCTAGTTTAAGTTTAGCTAAGGTGATATTTGATATTGATGTCCATTGCAGGAAGGATAAATCCTAGCAAATGTTGATCAGAGGTTGTTTGATGTTAGGATGAAGATGCTACGATGAGCTTTTGATATACACTTCACTGACACATTTACCTATGATCTAGACTTTAGATCTTGACAATTAGGCTCACACTTTACTACTTGCTAGACTTTTTTTCTATTTGTTTCACCAAAGGATGATGGTGACGATTGATATATTATGGGTGGAGGTTTATTTTAGGTGAAAGTGAGATGGAATGAATGGTTTTGGATTTTTTGGAATATTTCAATGTTTTTGGTATTTTGAAAATGTTTTGAGGCTACTTTTGAGTCTTTTTGAAAGTTTATGAGTGTTTGCGTTTTTTATTTTTTAGGTGTTTAGGTAATCGAGGTTGTTTAGGTGTTTTGAATGTTTTCTAATATTTTTGTGTTTTCAGAATATTTGGATGTTTTGGGATTTTCTAAGTTTTACAAATATTTTGAGGTTTTCTCAGATATTTGGATGTTTTGGGATTTTCAAAAAAATTTCAACCAAGAACCTAACCTAAAGACCTATCCTAGGGGTCTCGGGGGCTGATCAAAGATAATCCTTACCTACGTTATACATGCAGAGACCATGTAGTTCGACTGACTTGACTCATTAATAAGATGAGATATGAATAGCTGAGAAATGTTAGATTATTATGATAGACTCCTAAAGGACTGACCTAGGGTGTCTCGAGGGCACATCAATGATGGCCTTGCCTACGTTCAAGCTCAGAGACAATGTGGTTTGACAAGGGGACTCTTTTTTTTCCGGTGTTTGACCTTTTTAGGGATTTTGATGTTTTCCAGATGTTTTGGATTTTAATTTTACAATTTTTTGAATGTTTTAGATTTTAGCTGTATAGGATTTTGCAAATGTTTTGGGATTTCTAATTAACATTTTACAAATGTTTTGGTGTTTTCAGTAAGATTTTATGAATGTTATTGGATTTTTGATGAACCATTAAGATATAGAAGAACCTGATGTGATCCATTACCAATTTCCCCCAGCGTGACAGGTTAGACTACTTCGATAAAGGTGGACAAACTAACCTTTGGAATATGCCAAGTAGTACTAAAAGGGTTGCAATACTTCATAGTATCAAGCTATGATAAGGATGCGATTAGGCAATGGATGAATAGGATAAATGATGTGATGGATGGAGGGAGATGCAAAGAATAGTAGGATAACGAGCCAAAGAATAGATTGAGGTGCTTTATTTATGCAAGGCACGTGTTTGCTAGGTTTTTACCAAGGTACTTGCCCAAAGTGCCACCGAAGTGGTTTTCACTAGAGGATGATTACTTTTCTTTACTTTTTTCAATCTTTTTTTCTCATTTTTTTGGATTTTGATCATTTTTTGATTTTTTTTGTATTTTTCAGTTTTACACCCTTCAAGGCTAGGCATAAAACTTTTTGAGATGCAAGTTGTTGGTTGGTTCCTGTAAGGGTTCACTTTCAGGGGTTGATAGTTGGTATGCTCCTGATCCATAGCTTGCTATGATGATGAAAGGGCCCAACCAATTAGGCTCAAACTTTCCTTTGTTTTCTTGATCTAGAAGGTTCTATTGATTTTGCTTTAAGACAAGTTCCCCTATTTGGAACGACCAACATTTGATCCTCTTATTATAGCTCTGTTTCAGTCATTTTTGATATACCTGCAAATGATTAAGGGTTTCAAGATGATGCTCATCCAGGAGTTCTAGCTCATTTAGTCAAGACACTCTGTAATCTTCCTTAGTGATCAAGTTCTATAGTGACACTCGCAATGATGGGAGCTCAACCTCAATAGGAAAGATGGCTTTTGATTTGTAGACCAAGGAGAATGGGGTTGGACCTATAGGTGTGTAGATACTGGTTAGATAGGTACAAAGAGTGAGATTTAGTTGCAGATGCCAGTCACGACCAACTTCATTTACTATTTTCTTTAGGATTTTAAGAATAATTTTGTTTGCAGCCTCAACTTGACCATTGCCTTGGGGATAAAATAGGGTAAAGAATCGGTGTTGGATGTTGAATCTTTGGCACAAATCTTTCACATCTTGATTTTTAGAAGGGGTTCCATTATCTAAGATGAGGGTTTGTGGAACACCATAATGATAGATTAGGTAGTTTAGGATAAATTTAGCAATCTGCTTCCCCATTATATATGTCATAGGAATGCATCAAACCACTTAGTAAAGTACTCAGTGGTTGTTATGATAAACTTGATGCCACTGGATGAATTTGGAGTGATTTTTCCTATGAGGTCAAGTCCCCACTTAGAAAAAGGCCATGGTGTGATTATGGGTTGCAACTCTTGAGCTAGAGCATGAATCAGATCTCCATGTTGTTGACATTGGACACACTTTTGCACATACTAATGGGCTTCCTTTTTCATGGTTGGCCAATAGTAACCCATACTTAACAATTTCTTAGCTAACGTCATACCACTAGAATGGGACCCACATATTCCATCATGTACTTTTGTTAAAGCATTTAAGGATTTCTCTTGGTTAAGACATCATAGTAATGTCCCTTCAATGCTTCAATGGTAAAGGGTATTACCGAGGATCATGAATCGGGAGGCCTTTTTAACAAAGGTATTTTTAAAGTTCAGGGTGATATCAGATGGGAGGGTTCCTCTACTAAGGTAGGTAGAGATGTCATGGCACCATGGGGATCCACGACCAATAATGACACACATGAATTTAGATTTAGGGATTTTGAAAATTGGCACAAGAAGTTGTTCTACCAAGAATTCACATTGGAGGACATTGTTCAACATGTCCAGTAGTGATCCAATCATTGCCATGGTGTCTATTGCTCTGTTATTCATGTGAGGAATCAGCTCAAAAATTATTTCTATGAAAAGGTCCTTGATATTTTCCACCATATTTTTGTAAGGAGTGAGCTTGTCATCCTTAGTTTGATAGTTTTCATTGACTTGCTTGATAACCAGCTATGAGTCTCCATAGAATTTCATCTCTTGTATTTTCCACTAAATTTTTAAGAGACCAGGTGTCTCTCAACCCAGACTTTTGACAGTAAATGCAATTTTTTTTTGTGCTTTGTTGTTTTGTATTGTTTTTTTTTTGTTTTATGCAATAAGGGTTTTCTTGCAATTTTTGAAGAAATGTTGCCAGAACAAATAAAATGCATAAACTTACAATTACTTAAAGAAAAATATTGACTAATGAAGGGTGATGGAATTTGTTTGGAATGATAAATGTTAACAATACTGAATTGATAGAATGCATACAAAAAGGCAATTAAATATGCAATATTTGAAGAACCTAATTTCTGATTTGCAGTCGCCTGTAGGAGGTAATAAATGGTATGGCCAACTTGTTTAAGGAACTTCTCCCACTAGACAATGATTTCTAAATCCTCAAGAATCCAAGGCATCCACTGTGGAATTGAAAGGAAGTAAAAAAGAAAGGCGATTTGATAACTGTGAAGAATACGCCCTTGCAGCTGTCAAGTACAACCCTAAATCACCAATGAACAAAATCTGTATCATCTTGGAAAGTGTGCCATATGCCAGATAACCGATGGTTGATGGAAAGATTCTCCTCTGGAAAGGAATTGATCCAAACACTGAATAAAAAAATTCACAATAATATCTGTAATAACTTCTAAATGAAGCTATTCCATTCATAGGAAATAAATCAGTTGATATTTCATAGCCTCTAAACTGCAATACACTGAAGATGGCTCGTTTTCCAATGCAAAAGAAAACTAAAACCCTTGGCTTCATTCTCTGTAGAAGGAATTAGCTAAAATCAATTCCCATATCATAATAATGAATTTTCTTCAAAAGAAAACTTATATCTCCTCAAGTAGGTCGATTTCCTTCAAAAATCATCATTTTAAATAAACTTTAAATTTCACTTTTAATTTTCCAATAGTCTGGGTGCCCATTTAATTATAATAATTAATTGAGAAATGGACCCTTCTTCAGGATGGTCGACCCCTTAATTAAGTCACTTAATTTATAACATAAATTTACGTTATAACTTTATAACATAAGCTTCAATTAAATTAATATTTGTTTTGGCAAATAAATATTAATCTCCCTCAATATATGTCCAAATGACAAGCCGTCTGAAGCTGGATGATAAGTGACTGAATCTGCATATGACCAGACCATACTGCTAAAAATAGCAGGGGTGCTCCACTGAGTGTCTCTACTTACTAAAAATAGCAAGTCAAGCAAATGATGTCCAAAAGACCCTGAACGAAAGCCAAACTGAATAATTCTAACAACTGAAGCCAAGCCATGCCTCAACAAGACCCTCTATCCTGCATATTAGCCTACGAGGGCCACATAATAGGCTAATCTCAAGTACTGAAAGATGTCAACTGGAAGGGGACATTACATAATTATTATCCTTAGACCTGTAATTAGGGCTTTGTACTCAGCAATGTTGTTAGTACAAGGGAATGATAGTCAGTAGGAATTTGGAATGAAAACACCTTGAGGGGTGATGAAAATAATGCCTGCTCTGGATCCATGTTGAGTGAATGATCCATCGAAGTACATCTTCCATTGAGCTATGAGATTGATAAGGAACACTGACTCATCATGGAACTCAAATATTAGAAGGTTCTCAGCATAGATAGGTGCTTCTACTAGTTGTTCTATGATTTCTTGTACTTTTATTGCCTTACACTCTACATATACTATGTCAAACTTTGTTAGGATCATCACCCATTTGGCCATTCACCCTGTGAGTGTTGCTTCGGATAACAGGTATTTCAATGGATTTATTTTTGCAATGAGCTTTATTTGATGTGACAACATGTAGTGCCTAGAATTTTGTGAACCAAAAACTACTGCTAGGCATGCCTTCTCAATAGGTGAATAGTTCATTTCATAACCCACCAAGGTTCTACTTATGTATTAGATGGCACTTTCCTTTCCCTTTTCATCATGTTGTGCTAAAATAGCTCCTAGTGTTGTTGGTGTTGCTGAGATATACATGATCAATGGCTTATTCAGTATTGGTGGCATGGGCACTGGAGGTGTTAGTAGATATTCTTTGATTTTTTGGAAAGCTTGATCACACTTCTCATCCCACTTTATCCCTTTATGGAGAAGATGCAAAAAGGGGTAGATTTTATCTAACAGTTGTGCTATGAACCTCTTGATAGACTACAATATTCATTGTAACCCTCTCATTTTATTTAGTGTTTGTGGTGGTTCCATGTCTAGGATGGCTTTTACCTTTGTTGGATCAATTTCTATCCCTCTTTGCAAGATGATGAAGCCAAGAAGTTTCCCTGATGTGACCCCAAAGACACACTTTTTTGGATTTAACCTTACTTTGTATTCTTCCAACCTGTCAAAGATGGGTCCTAAGACTTGTATGTGCTCACTTCTTTTCTTTGATTTTTCCAAAATATCATCCACATAATCTTCAACTATTTTGTGGATCATGTTGTGGAAGATGAGGGTCATTTCCCTTTGATAGGTTGCTCCTGCATTCTTTAGCCCAAGTGGCATCACATTCTAGCAATAGGTTCCCCATGGACAAGTGAACATAGTTTTATGTTGATCCTCCTTGGCAATTATGATTTGGTTGTAGCTTGAAAAACTATCCATAAGTGACAACATTTCAAGCCCAACTGTTAGGTCTACAATGAAGTCGATATTCAGAAGAAGGAAATCATCCTTTGGAAATGCTTTGTTAAAGTATCTGAAATAAGTGTAGATTCTGATGCCCCTAGTGCTTTTTGAGACTGGTATTAGGTTTGAAACCCACTCAGGAAAATCTATTGGTTGGATGAATCTAACATCAAGAAGCTTTTGTAACTCAAGTTTAACCAAGAGTGTTATTTGAGGGTGCATTTTCCTTAATTTTTTCTTAACTGAATTAGCTTCAGGATAAAATTCTAAGTGATGCACAACCACTTCTGGGTCAAGTCCTAGCATATCTATGTATGACCATGTAAATTTAGTTCTATGCTCTTTCAGGAAGGCCACCAAATTCTTTTGCTCTTCATCCAAGAAAGATTCAATAGAGAAAGTGATCTTAGGTGCTTCTTCGGTTCCCACATTGATTGGTGTAACCTTTTCTGCTAGTATTGTTGACTTCTCTAGATGCATTTCACTAAGGGGGATATTGAATCCCTCATCCTTGGGAACCTTAGAGAGGTTTTCGCCATCAGATGCATCCTTTTTTTTTACTTTTTTAGGATTAGAAAGTGCCACAGTGTGGTTTTCACTTAAAGCTCTGCATGTTAGTTGCATTTCATTTATTTTGCGACTGGGGGATTCAATCGTCTCCCCATAGTACGCCTCTGTATCTAGCTCTATATCAAAATATACTTTATGATATACCCATGGTAAGTTGTCATGGAGTCCCATGAATTCTAAGATTGCTTCATCATTTTTGAATAAATCCAGAATTGGTGGTCCTTGTTGGTCCATGTTGATGAGTTGTGGGTAGACTAGGAATATTTTAGTTGGTTGATTGGTTTGAGAAAAGGATATAATGGATATCATAAAGAGGGATTTGTTTTCAAATAAATCAGCAACATCTAAGGGGAAGTCATCTAAGGTCGTATCACGTGATGTAGGTGACCAAGAGGAAGCCTCAACTCTTTTAGCAGAAATACCTTTTCCAATAAGTGAGACCTTGCCAGTAGTACAACCTAAGCCAAGGTTTTTTAGTCATTTCTCAGGAATGATGGGTTCTAGTAAACCATTGTTATTCTATTCTAGTCTCTTGTTATTTTTATATCCCATTTCCTTCATGAGCTGCAATCCTTTGTTATTATATTTGATAGGAAGAGCAAGGAGAGGTTGGTCATCTTGATAGAGAAGTTTAGAGATATCATCCTCATTGAAATCTTCTTGATTCAAATCACCCCACTTGGTGAAGGTGGTAACTGCCATCTTGATATCTCAGGCCCTTTACTATTAGTTGTAGGTTTCCCATGAGTTTGAGGAGAAGTAGGTAGCTCTCCTAAGACAAAGGTGTTCTTCATTAGCTTGTAGTTCCCACAACCATCATCTTGAATAACTGCTTAAATGATATTAGGTATATTATGCACAATGAGTTCCTTTGTTTTAGAAGTAGATGCAAGGGATGATGGGTCAACAAATGGGGTGGAAGGTGTAGGCCCTTCATAATTTTTAGGTATTTGAGGGATTTTATAGAACTTGGCTTCAATACTTTTGCAGTAGTAAAAAGGCTTAGAATCTCCATAGATAGTAATCTCTCTGCCCTTGAAAGGAAACTTCACACATTGATGATAAGTTGAGGCTACAAATTTTAGAGCATGGATCCAAGTTCGACCAAGTAGTATGTTGTAAGGAAGATCAAGGTCCAACACTTGAAATGTAGTTTCTGTAATGAGCGGGCCTACTTGGATGGGGAGCGCAATGATACCTTGTGATACCCGTTCTTGGTCGTCATATGCCCTAATGGTGGTACTATTTGTCTTCTCAATAGTATCCTTTGAATAGCCCAAAATTTTGATCAGCTGAAGGGAGAAAATGTTTAATCCAACACCTCCATCTACTAAGAATCTTTTGACCTTTTTCTTATGAATGATAACCTCAAGGTGTAAAGCACGGTTATGAGATGGTTGTGATGGAAGACATTGCTCAAAGAAGGTGAGAAGATGACTAGTAATATGGCCTACCATATCTTGATATTGATCTATTTCAATATCCTCAGGAACGGATGACTCTGATAAAGATTTCTTAAGGATTTCCCAATGTGCGTGTGATAGCCTTAACAATTCTAGGATTGATATCTGTGTGGGAGTCTTCTTGACTTGATTTAGGAGATTATACTTATTGGTACTTGATGTTGGTTGAGTAGATTATGCCCTAGATGGGGATGGGACTCCTTGAATGTTGACTTTACCACGTCCTATGGTGACTCCACACTCTGTACTATGCCCATTGATGGTGATGATAGTGATGGTGCTATCATAAGAAGCAACTACATTGGAATAGGTATGTTGCACGTTCGTATAATCCTTAGGTTTCCCAGTGTTATTTTCTTTGTTATGATCTGGCATAGGGTTCTTGTATATCTTAAGATCCTGATTCTCAACTGGTAGCTCAAAAGATATGGTATCATTTTCTATGAGGTCTTGGATGATGTTTTTGAGCCTCATGTAGTTTTTTGTTTTGTGTCCTTTGATCTTGTGAAAGTCACAAAGGTCCTTGTTATACCAAGATGGTTTCTCTTGCGGTTCTTGGTATTTTTCAAAGTTGTGAAGTGTTATCAGATTTTAATCTACCAACTTTTTCATGATAGTCTCGATGGGTTTGGATAGTTGTGTGTACTTGTGTATAGGATAGTTGTTCTTGTTAGGCATTTTCCTTTGCATTTTAGTGTTATGGATCTGATTGTTCCGAGAAGGTGTTATTTGTTGCACAGTTGGCTGGATGTTGGTAACTCGATTGTTGTTCGGTTTAGGAGAACTTAGGATTACCTTAGCATCTACCACACCATCATTTGTTATGTTTTTTTTCTTAACCAAAATACGAGGCTTGGCATTTGAACTTCTTGATGGTAATTGTCTTTGTAATATTGAGTATTTACCTATGATATTAGAGCTCTCTTGATGTTAAGGGCTCTAGGGACAAGCTCGTCATATGATGTGATGCACTACATTTTCAAGTGGAAAGATAGATCTAGATCTAGATTGGCTATGATAATTCCCACTTGTTGTTCATCGGGAAGAGGCCACTTGCCTTTACTTGCTCTTTGTCTCCACCATTGTAAGAAATTAGCAAAATTTTCCCCTTTATTTTGTCTAAGAGTTTATAATCCTCTAGACTAACATCCATCTCTAGATTGAAGGAGAAGTGATCAATGAATTTGCTAGTAATTTCTTGAATTTTTTTTATACTAGGAGGTAGATGAGAAAACAAATCCATAGAAGGAACTGTTAAGCTTTGAGGGAAGAGGCACATTAAATATGAATCATTGTAGGCCACCTCCATGCACATGACGTTAAATTATTTGATATGGTCCATAGGAATTCCTCTTCCTTTATATTTATCAAATTTGGGGATTTCAAAATCAGGAGGGAATGGTACCATTGCAATGTTTCGATCGAATGGATATGGACACAAGTTTTGTGTATGGGGCTTATTTTCCTTTCCCATGTGAAGGTCTTGCATTTCTTGTGAGAGTACTTTAAATTGCGATGCTAGATCGTCTTGTGGGTTGGGTGCAGGAACATATGGTGGGATGTTGGATGAGTTGTATGAGGTGTATGGTGGTGTAAGATTTGGTGATGGTGATTGGGGTATCTATGTGTATGTTCCTAATGAGTTTGGATTGACGATGTTTGATTAAGGATTATAATAGGAACCTTGTTGTTTTTTTTGTGCATACTATTGAGCTAGTAAGGATTGTTGTTGAGCTTGTTGTTGTTGTTTTTCCACTAGGGCTTGTTGTTGGGCATGTTTTTGTTGTGTTACTAAGGTTGCTTGATGGGATTGATATTGTTGTTGTGCTACTTGTTGTGCTACTAAGGTTGCTTCTTGTTGTTGTGCTAATGTTGCTTGTTGTGTTGCTACTTTTTTTTGATGTTGTTGTTATTGTTGTTGTGCTAAATATGCTTGTTATGTTGTTGCTTGTTGTTGTTGTTGTGCTGCTATGGCTTGTTGATAGGCTTGTTGTGCTTGTTGTAAGGCTAAGGCGTGCACTTGTAATGTGGGATCAGGTGGTTTTTGAGACATCTGTGGAGGATTATGGATATTGATGTTTTGAGTGGGTAATGGATTAGTGATGAAATTTTGGGGATTCCCTTGGTTCAACATTCCTTGTAAGATGGTAAAGTGAGGTGGAGGAATGTATGTTTGAGATCCTGTTTGATTTGGAATAGTAAAGGGGATTGATGGAAAAGATGAGGATGGTTCCATTAGATTATGTGATGTAAATGACACACTAGGACCTTGAGTCCATTGGCTGAAAATATTTCCGTGTCCTATGTCTTGAGGGTTTCCTTGTGTTAGGGATGTATTACCAGTGTTGACAGGATTTTTTACCAAGGGATTTCTTTGAGATGGGTTAATAATGGATGGTGTGGATGTGTTTTGAAAAACCAAAGGTATGGATGAACCCATTGGAGGATTGGGTAAGGATGTCCCTATTTTCTTCAAGGGTTGAATCTGCGGTATGGTATTGATATGACCTTGCACACTGTTTTGAGATACCTGATCTGCTCTGATTTGTGTGATGGTAGGAACACTTGTGGTACTCATGGGTATGGATGAAGAGGGATTCCCTAAATATGTAAAATTTTTGGTTGACTAATGAAGATAAAGAGGTGTGTATATCTGTTTAGGATCTTTAGGAACAAAAGGAGCACCAAAGCTAGGTGTTAAAGTGCTTGTGTTAAATGGAGGATTGGTTTCAAGTGTTCCCACAAATGTGTTGTTTTAAAATGAAAGAGCATAACCAAAGTATTTTTCAAGGCTTGTTGCAATACTGGGAATGTAGGTCTGATTTAGCTCGAGTGATGGGGTTGTGAAAACTTGTGTTAAATTCTATGTCACAAACATCGGGGAGATAGGAGCTACATTTTCAAAGGCTTGATGTTCCATAATTTCCTCCTTAGTGAGTTCAAATGGGTTTTTTGTGATATCTTCTATCTCATATGGTCCTAATGGTGATGAAGGTTGTTGTGATGGTGTAACTTGACTTCTCAAATCAAATTCTAAAGGATTTGGATCACTTGAGGTAAATGTCACTTTGGTTTTCTCCTTGATTCTCTTGTGTTGTGATCTAGTCTTTACCATAAATGTTGTCACCTTTGGGAGAGTTGTGTTGCGATTTGTGATGTTTGAACACTTTGGTTGACTCAAATCTGGGTAAAAGGGATGCTCTAAGTCTTTTGGGAGAAATGATGATAATGGGGATGAAAAGATGAGTGATGTGGAGAGTATCTTTGCAAACGTTTTGGAACAAGACTTTTGACTTACTCTTGATGTTTGATGTTGGGATAAAGGATGTTTATGAACTCGTAAATATTTAGGGTATACTCATGAAATTCAAGATGAAATAGTTCAAGGATGATAACTAGTCTAAATGCATGGAAAAGGATGCATTTCACATACAAAATATCCAAGTTAGGGGGTTGGTTTGATTTGATGTTTAAGTCAAAAGACATTGGTGTACTCAATTTTTTGCAAAGATATGTGAAGCAGAGGATGAAATTTGATAAAGGGGTGGATGAGATGTTTGACCCAATGTTGACTTAAATTGAACCTTTGTCTTGACAAGACCAAGGTAGTGAGAATGATGCTAGACCTCTAAAATGTTCAAATCATAAAGACCCGATGTTGATTTAGATGAGAGGATAGATGGGGATATTTAGACCTTTTTAGTTCCTCCTAGCTCAAGCATAAAAGTTCCTTAACAAGTGGTAATGATTGTGATAAAGTATTGAGGCCCACTTCCTACTAAACTGTGAACTACGATACCTACATTGGCAATGACGGGATATCAATCTTCCCCTATGGATTTTTATTGTGTGATGGATCATTTAGAGGAGTTTAGTATCATGAAAAAGACCAATATTTTGACTCCAAAAGAATGCATATAGTTTTGGACTGTTTCTTGAAACGTGTTTGTAGAATTTTGCTACCAACTTGTCTCTATTCTTATGAATTGTTAAAAGATGTTTCTTGAGATATTTTGGACTTATATGCCTAAGTCTAAAGTGGTGACTTGTAGACCTTACTTTAGGGATCCTGACTTTACATGAGATCATGTAGACATAGTTCAAGTTTATAGAAGAAAGGAAGATATTTATTGCCACACAGGTGGTGGTAATGTGGGCCTTCCAACCTCAATATCAAAATGTTCCTCTTCTTCGTCTAAAATGGTTGTTGTTTTTCTCCACTAGGTATTTGTTTCAAAAGTGAAGATTCTCAGACCACTAATGAGATCGGCTTGTTCTCAGTTAATGAGTTAAAAGTTTGGTTGTATTATAGCACTTGGAAGATTAGGTTTTTTAATAGGAGCAATTAGTCTCGAAATAGTCATGTGGGGTTCATTTTTCAATTTATCTTGCTTAATGGGTTTATTTTACCACAATCACTTGTCTGGATTAAGTTTTCAAACTAAATGTTTATGCCAAAAACACCATAACTTTCACAATGTCCATTTTGTGAGAATCATGAGGTTGAAGCAATAATTTCCTATGTTGTCTTTAGAAAATATGGATTTTGATATAAGTCAAAATATTTAGAAATATCTAAGGAGATAATACTTAGGACAAGTAGCAATATCAAGGCTTTTTCAAGAGGTATCCATATTTAGGCCAAAGTGTTTGAAATTTTGAGGAAGATAGTGAATGTTTGTTTTTGCATCATTTTAGGAACAAGAAAAGTATTAAACTAACTCACAATAATTACAACCCTAGGTTCAAAATGGCTATATTTGTTGAGTCCCCACTTGGATTTCTCCAAACACTAAACAATGTGAACAGTTAGAGATTTGGCGACACTGGTTCCCCTTTGTGACACACACTTATTGGGACCACCAAATCTAAAAATCCTTAAAATCCAGACATCAAAAGGATTTCTTATGTTTCTAAAATTGAATAGTAAGAATGTGGGGTGGCTTCAGAATGACCATTCTTGCACCAACAAATATTAAGTATTTTTGGCTTCTAAACAAGGGTTTGTAATAAGGGTTTCCAATTTAGGGGGTGCAATGATAAACTTTGTTAAGAGGTCTCCTAACCCTTAGAAGAAGGAATTTATGCATCATAAAGATACTGGGGGAGAGCTATCATGTACTGCTTCCCGTTGATCACAATTTTCATTTCAACCATACATTTATATAGCAGTTTGGAAGAGCTTGCCTTTAGCTCATCACCACTTGGGTCATTCCCTCCTTTTGAAGCAGGGAGGAAGGCCCTCTAAATATAAACAATAGCGAGGAAGTACATCCATAGTTTGATCATCTTCATTCATATGAACAAAGAGAGAACACACACTATGCCTTTTTATCACACTCGCAAGGGGGTTTAGTTTTAATCTAAATTGAAAGATGTAGGTGATTTTGCAAAGTGTTGAAGAATATTTCTATTTCTAAATGTCACCAAATGGCACAAGAGAGTTGCATATGTATTCAATAACAATGTTTCAAATCACAAAACATAAGAAATAGTTGTAAATTTTAACCCCTCAAAGTAGTGATGAACTTTCATTTTAAGTACCAAATGAAATATGAAGTTGTTTTGTTCAATTTTAAACCCAAAAAAAATAATGAGATGAGGGTTCAATTTTAATCCCATATGAGTGTTCATTTTAAACCCAATGGAAATTTAGTGTGTGACCTAAAGTAGAAACTAGAAAGCATAAAATTTGGGTTATAATTGCCCCCAAAGCGTCAAATGCTTGTTACAATCACAAAATTTTAAGGTAAGAAAGGATTTCTTCACTTTAGCTCCATGTCATTCAACCTACAAAACCCTGTTAGTCTAGCAACTATAACACAATTAGAAGTGCATTAGTGAGCTGAGGAATTGAGAAAATTAAAGTACATGTCAAAAAAATGATCCTAAAACTTCTTACCCTGGTTGAGCGTCGTTGCACATGATAGCATCATGATTTAAAGTCTGGGCGTCACTCTAGTGAAAATGGGCATTGCTCTGCAGCAAAAATAGAGAGCACAATAGTTCTAGGATTTTGTTAGGAGTCACTCTAATGAATTTGGGGGTGTCACCGTTTGAATTCTTTGATACCTCTATATTAAATTGGTGTCACCATATTTTAAATTAGCGCTAGTGCATTTAATCAACATTGTTGTTTCAAACTGAGATAACATCGCTATATGGCGATGCACTTCAAATGTGTCATTGTATCTGCAAAAAAGAAAAATGAACATAGTTTAAACTAAAAAACTGATTAATTGACAATTTTCCCTCCTTCTAGCACCAAAATGTGAGACGAGGATTGTCAGGGTGGGTCGATTACACTTGATCCATGATGAATTGAAGTATAACTTAGCCACTACACCTCCATCACAAAAAAAATCATTAAAATTGAAAGTTAAATTAAGAATAATTTATTGAAACTAAAAGTTACAAACTATGAAAATAGTTAAATTTCTACTTTAACCCATTTGAAACTTATCATGTTTGGAATTGGTGTCGTGTTGATGTGGAACAATGACCCTTTTCCAATCCCATGATTATTGAGCTTGTTTCAATTGATTCTATGGAAGAAAATTGGTGAAAACATTGTGATAAATTGATGAAAACCTGATTTATGCTAAATTAAACATGATGCAAGCTAAATTAACATGATTTTATGCTAAAATTGATCTAGTTAGGCAATTGCTAAGCTAATCTAAGCTAATTCTACTCTAAAAGATGGAAAACCTAATTTATAAACAAACTCAGATGGATGCATGGAATCCATTAATTGATGTCTTAAGCTATTATGCAACTAAAATAAACTAAATTAAGCTAAAAGTGAGTAAATGGAGAGTGTGAGTGCAAGTGAATTCAACAACATGACTTTTCAATTGAAAGATGGATCCATTTGTCTTCAAATAGTGTTCTATTTATAGGAGAGAAAATGAGAAATGAAGGGTTGAAATCAAAAAGCTTAATCAACAGTCTAAGATGAAAGGAAAAAGAGGCATGGATCATGGATTATCATCAATGAATGAGAATACAAGATGAAAATTAATCAAGGGCTCACATTTTTTCCAAACAAACACACTTTTTACTTGCACACATAGGTCACTAGGTGACTTGCTCAAGAGGTTAAAGTTTTAGCTTGTTCAATAAGCCAAGTGAGATGATTGGAGGAGAGATAATATTCTTTGGAATATTCTCATGGGTGAGGATAAAGTTATTTTTCAAATTAAAAGAAAGTTTAAATTGTGCAAAAAAGGAGATAAGGGGTATTCCATGGGAATATTCCCCTTTTGAAGGAAAATTAGTTTAATTTTAATTAAACAAGGTTTAATTACATAATTAGGGGATTAGAAGAATTAAAGTGTTTTTCATTAAATTAAATAATTTAATGAATGGGGAAGAGATGAAATGATATTTAATTAAATAACTTAGGGTTATTTAATTAAATAAGATGACTTAGGGAATTAAATTAAATGTTTTAATTTATTTAATTTAATGAGATGAAGTGTTATCGTGAAATGAGGTGAATTAACCTGACTTGATGAATTAGGTTAAATAGATGAAAATGACACAATTAATTAATTATCTAGGCTAATTCAATTAATTGAGAGAAAAGAGGATGGATTTGAGAGGAAATGATGTTAGTAAACCTGACTCGAGTGTATGATATCATTTAGGACATTTTTCTATATCTATAGGAACAACGAGCACAAAGGAAGAATGACACATGGAGAGATAGAGAACATATAGAGACTTTTGGGTCAGCATGGAAGAGACCTAAATGTCTCGATGCCTTGCGTCATCCCCAAAATGAAAACACAAGACAAAGGTTTACGACATATGGAGGAATGTAGATACAAATAGAATAATGTCACAATAGATTTGCTTCCTTTGTATCCTTGCACCAATGGAGTGACAAGGGTCATCCAAAGTAGGCTCACAAACATATAAAAACATGCTAAGAAACATTGTATAGGGGGATCACAGTACACACATGCAATAAAAAAGAACATGAAGACAAATACAATACTAGTATGGCACATGCGAGTCAACCTATAGTAGGTCATCCACATCCCAATCTTGTCCATCATATATGAAGGCAGATAACTAGCCAAAGGGAAAACGACAAGTGTCGTACTAGGAGATTCACCAAGTTCAACATATGGTGAGTCACTCTTGTTAGGAGGACTATCACGGTTGTGATCATCTAAGCTCATGAAAGAGGAAAATAATAAATTCAGCTCATTATGCACTTCCTTGTCAATCTTAGCAATTTGATCATCATCATCCAAGTTAATCATAACAGGAGGCCTAATGACAATGTCCATATAATTTTCTTGTTGTTTTTGTTGCAGTGAAGGTGGAGGATCATCATGCTTTGTTTCAAGTAGTGTTTGATCTTGGTTTTATGTTTCATTCTCTTCTTTTAATCTACGAGCAATATCATGATGTCTACGCCTACACTCTTTAGAATTTCTATTTCTTTTTGTATGATTTTCAAGTTGTGATTGTGTAGGAGCGGGTTTATCAACCATTCATTTCTTTTCTTCCCCAAAGGGAGGAACGAAAGGAACTGTGGGAGGTTGTTCAATCATTTTTTATTTAGCTTTGCAAACTTTTTTTATCTTGGGAGGGAGAATAGGACTTATGTGGTTCTCTCTTGGTCTTTTGTAGGAAATAGGTGAAGGATTTGTCATTGGTTGGTCTTGGTTACTTGGAAGGTATTTTGGTTCAATCATGGTTTCATCAATGGTAGGAGGCTCAATCGTGGGTTGAGACATGTTGCTAAGGGATAATTCTATTATTCGCTTTGCCTTAAACTTTTGATAAGATTTAAAAAAGAAGTCTTCATGAGGCCTAATAGGTTCCATAGGTTTGATCCAAAACAAATCCAATGATAAATTCCCATGGGAAGACACATAATTAAAGCCACTATGGTGCACAATAAAAATCTCATTGCGAAATGGAAACTTTAAGCATTTATGCACTACTGACAGGACACTGTCCATGGAATGTAGCCATGGGTAACCAAGCTTCACATGGAATTGGTTTGACAATTGGATGATGGAGAATGAGACATTCAATTTTTTTGAACCAACTTGTAAAGGAAGAGTGATCAAACCTATTGTGGGGCAAGCAAAAACATTATGTGTTTTGATCCATGCTTTCAATTGTTCATAAGAATCTTGATAAATTTCATGCACAAATAAGAATTCTTTGTTGATCACATTCTCTACACATATGGGATCAATTAATATCCCATTAGTAGGCTTGTCTTTGATTCTTCCAGAAATGTGAAGAGGACCATCAGGTTTGTTAGGTCTCAAAAATGTAGGTTTGAACCACAAGAGGTTGGCGAGCTCTCACAACGTTTTTGGCTAATGTACAAGGCCAAATGATGAATTTGAACCTTCTTCTCTTCAGGTTCTACCAAACCTAGGTGGGTACACCTATATAATTGAAGTAGATTTAGAGTTGTATGACTTGATTGCATTGGTGGATCTATTACAATGTCATAAATGCAATAGATGATAGCTTGCTAGTTACTTTTACTCCTACTACATAAAAAAAAAAGTGTGTATATACTTCATTTTTATGAAATTTATTTTCTGGGGTGTGACAAATTAGTGCCTTCTATCCACATGGGTAATGGAGTCAAAAATCAATAATGATATGTGTTTCCCTTTTTTGGCTTAACTCTAGTTCCTAGGCACTTTGAGAATGAGGTTCTATGACTGGCATAAAACTTCATTAAATTTATGACTTGCATAAATTGTGCTGGAATATTTCCTTACCAGGTTCTTCTTCAATTATCCAAAAGAAATCCTTACATCACTGTGATTCATTCAGAAGAATTTAAATTTGACTTGCAGACACCAATTGATTAAATCACACAAAATGATAATACATTTTGATAAATCAAAAACATACTTGATATACTAATTTAAATGATTAAAAGACCTCAAGTTGGAGACAACCAAATAAAAATTATCAATAATTGCATCACAACAACTAAACACCAAGAAAGGATTTCACCAGTTAAAACATTATCTCCATTGCTTTGCTTAAAAAGATATGTACATTATATGCATCCCCTGTTCTGATTCTCTCCCTTTTCTAACTTCACTCTTATTATCATGATTTTACTATACATATATACAACACATTTTAGGGTTATGACCCTTCATTTGTTCCAGTGCAACTTTTCAACATTCTTTGGTAAAAATATAATATTTAATTAATTTCCTTTTTGGAAAATTAAATATTTTAACCGTAATCTTCATTTTGCAATCTTCGTGAAAAATCAATTTTAATGATTATCCTTCTTTTGCTGACAACTTTGTGTTTTGTGCGTTCACCCAATAAACAAATATTATTTGGGTAAAAATAATCACCCATCTTGCCACTTGACTTTCTCTTATCTTCTTCGGTGAAAAATGATTTATTGCAATATAATGAAATTTACCTTTCAAAATATTCACCATCTTCACAATAAAGTCTTTGTCTTTATTTTTCCTTATATTCCCAAAAAAATTTATTACTTTTTTAATTTCCTCGGAAAAATATTTCACACCTTAGTGAAAATATTTACATCATATTGCTTTACAAAGCATAATCACATTTTGATAATATTTTCTCTTTCTCGTGCATGAATATTTATCTACATAGTGCATGCAAAACACATTACTTCTCGCTTCATAACTATGTTTTTCACCGCATACCCGCACATGCATTAGGGTTTGCTAGTGGGACTGCGATGACTTATCGCTCTACCACACATCCTTAGGGTTTCCTTCGCGGGGATGCGGTAAGACAAGAAAGTAATTTTGAGCTACATCCTCTAATCATGGTAGTCAAAATGTCTTGCATTCTTTTGTATAATTCCATATTTTGTGCAAATGCATGTTAGGGTGTTTGCAACAGCGAACAAAACTCACTTCCAATCATGCTTTGATGGATATAAGGTGTTTACTTGAAAGTTTCTAAATATCATTCAACAAACCCACTCTTTATCTCTATAACCCTTGCGCAGAATGGTAAGATATCTCTTGGAGCAGGCCTGGAATTTGACAGTCACTCCTACCTGTCATATAATTTTTTTATTATGGTTTGGTCATTTAAATGCCTGTAAAAAATTGTTTAATTTATGAATTTTTATATAAAATATTTATAAATGCAATATCTTGAAAAATCAAAAAACAATGATAATTATTAGTAATAAATATAAAAATTTGATGTTATAATTAACAATTAACAAAAGTTTCTAAGTTTATATTAAAAGAAAATCTTGTTAAATATATTAAAAGTTAAAAAATAATTATATTCTATTTTGAAAAGATTCTAAATTAATACATATTTTTATAATAATATTATAAATCGCATATATTAATATAAAAAAAAATGATAACTATTATAAAAATGTCAAAGTTTCTAAATTCATATTAGAAAGTATTCAAAAAAGTTATATTCTATTCTAAACTAATTTATCATTTTATAATAAAAATTATAAAATGATATATATTATAAATTAAAATACTATATTATCTATATTATATTTTGCTTATAATATTTTTTTACAATTTAATAAAAATATAGCAAGTCAAACTATACGGTCTAATAAATTTTATAGCTGTAATATACGGTCTAAAATTGAAAAAACGGTCAAATAGACCATCAAATTCCAGGCCTGTCTCGGAGGCATTCTGTTGAATAATTTTTTTCCATGTCTCCCGGTGATAACTACTTCATGAATCTAGTTCTTAATTTTTATTTCCTTCCTTTTACGTTTTGTTTCCATCATGGAAAGTGTCTGCATTACGGTCCAGAGTAATTGACCATTAGCTTCAAATGTTGTCAGTAAAGACTTTATCACACCATGAGCATATAAATTGTTCAATGAAATAGGGTTACACAATTCCTATCAATATGTTCCCATCAGTATGGTACAAGAGCTCAATGTGGGTTAAAAAATATCCTTTCGATTATATATATTTCACAGATGGAATTTTTAGGGTTTTCATGTGTTTCAGTTTAAATTAACCATAAAATCTAGAGAGTGTTGCTGATATCTTGTACTTGTGTAAGAATTCCCTTTGTAATATCAATTTGCATTATGAAGATTTCCTAGTTGCGAGACACCACCTTCTTCTAGTCGATTGAAGCATCCCAGATCTTTTATTATTAGTTCCACATATGGGTGTACATAATCATATATCGAAGGCTCATCAAATTCATTTGGAAATGACTCCCAATGTTAATTTGGAACCCAATTAGCACTCTTCAATACCTTCAAAAGTTCCTCAAGAAAAATTTGATTGCCGATAGGGCTCAAGTGTAGTCCATCACTGAGGAATTTTGTCTCCCACTCCTTTGTTCTTTGAATAGCATTCCATAGATCTATGACACCAACATCCATATCCTTTGCTAGATCCAAATAGGCCTCAACATGTACTCATGTGCTTTTTCATTTGTACAATCAGGATAATTTCATCATTGATTTCCCACTTGTGTTTGGCATGAGCTCTATGTGCTTCTTTAAATATAAGTGGTGGATTAATAAGAACCATGTGAGACATATCTAAAAGACCCTTGATATGTGCACAAATTTTTTGAAGGTTTTCTTTGTACTCTTGAAGTGGCACATGTTGGCCCTTTCCACTACGAAGTGGCTAGGAAACATCATTGGATCCAAAAAATACTATCACTAGAGTAGGCTAAGATTGATGGTCCTTTGGGAAAAAATTTTCCAATACAGCTACAACTCGACGAGAATTCCATCCTTGAAACCCTCTAAGAAAAATTTCAACCTTGCAGGAGTAATAATCAGCCAAACTGGTGCCCAAGCCTACGAGCTGGCAACAATACTCTTTCAGAGATGCCCTGAATATATAGCACAAACAGTGGGCACTAGTTCCCTTCCATCTCTCTACACTTGCGTTTTTCAAATATAGGCCAATTGGGGCCTTGGGAAGAGATACTCTTGGATGAGTGAGTTAGCATCACCAACAATAGATGCTTCCACTTATGGACAAAAATACTTAAAGGTAATCATAGCTGCAGTATCTGCAAACATCCCTTTGAATACACTATACCCTTGAATGCATCAAACTTTATGTATATTTCAACCTCTTTTCATGAAATTTCTTCTCCAACTTTTGGTTAAAAAGCACACAATCCCATATTATCTAGTGAATTTTTATACAATTATAAATCCAGAGTCACAGGTAAGAAGATTAACCCTTCATTTTGAGGATATTTAGTTCATCTTGACTGAATCAGGGATTGCTTTAATGCCAATATTAAGATGCTTCCTTCATCAATGGAGGCAGTGTAATCATAACATGCAACATGGATATTGGTAGTGGGGGAATGTATCTCCTCCCTAGATGATTGAGTTTCATAAAAAAATTATCTTGTAAATATCCTATTAAAGACCCATCATGTATAGCAGAATTTTCTTTTTGCTTCTTTTCACTATGATAAAATGAGTTAAGTAGCCTTCAAAATGAATTTGGAAAATTGATCAAAACTTATCACAGAGCTACGAAAATGAACCAAAGTGTTGATTTATGATAGGGGAGTATGCTTGTAAAATTTTCTTACATGAGCTCATTAGGATTAAAAACTGTTAATGTTCAAAATTACTTGACATTTCCTGAAAATGCAGTGTTCAAAACTGGGTAAAATCCATTTGGAATTGATTTTGAAAAAGTACCAAATGATGTCCAAACGCCCTAAAAATTGGCATGGAGGTAGACTTTGGTGTAGAAAATAAAAGGAACCAATCATTTTTTTATGATCATCATCCATTTTTTTAATATTTACCCTCAAAGCTGACCATTTTAATAGAATTTTCATTGTACTGTCAGCAGATTTTCTCAAAAACCCTTCAACTTGTCGCTTTGAAACTTTGTCAAAACTGATTGTAGAGATCTAAAAAACTGGCAGAGATACTCACATATAGTAGATGAACATGTATAACAAGTGATTTTTCTTGGAATTGCACTGACTTCATTTTATGATTTTTCAACGTAGGTCACTGGAGTGGATTTTACACTTGTGTTTCTGAGTGTTGCAATCAAACTTTTCATCATGGCACCTTCAAATTTTGGAAAATTTTTGAAGGTTCCAATAGGGTACACGTCTAAATATGTCATTTTTTGAGAAAAAAATGTCAAGGGGCATTTTGGTTTGGCCCTTATGAGGTTGTACATCAATGAAGCCGACCATACATTGTAATTCTC
The DNA here is from genome assembly GCA_007258455.2 of Sequoia sempervirens. Lineage (NCBI taxonomy): Eukaryota > Viridiplantae > Streptophyta > Pinopsida > Cupressales > Cupressaceae > Sequoia > Sequoia sempervirens. Next base: position 343,068,213 of record VDFB02075321.1, on the reverse strand, counting down.
CTTCATTTTCACTCATATTGTCATAATTCTCATCTTCAAGTTTTTCAACACTACTAATTGGTTCCAGGAGCTTGAGAGTGTGGTGTGAAATATGTACATGGTTGTGGATGCGGTAGTAAAAAAAGGGTGATGGCTACAATCTTGGGACATGGAAAAATCAAGAAACAGTAGAGGAAGAAGGAGAATAAGGATGAGGCTAATTTTTTTAGGAAAGATGGTGATCAAAGATAGCTTTGAAGATTCTATTAAAGACCCGATGAAGGCGTGGAACCTCATTGAGGATGCTTAATGCTCAGGTCTTGTTTCCCTTTCTTTTCTTTTTTTTGATGTCATGAAGTCTTTTTGTCCCTCTCTGTGGCATATTAGTGGTAAAGGCTTTAGATTCCTGGACTGTTTTAATTCTAGCTTTATCTCTTATATGAACTTTGGTAACATGTTGGGTAATCTTTATAGGTTATGCTTATATAACCTTTTTTGCATGGATGGATGTTAATATGGATTGGTTATATCTATATGGGATGCTTGATAGGTTTATAATTTTTGATGCGGTTGGTATAGGACAATGTTTTGGTTGGTTGGGTTTGGGGGGGTGGTTCTCCTTCAATTCCACTTCCTCTATTTTGTTGTTTTGTCTGGATGTTGTTCTCTGGACTTCTTTGCTACTAATGTAAGGGATCAAGGCCCTTTCCCTACTTAATCTATCAAAAAAATTCATCACATCATTTTTGGCATCACTAGATTTCATAAAAGATATATTATGATTTGGCATGGGGTTGGTAAAAGTTTGCAAATTTTGGTTGGGTGGGGCAATAGAATTATTTCCTTGGCCATTAACACCACCAATTTGGATGTGATTAGAATCAATGAGGTCTTAAACAATATGTTTAAGATGCTTACATTGTTTTGTATCATGTCCATTTTTTTGGTGATAATGGAAAAACGAATTTGAGTTAAAGTTTGGAGGTAAGGGCTTAGTTGTATCAATGAATCTAACAAGAGCTAAGGTAACTAAGTTCTTACTCAAAATTTTCAACATGATGGAGTGAAGGGTATCAGGTAAAGGGGTAAATTGTCTACTCCTCTCCCTAAATGGATATGGATTTGTTGTTTTTATAGCAGCCACTTGGGAGTTAATGTAACGCCCGTCATGCAAACCCCAAAGGACAACTACTAAACACACATTTTTTTTAAAGAAAAAAGTACACATATTAAGTACATATAAAGTACCATTATATATCATTACATTACACGATAACATATCAAACATCTAAGTCCTTTGCGGCACACAAGGTCACATCGTATAAAACCAACCCATAACAAAAGATTCATATAAAGCTAAATAACTTAACTAACTTTACATCCATCATAGACATTAAAATAACCATTTGCAAGAGATAATATCCATACATTCATAAGCATAAATATAAATACATCACATGATACCAAACCATAATAAATCTCATGAATCATGAATGATTACAAGGGTGCATTTACATTACATCATCTTTTCATACATTACATGTTCATATACATGAATTACATCAAAATCTCCCATACATGTGGGATAGATACATCATACAAGGAATGTCAGAAATACATTATGAACTGTTAGAAACCAAGATCTGAAATGCAAACCAGAAAAAGCCTTCCACAAAAGAGAAAAATAGAAAAAGTAGAAGTTATTGCAAAAAGATGTGCAACATAATATTGTTCAAGAATTCAATAATTACAAGATATGATTTTCTTAATAAAAGCAAAGATGCATAACCCTAATCTTATCTTGAGCAAAAAGATAGCTCAACAAGATAAGGAGAAGAATAATTAACCTAGGAATTAAATATTATCTAAGTAAAGTTATGCAAGTGTAATTAAATATTAATTACACTAACACCCCCCCATAAGTGCAACTTAGGGAGACTAACAAAGAATGCACCTAAAACTAAGATGAATGCAAGAAAGCATGAATGGGTCTCGACAAAAAAGGATTGATCAGGTACCCAAGTACAAATGCAATAATGAGGTAGAGAAGGAAAACCCAATGGGACAAAATCCCCTACAATGAGATGACTATTGCAGAGAAGCATTGGAAGAACACTGTGGAGTAACACTGGAACCACAATTCAAAAAGAAAGGAAAGATACTTCTGTCTACAAGAAACCAAAAATGGAATCATAATAATGTGACAGTAGACCCGATGCCACAGAACACTAGAAAACTCACAAACTGGAACAACCCTGGAATCTGTGAAGCAACAGTACATGAGATGATGACATAATCTAGAAATCGTGTATCTCGATGCTGATGCAAAAATATGACTAAAAATATTCCATGGGAAGGATTACCATGAATACTCTAGAACATTAACCATAAAAACATGGCCCTCAAACTGAGAAGGATCTGAATCAATGCAGATCAAGAAACATAATCTCTCAACTAAAGTGTGAACCGATGCGAATTTGATATGTGTCAAGCAAGAGCAAGAATGTGGCCAAAATAAACTAAGAAACCAGATAACCCATGTGATTTTCTATCAAAACAAGATGGATATGGAGATCAAAGTGCATACACACTCTAATCAAATTATTATGCAAGAAACCCCCTGATGGAACTTTATCTTAGTTCATTTATTACAATAACCCAATGATTGTAAAAGGAAAGAATCCTAAACATGCATAAATAGAAAATAAGATAGACCTCATATCTATGTAGAGGATTGAATCAAATTTCCAATGCCGCAAGAATGACGAAAAAAGGATCACCGAGTCAAAAGATATGCCCTCTGGAGTGAAAAAAACAACATTTGAGTTCAAATACCTGAAAAATAAATCTGGAAAAAATATGGTAAAAAAACCTCACACCACTATATTGGCGTTGGAATCAGCTTTCCAATGGTATCTCGTTTATGAAAAACGGAGATCGTACGCAAAAAAAACACCCGATTTCATGAAAAGTGCTCTAGAAGGCCCAATAAGGGCTGCAGGGCCCCCAGGGGGCTAAAAAAAATTCGGCCCTTGGTCCTGTGCACGACCAAGGGCCAGAGGGAAGTAGTTGGGGGTGGAGCCCTTGTTTCTCCATAGAATCACCACTCAGGCTGGGCAACAGCTGGGGGCTGGGCACATAACGCCTAGTCCCCCATAGGACCGAAGCCTTTGGAGTTAGGGCCCGCAGGGCCTGTCTCTGGCCGGCACCACCAACGATGGTGGCAGACCGGTGGCCGCCGGGTGGCGGAGCTATTTTGAACTGTGAGCGGCGGCATGAAGACCAAAAAAATGTGTTTTTTAAAAAATTTCCTCAATTTTCATGCCTCGAGGAGTGTGTTGGGGAGGCCGTACGGCCCCTCCGGCAATTTTTTTTCCCTTCCGGACCAACTACTTAGAAATCGACGAAACAAAGGGCGATCTTAGGGTTTTTGGCCGCAACGAACATGATGGTGACCTTTGTTTCTACTCAAACTACTCCGAAAAATTGGCTACCTCCAGAACTTGCAAAAAATCTCCCAACTTGAAACCCTCATGGATCTGGCAAACGATGGCCAAAATCTGCAAAAAAAAAGTCAATCTTGACTTTTTCTAGCACTCTGGATCCAATGGTGAAGCTCAATCTGATCTAAGATGCTGCATAGATGAACTCAAGGCATGATACCCTCAACGAATCCTAAACAAACCCTGCAATGATTTTCTCAAAAAATCTGAGAAGGGGCTACAAATCAAGGCTCTGATACCATGTTAGAAACCAAGATCTAAAATGCAAACTAGAAAAATCCTTCCACAAAAGAGAAAAATAGAAAAAGTAGAATCTATTGCAAAAATATGTGCAACATAATATTGTTTAGGAATTCAATAATTACAAGATATGATTTGCTTAATAAAAGCAAAGATGCATAACCCTAATCTTATCGCGAGCAACAAGATAGCTCAACAAGATAAGGATAAGAATAATTAACTTAGGAATTAAATATTACCTAAGTAAAGTTATGCAAGTGTAATTAAATATTAATTACACTAGCATGAACATCAGGTACAAGCTCCATAAGGAAGATAGTGTGTAGAACAAACACTGATGGGAACCCAACGGGGTGCAAAGCACGTTCCACCCGACCGCGTTGTTTTTAGAAAAACCAACCCCCCATGCTCAGAGGTGACAAGGAAGTGACCACGACCAAGGATTCCTAAACTAATCTCCAATAATAGTAACAAAGTAACAATAACTCCAATAGCAATAACATGAGAGTCTATAGATCATAAATGAAGAGCAACCAAGAAACCAATTACAATAACACAAGACCATTAAACACATCATCAATAAATCAAAGGAAACAACCATAAACCACTTCCAGAGGCAAGCAAGAAAGCAAAAAATAAGGGAAACTAGTGGAGAGTGTCATCCCATAGTCCTACATGGGTTATCCTGGCCCTTCCTCCAAGCACTGGCTGATTTAGGTTGCTTGAGGCATTGGCCCCCATCTATGGTTATCCTGACCCTTCCTCTTACTTGAAGTGCTAGCCCCATAGGGTGACTCATGCAGAGCCGTTAACCTCTCATGAAGATGAGGTAATGACCTTGCCAACCATGGCCTTCTCAATCTACCATTAGTCTGCGAAAGCCCTAATGGATAGATGAGGTATCCAAAATGATCTTATTAATGTTATTACTACCCACCCCCCCTAAATTTTTTTATTAGGTTTTCACTTTTTAATCTAACTCTTACGTGGGTTATCCTGGCCCTTTCTCCTATTTGAGGCACCGAACCCCTCAAAGAGCCACTCTCCCTAGAGACCCAAAACATAATTGAAAACAAGGGTTGTACCAACATAGAACGAACATTAAACCTCAATAGAAAACATGCAAGGCATTACCCATCTTGCCTAAAGCACATAACCAGAGTCTCAACAAAATCCTGTACAACCCTTTCAAAACAATGGTACCAAATAACTTGCCACACTAAGAGCACATAAAAGGAGGAACATCAACTAACAATTATCTCATGCCCTTGGTAGCCTAAGGTTCACAACATCCCTAAGGGTTCCTAAAGAAAACTGGGTTCCCACATCAAAAAAGCTGAAATAATGACCTAATGAAATAAAGAAGTCAAGTTGATTTACAAAATAGAATAACATAATAATTTTCACACAATGTTAAACAATTTTTTTATTCCATTTACTAATCTCCATTTTCCTTAATGTAATTTTGAAATAAAAGTTCAATAATAATTCTAACATATATATATAATTTTTCCTTTTCTTTTATAATTCTTAACTTCACAATCATAAAAGGATCAATATATCTTTAGATTTATATTTTATATAAATATTTTGTTTTATTTAATTTATTAAATAAATCTGATTTGATTAATTTCTGGATAATTAAATCATACCCCTAAAAACACATATGCCAATACATAAATATATACACACACACATATATATATTTATATATAAATATATTTAAATAAAATAAAAACAAAAATTAAATGAATTTTTAGGACCGCTACCAGCATAGTGGATTGTGCACAATAGTCCTTGTGACTGCTATGCGTGGCAGTCCGTAGACTGTTGTGGGCAGCCCCATTGGCTGCAAGGGGAGAGGGGGAGGGTACAACCCAACCGTACTCTGCTAACGCACAAGTTCGGCCATATGAAAGACATTCAACTTTTTAATATTTACATTTATAAATATATATCTATGTGTGTATACCTTTGTGTGGAGTATATATATATATATATATATTCACAAGTATATATATGTATATATCTATTTATATATATATAACATATATAAATCCATTTCTTTCAAAGGGAAATAATTTTCCCATAAACAAAATCATAAACATATTGAACATTTTCAGAGACTCAAATAAATTTCTTTCATTTATCTATTACCCGAAGAATTCTTAAACCTCCAAAAGATTTTTCTTTTACAGAACAACATATTTGCCATTTCAAATTTAATGAGTAATTAAAGGTTAATATAGGAACCCGGAGTCTTGTACTTACTGAGGAGTTGATGAAGCTTTCCTTTGATTCCAACTAGCCTTTTTGAAGAGCTCCCTTTCCTTCTCTAGAACGTCTCCACCGAATTCTTTGATCAAACTTTTAATCTATTCTTCTATTCAAAAGAGCCTTTTCCCCAAAAAAATGAAAGAGAAACAATTTTTATAGAGACCAAAAGAGAGGATGCAAATTTTTTTGGAACTAAATATTTTTGAAGCTTCTGTCAAATTTTCCCATGAATGAAAACCTCTCATTTTTGTTATTAAATAAAAATATATCCTCTTCTATTTTCGAAAACTCAAAAATCAGAATGAAAAGAAGTTTTCTATTTCTTCACCAGCTTTTCAGCCAAAAATCTCAACATTCATTGGTCCTTTTTAATCTTTTCTTTATTTTTCTATTCGAACTGAACTCTTTAGTTTTAATTTCACTTTTTGCTAATTTACACTTACAGTTCACACATTTTAACTCGTTTAATTATTTTATTCCATTAATTATCCTCAACTTGCTATTTCCATTACATTATCTAAATGACAACTTTAAATAATATTAATTACACATTTCAATTTATTTATCTTTAGTAAATCGCAAAACTTTTAATTTAATACTTTTAAATTTTAATAGCACTATTCCAATAGCTATTATTAACATTTTATTTTTACTTATTTAATTATTTGCATTACCTCATACTATTACACACCAACGTAAAATAAATAACATAAATATACATTCACAAGACAACTATCACATAATGTAAAATGACCAAGATCAAAATGCACAATACCACTAGACACAAGCCAAGTTGACAAACTTGGGACGGGGTGACTTCCTTGTCATCTCTATTTCAACTTCATGTTTTTTGGGCTCATTTGATGCTCACCCTATCCTACCAAAGCAGGTGGAATCAAGACTTTGTTCCTACAATTCTTGTATACAACAAGGTTGTGTACAACATATATATATATATAATCAATTACATCACATCGTGAGAAGGATTCACAATGTAGCAGGGTGCTCACAAACAAGTGGTGCTACACTGTCCCCTCACCAAACCATAACAACAACTATAGCAACAAGTATAAAATAACATTGCTAAACTATATTGATCACATCATATCATCATAAAATAATTACTAATCTACTGCATCACAATCTACTACTGCATCAAATTAAACATTGCCAACTCGGATGTAACCATAATGTCATATCATAATATCCATGTCATCATATAAAGTAGCATAGTCATCAAGTAGTCTAAACTATCCAACCAACAAACAGTACTATCAAAGTCTCAAAGTGTCAAGCAAAACCACAAAAAACTATCAAGTCCAAAAAACAACACGACGGTTATTACAGTTAACATGTTGACTTGTTTGAGGTGTTTTTATTTGTAAAAATCCTTTGTTTTGTTTCTTGAAAGGTTGAAAAATTGTTTTGGGGCACAACTTTGGATTTCTCAAAAAAATTAGGAGTTTTTGCTTCACAATGTCTAATTAAATTTTGATAGTCACGAAGGGCCGCACACAAGTGTGTAAAGGAGGGAAACTTTAACATCTCAAGTTTATCTTGAATATTGTTTTGCAAATTGGCTATAAACATTCTTTGAAGGTCAACATTAGGAATATTTTTGTTTATTTGTGAGTAAATAAATTGGTATCATGCTATGAAATCAATGAACTTTTCATCTTTGTTTTTTTTTAAATGCATTAAATTAGCTAAGGTCATCTTGGGACCCATGTGCACTTGGAAGTGGTTAAGAAAGGCATCAAAAAGTTCATTGAATGAACTAATTGAGTTATTTGGTAAAGAACAAAACCACTCCAAGGCAGTGCCTTTCAAGGATTTGGGGAAAAGTTGAGCCAAGATTTTTTCCTCAAAAATGAAGTCACTACATAAGGTTGTATATGTCAAGACATGGTTATTAGGGTCTCCTTTTCCATCGTATTTCTCAAATCTAGGAATCTCTTTTCCCTATAGCATTTGTGCTCTCAATATCTCCAAGGATAAAGGGTTACTTTTGACATATTGTGAAGGTTAGCCATTTTTATTTTGATTCAATGTAGCAATTTGTTGTTGGAGGGATGAAACACTTTGCAAGAGTTGGTTAAGGATGAAATCGTTGTTTGTGTTGTGATATGGAGGTGAATAAGGTGGAGGTGTGTATGTATTTGGAGGAAAAGTGAATTGTAAGTTTGTGAGGGGAGATGGATTAGGAGATATGAGATTTGAATGCACAAAGATAAAGGGATTCCCAGTGGAAATACCTAAGGTTGTATTAACATTGTTAATAGGTCAAGTTTAGTTGTAACAGTTGGATTAGTGTATGTCGGAATGAGATAAGATACACACAATTTATATTCCTTGTTCATTATCAAGCATTTTTCTCATGTTATTTATGAAAAGAATTGCAGTACTAGCAATGTATTTAGAACTCAATTTTTTTTGCAATTTCTCTAAATATTCATCCATTTGTTTTAGTTCTTCTTGAGTGACATTAGCAACTATTGTGTCAACATTAGTCACATTGGTTGTGGGTATGGTGGTCATGGGGAATGAGGTATCAAAGCTATGGTCCATAGTGGGTTGACTAATATCAACAATATGAGAGAAAGAGTTGGAAAACCCAAGATCCACAATGTCTGTAGAAGTGTGGGATGACATGAGTTTTGAACTACATCTCACGACAATATTGGTGATAGTACACCAAGTTTTGAAGCTCATACAAGTATCAGAAAACCTAGGTGGACCCAAAATGGAGAATAGCTTCTAGATAAATGCAATCAAACACCCTAGAATATGAAGTGCAACACAAGTATGTAAAATAAATAGAAATTTTCATATTTTAAACAAGATAAATTTTTTATTACACCATGCAAAAACTTGAAAATGATGTCTTTTCATTTCAATTTTGATTTCCAAAAAATGCACTCAATTTAACCAATTAAAGCTAATGGAAAGAATGACATATTTTTCTGATTTTTGAAACCAAAACCCAGATTTAATAGCAGATCAGAGGAATGCAAACTAAAACAAATCACTACCCAAAATTATGAAACAACACCTATACAAGGATAGATTCACCCTAGGGTGAATGGGTTCTATGATAGGGATTAGAAAAATTTGAATTTGAGTTTGAAGTTTAGAACTAGCGTTTCTTGTTTCTCGTTAAAAATGTACTTTCAGTGACTATTTTTTCTAGAATTTGATGACCTAATGCAAGTGCAATGAATGCCAAATGATAAACAATATGACACTTTTTGAAATGCAATTTTGACTCAATTTTTGAATATGAATGATTGAACATAAACTAATATGCAAACACTATGCAAAACTAATGCCAATTTTTTAGATTTTTTTTAGATTTTAAAGGATGCAAAATTTAAGTCTAAAACCCTCAATGAAATACAAGTTAACAGCCCTAAATGAGAGGAAAAATAATGCAATGCAATGAAAATTAATGCAAATCCTAGATCTAGGGTTTGAATGGAGTCCAAATCAAAATTATTTTGATGTACAATGTTAGGTTCACCAAAATGAAACATAGAAAACTAGGTGCTTTTTTTTTCTATTCAAATAGGGGGTTCACCAATATCTTACTATAAATAGAAATTACAAAATGGGGTATCATGCACCTATTTTCCTCTATTTCATTAGGAAAAAGAGATCGCTTGAGCCAAGGTTGACTTTCAACCCTTAGGTGAGTCAACCTTGAAGGAAATCTTGTTCTTTTCCTTATGATATAGGACAAGGCAGTCCTACTGAAACAACACTCTTGGGAGAAAGACTAAAAATAGTAAATAAACCCAAAAATGCAAAGTAATACCTGAAATCAGTAGATTAAACCTTCATCTAATGAAACCTACAAATTTCAGGAAGATCTTAGATGGTTTAGTATTTTTGCACCTTTCACCAAAATGTTGTTGAGAGTGTCCTTTGGGATAGATTCGCCCTAGGGTGAATGGGTCTTTGTAGGGCTCTCTAAAATTACTTTTTGGGTCCTTTGCTCCTATGTCTGCACTCTTGAATTTTTTGGATTTCACAATCGAAAAGTCAAAAATAAATTCTGTAGGTGAGCTTTCATGGATTGATGACAACTTTTGCAACTTTGACAACTTTTCCAATTTTGCACTTTGAGAGATCTCTAATCCTTCTTCAACCTAAGATCTCCAAAACACACACAAGAGGGAAAATTTGGTTTTTTTTGGTGAATGGGGGTTTTCCTTGATCAAACCTCATTTTGGTAATTACACCTTGAATTGAAACAATGAAACATGAAAGGAATAATGAATGAACAAGTGCTATTTTGCAATTCACCAAACCCTTGATTTGAAACCTCTAAAGGATTGAAACTTAATACATCTTGCATGAGATGGCTTGATTGATGATGCTTGATTTGATAGCTTGAATCTTGATTTGAACTTGAAACCCACATCACAATGTTAGCTCCAAAAACATGCATGATGCTTAATAAATTTGACACGATGCTTGAGATCTTAAATTATGCAATAAATTCTTGAGGAATTTTCTCTTGAACACCTTTGAAAATAATCTTAGCTCTAGAATTGCTTGCATCAAAATTCTAGGATTTGAATTGATAAAAGACCTTGCTTTTATATACATTTTTCTAATTTCCCAAAAATTAAACATTACAAGCTGACACTTAAATCTTGAATTTAGGACAATAAGATGCCGTAAAAAACATGTTTTAAATTTGAATTTGTGATCTTAAGGGGGACCCATTCAACCTAGGGCGAATGGTTCCTAACCTAAATAATCATGACCTATTCATTTTTGGGTGTTAATAATGATAATGCATTAATTAAATCACACTTCCCCTTTCAAAAATTGCAATTAATTAGGCTTGTAGATGCAAAATTTAGGTAATTAGAGGCTTAATTAATTCCATTTAAATTAGGTGACCCAAACATAGTGTGAAATGTAAAGAAGTACATTTTTTGACACTAGACTTAGTACTAAAATACCTAGTTTAAGCTTCAAACTTATCATATATATTTACAAATGTATTCAAATGGGTTATATCTGCTTATATATATATATATATACATTTATATATACATACATAGTGTATATATGTAAATTCTTGTCTATATATATAATGCTTTTATATATAAGAATACTTCTATTCTTCTCAGATCAATTGGTTGATAAGAGTTTTTATATTTAATCAAATTCATTTAGTTGTCTTAAAAAGAAGAAATAAAGGATTTTAAATGATTTAATTCTTAGGTAAATAAATTCAGATTGTTCTTTTCCCCATGAGCATGCATATGTTTCTACTCTTAATTTTTCTTAACTTTATAATTTCTCAAAGTATATCTTTATATTGCAAGAAATTAAAAGAGAAAAATAAACAGTTTACATGCTTGGAATATGTATCTATTCCTCTACAAGTTCTAAACCTCTATGCATAGCTTCAAAACTTCCATCTACCTTCCAGAATTCCTACACCTTGCTCACAACATGAAACACTCTACACATATAGGAAACTATGACTTATTTACCTTCTCCACACATTGCTACCAAAGTCTTTCCTCTATTATCAGTAAACTCTACTCATAACAACCATGAGCTCTCCTTATAATATTTAAATTTTCCTTCATTTGTCCTCTCTACGAGACTACTCTATCTTCCTTTTAACAAATAAAAACTCTCTTCCCAATCAAGCGACTTTTGTGTCTATTAAAACAGCCAAACTTTCTTTTTAATAACATGCAACTCCCTTATTCTTTCTCACGTCCCATCCACAAATGAAGTAGTTTTAATCTCTTTTAACATTTTTCAAGAATATTTCCATCGATGGTGGCATGAAGCCTTCCATGTGAGGGCTTATGTTAGATTTTATTTATTTCCATTAACATGCATTCAATGGCAAGTTATGTAGTGCCCCTCCCTGATTCACCATTTCATGATTTAGATTATTTGATTTTATGTGTATGGATTGTTTAAATTATAAACCGTTTGATAAATGAGTCTCACTCGACTCGGGAATATGTATATATAATAAAATTTAATTTTATAAAAAAAGTAAAAAGTTATAGCATGTCGAATTTGAGTGAGAGTCTTCTCCTAAATTTTTGTTGCGGTTGCCTTGCATGGGGGGAAGGAATTTAATTTCATATCGATTATAGTTGGTTGCATACGGGGATTGAGGAATGACTTAAGTCGGTTACCAATCATACTTGTTGCATGTTAATGCGGATAAGGGAATCGAGATAGTTTATCCTGGCCCAGGAGCATGTTTTTAGGGGGCTCAATTTGTTGTAACTCAACTGCTCTCCTTGCATGTCGGTACCAATAGGGGGCTGGGCTGGTTGTGACATATCTTCTCCTTGCATGTTGGTTCGGGGCATGGGTTCCTGGAGATAATATTTTTTTTACTTTTGTGGGTATGGACACCGATAAAACCAAAAATTATCTCTGGAATGTTCACCATGGTGCATGGGGGTCTGAGAGTTTCTCCATTATGTTTCCTCTCATCCTTGCACACACACTATTCAAAGACTTCAACTCTGACCAGCGTATAAGCCAGGTAAGTATCGGTATAATGTGATTTTGGTAAAAGGCTATGTTGTTTGATATTATGAATGTTTTCATTTTACTTTATTCCAGCCATCGTGTATGTTGTCGTTTCTTCTGGGTGTCGATTCCTGAATTTGATATTGGATATGGCTTGCTTCTGTCATTCAAACTTAATCCTTTAAATTGTTTGATTTGTGTTAAGCCTTTGGCACCTGTGAGTTTTGTAACATCAATGCATGTTACGCATATTGCACGTCCCTTACTTATCCTGAAGATTGCTGGCAAGACATTGTTTCAGAATCCTGTGCTTACATTCGCTGAGTATAAATATGGCCTTCAGCTGTTAAGCTTTCGTGGTTCCCTAGGTGGACCTCTGGAACCTATACAAAATTTGAGAGAGGACTCTTAAGATCTTCCTATGTCAATTGAACTAGTCCCAGCCCAAAGTACGACAACACAAAATCCATGGTCCCTGGCTTTCCTTGACTGACAACCACGCATCAATGACCAAGCGGATTCATAATCACCTTTGTTATGATAATTCTATGCAAGATTATAACGTGTATGAGTTTTCATGAGAGGGTGGCGAGGAAAACATGAACTAGTTCAGACTGTGAAACTACAGATGGCTCATTAAATCAGTTATAGTTTCTTTGATGGTTACCTGGTCGATCCTGCCAGTAGTCATTTGCTTGTCTGAAAGATTAAGCCATGCATGTCTAAGTATGAACTATCTTAGTTGATTGAACCACAAGGGAGTGATGCCCATTTTCTAATCCAAAGCTCCCATTTTGGTGTAGGCATTAAGGCTGCGGGCAACGTAGTGGAACTTGGCTTTATACCTACCTATCGCATCTGCTTGAAAGTTTTTTTAAAGACTTTCCTACAGACCTTATGTAGATATAACATATGCCTTGTGTAGACTCCCATTTCTTGCTTGCATGGGAAATTCGAACTGAAGGTTATCTATATTTGATGTTTCTTTTACTCACTCTTGCAACTTCACCTTCACACCTTCTCTACCCACAAACCGATCTTTTGATTTGAGCCTTCTAAAATATAAATGTTTATATAGTTGACTAGAATATGATGTTTGTTTATTACAGTCCAGATTTGGAACTACCATTGATGCCTTTATGGCGATCACATATTATTAATCTGTGATGCATTGTTTAAAGTAATCATTCGATGAGTATGCGTATCATGCTCGCTGGTCTGATTTTATTTAAGTCGATGTATCTTTATTGATTGATGCATATTTTAAAAAGATTGGTACTCAATTCTCGTTCTTAGTAAATCATTCTCTTAAATTCTACTAAGTATTTTGACTTTTAGCCGAATACCTACCTCATTACCTTGTGTCGGTGTCATCGTTAGTTGATGCATGTTTTGGGAGTGTGATGTGTGCTCAGAACATTTGATAAGTTGCAATCGATTTATATGCTTATAAAATGTATTACTGAATGACTTGTAGTTGGGATGCTTCACTAGTATGCTTACAATCTTATTGCTCCATGTCAAAGCTAATACCTAGAACAATGAAAATTATCCTTATATAAGATTTCCCTCCATCTTGTGACCTGTAACTTTGGTGTTAGGCATTGAAAATCTGTGGTATAGAAGGGAGGGGACATTTAAACAAGCTCCATGAATCCTTTCGCAACACTTGAACATGGTAGGGTGTATAGATTTTAATAATCTCCCTGATTCTATTGAAACCTCTCACAAATGCAGCAACCCATCACAGCTGCGACTTGTAGACTGCAAAGGTGTAGTAAATTAAATAATCGCCCTGGTTTCATTGTCAACCTGTCTTGGTTGTAGCATTTGAACATAATAGGAAGTTTAAAGGTTTATATAATCTTTCTGAATTCATTGTCAACTTGTTACAGCCACGCACTTGAACTTAGAATGGTGAAAAAGTCTAAATAACCTCTTTAAATTTCTTTGACAATCTATCATAGCTGCAACACAAATAAAATAAGATGTTGACATGATTTATATAACCTTCATGTTTCAGTTGGCAACCTGTTACAGCGGCAGAGCTTGAACATGGTTGAGCGAATAGATTTATTATGTTGCTTGATTCCTTTGGCAAGCTGTCACAGCTGTAGCGCTTGAAACTAAAATTTTGTCTTGATTTAAATAACCTCTCTGCTAGCAACTTGTCACATCTATAGCACATGAAAATAGATTGTTGTAGAGACTTAGATGATCTCCATCAATCCTTTGTCAATGAGGGTATTTAGGCTTCCTATCCGACTCAATTAAAACACATCAAACTCCTGAATGTCTGCTTCAGTATACAAATAGCTTTGAAATATTATCTTCCCAAATGTTTTCTCTTGTGACTAGGTTCTGGGTAGATTGTTGAAATATTTCTTGTATTTAAAGAAAAATCTACGCTATTTAAATCTTGAAAAACAAAAGAAGATTGATGTCTAGTTTCTAAGTAGCTTTAAGATTATAAATCATGACTTAAAATAGAAGTAAATTGTTGTTATGCTTAAACTACTTCTTTTATTTTAAACGATTTTATAATAAGCATAGTGAAATATTAGTAAGATATGGGTATATAGTCTTTGATGATTTAAATGATTACTTGTTGGGTGAAAAGATAAATTGTAGATGTTGATTCAATTGTTCTTTGAAGTTTATTGATTTTGATTTGTTGGTGAATGTAATCTAAATGTGATAAATGTTTATTGAGGTATTTATCTTCTTTGGTTATTTTAAATTATTTTTATAAGTTGAGATGATAGTGAATTTAATGGTCCTATAAGGTTATGACTTCTGCTTGTGGTTGGTTTTAAAATGAAGGGTTTTATGTATTGTCTTGGAGTAATGTTTTGAGTTAATGTTGGGAACTGGGTTGTGATAAATGGACTTTTGTGAAGATTTGACTTTGTGATTGTTTGATTCTGAGATTGAAGTTGATTTTAAGAACAAGTTTTGTTGCCACCTTGTTGGGAAAACCCTTGTTTCAGTGATTTATCAGTCTTCCAGAGAAAGGGAAAGAAGGGTGTTGCTTTATTATTAGCCATCACTTTTGGTTCTTTGTGAACTATTGCTCGTATGATCTATTTGATGTTTGGATTTAGCCTTGCACTTGAAAATAGATTCGTTATGAGGATTTTGTGTAGGATGGAGTATGCCTTGCTTAATGCAATTTATCTTGTGACTTTATATGTTTTGCATGGGGACTTATCCTGATAGTGTCTTTGAGTTATGTTGTTCATAAGGGGAGTGGCTTTCAATGGGGGCCGAGACCCGGAAGTGGTCTCAGGGTAACTCATTGGAAGTTTGTTAATCAAGTGAAAATGATAATATTTATTTAGGGGTTTTGGATAGAATCACACATTAACAAGATATAAGTGAATGCCTCACTCATGGCTCAAGTGCTTGTATGGACTTGAGATGGGTTGAGAAGGCCTGGAATGGCAAAATCATTGTCTTGTCCTTATGAAAGATAATTGATGCCGCATTGGATTGCATGTGGGGTCGGGTTTCGTAAGAGGTCACTAGGGAAACCCAAGTTGGGGGCCGGGGCCTAGGAAGATTCGCCAGGGTAACCCATGCAACATTGCTATGACACTCTTCCTTTAACAACCATGTATGTTTTGTTTCCCTCTATGTTATTTTTGGGTCTCTGGAAGCACATGTTGGCATTTGTATGTTGATTCTTTATTGGTTATTCCTTATGTTGGGCACATCTTGTGTTGATTATATCTTGTGCTGAGATTGCCTTATGTTATTGTGGATCTTGTTGTGAAGTCTTGTATCCTTGTTCTGTATGATGGTTATTGTTGGGGATCCTTCTTGTCATCTCTTAGCACGGGGGGTGGGCCTTCGGGTCCACGTGGTTGGGTGGAACGTGCTATGCACCCCATTGGGTCCCCAGTTGTCAATCGAGAAGTGTGAGATTGTACCTTGCAGTGACTCCTGAGTTGATCCAGAGTTGAATCCAGTATTGCAGCTTTGAACTCCTTCATTTCAGATGTAACATTCCATTTTATTGTATCTTCCCCATTCATGTTGGGAAACAGCATTGTAATATTGTAACTCTTGATTAATGTGTTAACCATGCTCATGTTATCTTATGATTACTGGTGTATACTACCTTTCATGTGATGTAATAATGTTGTTGTGAAAAGTAATGTAGTCAAGTAAACCCGAGGGATTTGTTATATGTATTTCATGTTTAGTTTTCATTTCATGTGATATATGATTATTATGATGTATGTTAGTACTTTTAAAAAAAAATTGGTGCCATAAATGTTAGATGTATTGTATCCTTTGGGGTTGCTTGGTGGGGCATTACAAGTTAATTGCCAATACTGGTCGTACATGCATTATTCATATGACATTATATATTATATATTTATTTATTTATTTATGTGTATCTATATTTATATTTGTATATATTCATACATATATTTATATTTATTATCTTCTCTTTTTTTTAATACTTTTAAATAATAATCAAATAATGATTTTCAAATAAAAAAAAAACAAAATGAAGGTTAAGACTCAATAATATTGCCTCACAACCAATGTGAGGGACAAGGTCAAAAGCTGAGTTCAAAATCAACATGATCTTTTGACAAGACCACACAAGCCAAAACACATGATAAACTCAATGATGATTCATGAAACAACTTACCTGAGTTTGATGCTAAAACCTATGTGAGTGTGTGATTGACTCAAAATAGCATTTACCCATTTGTTCCCAATATCTACGCACTTCTCTTCAGTGATGCTCTCCCTCTCCATCGAAAAGGGCAAAAAATGCTTTTGCATTCATCTTAGAAATCCATCACAATGGTTAGTTCATTAATTACCACGATATCATAATCATAAATCAAAAGTAATAATCATTACAATTACTTGATCTTGCATTTTAATTTCATCTAAATATCAACTAAATTAAAATCATCCATTCAAATCTAAAACACATAGTTAACGTAAAAGTTAAAAGTATCTACAAGCCAAAATTTGGGGTGTGACATATCCCCCCCTTAAGGATCATCATCCTCGATGATTCAATGTATCATAACAACATAACAAAACATTTTTTCTCTTAACTAATGAAAGGAGTAAACAAATGAGGAAAATTATAATAAAATTATTGTAATCTTCCCAAGTGGCACCATCCTCGGAATATTAGTGGGAACTTGCATTGGGTAACCTCTGTATTACACAAGCAGAGCTTGTGTAGTTCAAGCACCTTGAGAGGCTCGATCATTACCACTCATTGTATCTTGTACCTGTAGTGCATTCCATTCAAGTATATGATTAAAACCAGTTATATACTTCTTTAGATAAGAAACATGAAAAATGTTATGTATTCGATCAAGAGTAGGAGGTAGAGAGATTTTGTAGCCACTGGGTTAATCACTTCAAGAACTTCGAAGGATACCATAAATCTAGGGCCATTTTGGACGACTTTCTAAACTTTATGGAAATTTTTTGAGGTTTGACCCTTGAAAGGACATTTTTCTCCAATTGAGAATTGTCTTGGTGTACGCTTCGTATCAAAAATTTTTTGTTTGTCATTTAATTTTGCCAATATTTTTCTAATCAACTTGATCTTCTCTTCCATTTCTGATAGTGTTTTTGGACCAAGGCTAATCCTGTCTTCTAACTTATCCCAACTTATAGGAGTTTGACACTTGCTTCCATATAATGCTTCAAATGGAACCATCTTTATTGTAGAATGATAAGATTTATTGTATGCAAATTCCACAAGCTGGAGATATTCTTCCCACTTGTATTGTTGATTCATGCAATACATCCTCAAAAAATCTTCAAGAACTCAGTTTACCCTTTCTTTTTTACTATCTATCTCAGGGTGATAGGCTAAGCTTATATTGAGCCAAGTTCCAAGTGTTGAAAACAAGGTTCGCCAAAACCTTGATGTCATGTGTGCATCTCTATAAAAGATAATCTTCGCAAGAACTCCATGCAATCTAAACACTTTTGGATGAACTTACGAGCTATTATTGGTGCTCTATCTATTAAATTTCCAAGTATAAAATAGGCTACCTTGGTGAGTTTATACACCACTACTAAAATAGCATTATGCCTATTTTGAGACATAGGGAGACCTTGCACAAGGTCCATATTGATGACTTGTCATTTCCACTCTATAATTTCATGAGGGTACAAAATTCCTGATAAGTGTTGATGTTCAACCTTTACTCTCAAGCATTCTAGACATCTTGCCATAAATCTTGCAATGCCATTCTTCATTCCTTTCCAAAAATAAAGTGGTTTTACATCTGCTACGAGCTTTGTCACTCCCAAGTGTCTTGAGTATAGTGTGGAATGAACCTCTTTGCACACAAGGTTTCTTAACTCCTCAGAATTTGTAACATGCATTCTTCCTTTATACCTTAAAAGTTCATTTGGTTCAAAATAGAATCCGTCATACCTCAAAAATTGAGGATTGACTGAGAGAGCTTGTTTAACCTATTCATAATAGGGTTAGTGTAGGATCATGATGGGCCAAATAGGGCCCTTAAGTGGCAATGCAAATATAGAAAAATTGACTTAAGCAACTTCACATAAGAATTCAAATAGGTTATTAACATAATTTGAAAAATATGTAGGAATTGAATTTGTAAAAATGTGAATGTAGTTTGTAGGCTAATAGGCCTTTTTTGGAAAAAAGTAATTTGATTTGGTGAAATTTTGAAATTCCAATGCAGTAGTACTTTAAATTTTGGAAAAAAAATAAAAAGCAGGTGATTGTTCAGCCACCCGACGTATGAACATTTTTTTTAAATCTTTCAATACAAGTAGAGGACACATGCCCTAATGTAACACATAATTTTTTGTAATTTTTTTGCAAGTAAATAATTATTTATAAAATTTCTAGTAGGAATTTTAAAAAATATTAAAAACAACTTTTTCGGCTACACTAACTTAGTAAATGTTTTATGAAATTCATTTTTTTAAAAACTATAGTTTGTGAAGCATAGAGTGTGACATATCTTTCAGATTCAAAAAATGTGTAACCATTTAAAAGTTATAGATGTTTTTAAATCAATCTATCAATTAGGTCTTTTTTTTTAAAAAAAGTGGCAATGCCACTAAAATTTTATTAGAATGAAAAGGAGTTACATAGATACAAAATTTCCTCCATTAGAAGAAGAATCAGTAAGAATGGGCTTTGATATAATGAGGCTCAACTGAAGCAAATTAGACTGAAATAATAGATTATCAAACTAGATGAGCATGCCCCATATAATAGCCAAACGAAGAAAAGATTACAAAAACTCCATAGGAGAGAGAATGGAGACATATTCAATGAAGGCTCCTTGACACTATTTTTCATAGAACACAAGTGCAAAACCAATCAAGAGCATCAAGTAGAGTGAATTGTAGCAAATGAAATTTAAGCAAAAGAGAAGCCTGCAAAACACCCAAAGAAATAAAGAGAGCCACAACCATAGTCGACGAAGAAGGCTTGCAAACACAAAATCAAGACAAAGAAAAGAGAACCATTTGTGATAATAAAAATGGGAACCCTGCAGCCAAGACAAAACTGACCATATCAACCTATAACCTAAATTCCAAAAGCTTTAGTTAAAGCAGTTTAGAACCCTCACCACCAAGAGACCAAACTAAAGCAAGGATTAGGTACCATTTTCTTTTGAGGATGCAATGTCAACAAGGGGAGGAAAATAGGGTTCCTAAGAAGGCTCTATAAGAGCATGATGAATAAGAAGATGAATGACATTGAAAAGATTTTGAATTGAGTCACATACTAAGTTACCATAGTGAAACCATAGCCTAAATAAACAACATTCAAACTCATGTGGGCAATCATCAGTTAGGCCATGTTCCATTGAACAAAGAAGAGTCGAGAGATGCTTATCAGAGAGTAAGTGATCATGACATAGAATACCCCCTACCAGATTTGGGCCATGCAAGATATCATAATTTTCTAGGGCTGGCTACAAAGATGAAAGTGGGAAAATGTGAGGCAATAAATAAGTACTAGCTAGAAATTTCACCATTTCAACATACCAGAGGATGTCCATAAGATTCAAAAAAAATCTAGAGATAAGCTCATAAGCTAGTTCCATAGAATGGAATTCCATCCAATCTACTCCAAGAACCATTGAAACTGCATCCACCACATGCTTTCATTCTAAAACAAATGTTCTTCACAATTTTCCAATTGTTAGAGGTTGATTATCACAAATTTTGTGCAATCTTGCAGACACAAGAACCCTAAAGAGATTATCCATGCTCGCAAGACAAAAAAACCAACCAGTATAAAGAAAAGAGACAATTAGATGCCATTTTAATAGAGCGCAAATATGCACCACCCATTATAGAAAAAAAAATCGCACCATGGTGTAATTAATACCCTAGCCACTTATTGTACCCAGAAGAGGTGCACATGCAAGAAACCATTGATATTATGCCTTGGTGAGTACTAAATGATTAAGATAAAAATGCCAGGTGCCCTCACAATATTTAGTCGAGCAACTAAATGTCAAATCAAAGTATATCATGTTATCAGGAAGATAGAAGAAGCCACTTAGAATGACTTTACACATAGTGCATGCAAAAAATCAATAATAATTATCTATTAAATTCAAAATAAAGCATATCTTATATTGGTAGAATGTTGACAATTTACTGAATAACCCTTTGTTTCATCAAATTCAAATGAAAAAAAAGTTGTGAGCATGAAGGGTGAAGTTCAAAAAACCATTGCAACCCTTGTAAACACATTGGGGTAGATGAATTTTTAAGTTTAACACCCCCAAGCCAAATCCCAAAGCAATCCTGAGGCAATAATGAAGGCAAAAAAATGTCAAAAAAAATAGATATTTGTTTTTTAAAATTAAGAAACAAATATTCATTTCTTTTACTTACAATGTTTTTTGTTGGGTTCACTATAGATTATAATTTAACATGTTATAATATTAATATTTATATATAATATAATATATACTAGAAAATATTAATATTAATATAGTATACATTATATTTAATATAAATATTATATATTATACTATATAAATATAATATTATATATAAAAATATAATATATTATAAAAAAATTATTTGATGGATTGTTGTAAGAGAGTTTTAAATATCATATTTATTATAATAA
>VDFB02075321.1:343031966-343046447 GCA_007258455.2 Sequoia sempervirens | reverse complement strand
CTTGATGAAACTCAATCCCCCACAGTACATGCTTGAATTAGGAAAACAAGGGGCTAAACTCCCTTCCAATTATGATGTAAGCACTATTGTAGAACAACCCCTTGGGATCATGCCCCCAATATCATTCACACTCCAAATCTCATCCACACCTCCATTCCAAAGCATTTCCCAAAGCATCCCTCAAATCACATCATCCATAGCCCCAACTCAACCCATTGTTAACAAGGGGAGCTCATTTCTTAATGCACTACAAACATACCCCCTTGTGAACAATCAAGATTTGGACGCAAACACTATCTTGGGTCAATTTTTCCCATTGAATTAATTGCACCAACATGTTCTCCTCACTTTTCAAGATCCTAATGACCCATCATCATCTTCTAGTGCAACACCAACATAACCTCTCAACACAAAAACATCTATCCCTATTACTTTGCAAGGAGGAGGTGGGCTATTTGGACTAGGGGGCATTTTTGACCCTTCATCTTCATTTTCCCAAGGGAGTACACCACCTATCTTTCCACCAATTCCACCTTTTCCATTCACATCCACATCACCTCTTGGTTTGGGGTTACCTCCTTTACCACCACTCAATCAAAATTAAAACAACCCCTTGATAATCAATCAAAGCATCATACCGAACCCTTTGAGCTTGCCATCGATATCACAACAATAGATGGCAACCATCCCAATAAGTCTTGAAACCAACACATAATCTACCATCCCCCAAATACCTCAAAATGTGCTATCTCAGGGACTAAGCATATCAATCACACCATCCACTACACAAGTCCCAATCATCAATACAATGGTTCCTCTCATCACAACAATGAACACCATTTTGAAAGCACCACCACTTCCACCAAAAAAATCAAACATAGTAAACCAATATAGCATTGTGTTGCAAGCAGCTCAACAAGTTGCCTATCAAAAAGTGCTTCAACAAATTCAAAGTCAACAAACTGCACAGCTAGCTGCCCAACAATCCACCCAAGTCACTTAAGTATCTCAAGCTTCACAACAAGCACAACAAGCACAATACGCTACTCAAGCCCATGCCTTATTACAACAACAGGAAGCCGCCCAAGCCGCTCAAGCTACTCAAGCCGCCCAGGCTGCTGAAACCACATAGGTTGCACAAGTTTCCCAATAGGTGCAAGCTCAACCTCAAGTGAAATCCCAATTCCAAGCTCAACAAGTGCAAGTGTAGGCTCAATACAAGGAACAACTGCAAGCAGCCCAACAAAAATCATATTAGCAAGCCCTACAACAATACCAAGCTCATCAAGACATAATATTACTATCCCAACAAAAAGCATTGTTGGAATAGCAACAACATGACCGACAACAAGCGTTATTGGCACAACAACATGACCAACAACAAGCATTATTGGTGCAACAACAACAAGACCAACAAAAAGTGTTGTTGGAACAACAAAAAATGTAGGCATATCAACAAGCCTTGATCATGCAATAGAGCTTGCAAAAAACTCCCACCAACACACCCAACACTCCACCCATCACTCAAAGACCTTGACCACATCAAAACACATTCACTCCACCCCTTAATCTAGAAGATGATGTAACGACACAAATAAAACTACTCTTGTAGTAGGTGTGCTTGATCTCCAATTAGGGAAGACAACAAAGACACCAAGCAACTTGTGTCCCTATTCATTCGATAGGATCCTTGCAATGGTACCTTTCCCAAAGGGATTTGAGATCCCTAAATTTGATAAATATTATGGGATTGGTAACCCTGAAGATCACAGCAGGGAATCCTAGGTGCATTGCATGGAAGTCACATATGACGATACATATCTGATGTGGCTATTTCCTCAAAGTTTGGCTAGTCCCGCCATGAATTGGTTCTCTCACCTTCCTCCTGGCATCAAAAATTTCTAACAGACCATAGACGCTTTCATTAAAAACTATGCCTTCAATATAGGTGGGAACATATATCCTATACCTACAAGAACACAAAAAATTAACACATTAATAAGACAAAATGCAAGTTAGAATAGAGATTCCTCAATAAATACATTTGGATGCAAAAGAAAAGGAATGAAATGAAGAACACAACGCACTTAAAAAAAAGATATCAAATCATATTCTAAAACAAAGCAAACTCTTAATCTCTTAAGGGAGTTGGTGCCAGTTTGATGTGAAAATAGACCCTTTCCCAACTCCAATGATGTGATGAAGATAATTTGATGAAGATTGTGATCCACTTTGTTGAATATAGATGAGTTCTCCAAGAAAAAGCTTGCATAACCTAGCTATAAAACTCAATAAGATGGATGAAGATTGCTATGAATTTGAGTATAGTAAGTTTACTCAAGTTGTGGATGATAGAAATGAAGGATGAGCTCCTTATTTATAGAAGAAAGTAAAGAGAGAAAAGGAAAAATAGATGAATGTGGGACTAATCTTCAACTAATGAGAAGAAGCCACATGTCATCATGTGAATGGTTGAGAAATGAGCACATTTTGGAGAATGTGCAAAGAGGGGGGAAATTCAAATTCAAAAGATGGCTTGAAGGATGAGGTGAAAGGTGAAGTTAATGCCACATGGCTCAAGAAAAGGACATGTAAGAGATTTTAAATGCTTTGTTGGATGTACAAACCCTTTTGGAGGGATTTTTCAAATTTGGGGAATATTCCAACCATTGATGCCTATTTTGAATGAAATAGGAGAATTAATAAATCAAATAAATTGATTTATTGTGCAAGTGGAAAAAGCTAGAGGATTTGAGTGATTAGGATTAGCATTAATCATGATTTGATTAATTTAAGAGGAAATCAGTTGATGTGAGTATTTGATTTAGATTTTTGGATTTAAATAAATCAAAATGAGAGGAATAATGATTTTAGACTTAATTAAATAAGATTTGATTTATTTAACCAAAGGGGTGATGTTAGATTAAATTAGATAAATGTTTGATTTATTTAATTTAAATAGATGAACTTTAGAGATTTAATCAAATAATATGGATTATTTAATTAAATAAAGATAGGAAGATGAGATGACCTAGCTAATTTCAAAGAGATAATGATTTAATTAAATCAAGGGATTTATTTAATTAAAAGAGGAATTATGATGACTTTAATCAAATAAGGATATTTGATTAAATGGTTAGATAGAGGGATAATTCAGGATGAAGTGATGTTAGTAGATAAGGATCGAGTGTGTGATATCAATCTATATATTTTTCGTTTCTACATTTTTCCCCTCTTTGAAACAATGTACTTGCTACGTTGGTTCAAAGAATAACCTTGCCATGATCAAAGGTAAAAATTTCTCTAATTTTTTGGATGCCCAAGTGTTGCCACAGCGAGAAGAATTACGTTGGTATACTGCCCCCCTCGAGAGATCGAGTGGAAATGTCAATTTTCTAATCAAGATCATGATAAAATGTGAGGGGAGTGGTTCTACTAATTAGAGGATGAAAGATAATTCTTTAGAAAATCAAATATTTGATGCAGAAAATTTAGATGATGCATAGACAGTCATTAGCCATGGATAGCCTCATGTATATTTTGATTATATCACACAAATTTAGATAGAAATTCTAGTAAAGATAGAAGACTAAGAAGAAATAAGATGATGACAAGAGGATCCAACAAGTCCATGATCTAAGAAGACCTTATTGGAGATGATGATGATGATGTTCACTTGCCGAGAGTTGGTATTTTCAAAGGACCAATTACCTTATTGTTTGATAACACACATAGATACGATGAATCAAGGTATAGATGACCAGGATGGCATTGTATCTAGTGAGATGGACTTTGACTCGACAAACAGATAGGAATATTCTTGTTCACACCTGACATACAGAAACCTTACTAGGATGCACCTAACAAAGCAAGTATTCACCAAGGTTATCTTACAAGAATGTCCCACAAGCACAACAAACAAAAGATAATGATCATTGCCCCATTCCTTTCTCTCTAATTTTTTTTTAGATAGACATCCTTGAGAGGTCATTAGAATGAGTGAAATAAGATAAATCAAAAGAAAAGAACAAGTAAACAAACAAGTCAATGTTCTTCATACCTCCAGCCAAAGGGATGTATTTTGATAGGATAAGAATCCAAAGTGATATGCCAAATGATGCCCATTGTCAGAATGATATATCCTAGGGCATGCATTGCATAGGATGATGATAGGTTGATAAGTTGTTTGATAAGTTATTGATATAAAGTTGATTGAAATGTTTGAAAATGATCAAGAGTTTGATTTTGCATTTAAAAGTTTTGTTGTTTCAATTTGGATTTTACGTTTGAAGTTTGCTCTTGCTAATTGTTGTGGTTGTTTTTGTTTGTGTTGCCAAAGGATGAAGGTGATGATCAAATTATTATGGATGGAAGTTTATTTTGGGTGAAGCAAAATGGGATGGATGAATGTTTTTCAAATATTTGGATGTTTTTTATCATTTTGAGATGTTTTGAGGCTGTTTTTGGTATTTTTGAGATTTTGCAATTGTTTTGATTTTCAAGTTTTATGATTTTTTCTGGGGTTTTATGAGATTTTATGAATTTTTTTGGATTTTGTGTCTCGATGACTAATCAAAGACTAGCCTTGCCTACATTTAAGCTCGGAGATGATGTAGTTCAGATTTCCATGTTTTTGATGTTGTTTTGGGATTTTGATATGATTTTGGATTTTTTTGGATTTTTTGCATGATTTTGACATTTTGGATATGGATGTGTGTGATGATATCAGTGCTTTGTTTTGGGATTTTTTTGAAAACCAAGCTAAGGTTGACTGATCAGATTGATGGATTGATGATGATAACATTATTGAGGATACACAACAATGCAAGGATTTGATTGATCAAGATTGATGATGATAACATTGTTGAGGATCCACAACATTGCAAGGATTTGATTGATCAGGATTGATGATGATAACATTGTTGAGGATCCACAACAATGCAAGGATAGTGTTAAGCAACACAAGGACTGGGAAGGATATCCTGAGATGATGACAAACTAATTGGATGATAACATTGTTGAGGATACACAACAATGCAAGGATTTGATTGATCAAGATTTTGAAGCTTGGTTTTTTGAACAAAATTGTTTTGAATGATTTGATGTGACATTTGAAATGCAACATAGATGCAACTGATAGTGATTTTTTGGATCGATGAAAAATGAAAGATGAAGCTTGATAAGGAAAAATTTCTCGTAAAAATATGCCATCGGCTAGTGATTTGGATTCTTGCTCACAAGTGGTGGACCAATTTGATTTCATGTTTGCCAATGTTTAGATCACCACATAAGTTGGAGTATATGGGTCAAGATTTATTCCTGAAGCAAGTTGTAAATATTTTCCCCCAGTGTCTAGCAATGTATGTAATTCCATGGGGGATGCTTGGATGGATGTATGGATGGATGGATATGTCAAGCATGCAAAGGATTCTAAGGATTATCTTGCAATAAGATAAGGTGTTCAAATAGAGGATGCTCTTTGGATAATGCTTCATGGCTCAGATAATGCTGGGTATGATAGGATCAATGAAAATGACCCATGTCAAGATGTTTACCATAAAAAAGTGTAAAGTGTGCACCAAAATTTCATCAAGATCAAGATGATTTGGACCATGGATGCGGATGGATGAAAATGGATTAGATAAATGGTTCATGGATGAATGTATTTATTATGGATAATATGGATGGAATGATGAATTTATTATGGATGGGATGAGATGCTTTCACTTGAACTAGCACATGCAGATGCTCGATTCTACACATGGTGCATGTTTTCCAGGTTTTCATCATGGTACCTACCCAAAGCATCACCCATGTGGTTTTCACTAGAGGACGATTTTTTTTTCTTTACTATTTTCAATCCTTTTTCTATTTTTTTTGGATTTTTTTTGTATTTTTTGAAAGATTTTAAGCTCATGTTGAACCACCTAGTGGTTTTTATGTAGATGATTTTGTCATAATGTTCCATCGATATATCCTACTTGAAGAAGTTGCTTTGCCAAGATACATGCACTTGAATGCAACTTTTGAGATTCTTGATCTATTTTATTGATACTAGAGTTAACTCTCTCTTGGTGTGCATATCACGATAGAGTGCCTTCTGAATCCTTATGATGAAGGGTCACTACCAATACCTGGTCAATGTTAGAATTGGATATCATGTGTGGAGGTGTGGATGGAGTGTGTTTAGGAATAAAAGATGGATTGGTTGATCGTTTGGAACCTTTGACTCTCCAAACTTGGGAAGATGAGCAATGATGGGTGGCTATGGAAGTGTGCATGGAATTAGGACCAGTTGCTTGATATACTTTTTATGTCACTTGAGAAGCCTTCTTTTACTTTTGTGGACATCTTTGATGGACACTTTTCCCCTTTTTATTTTTCCCCATATTTTCTTTGACTAATGGAGTTTGATAAGGATAATCTTTCTTTGTATTCTTTGGTACCCATGTGTATTTGACTTGTCCATTATGCTTCCTTTCTTCTTCTACTTTGATAATTTTCCTTGTGCTTTGATTAAAATCCTTCTTTTGATGTTGGTCCCAATTCATGGATGGGATGATGGGTGGATGAAGATTAATGATGTGGCTAGATGTAGTATTGGCATCAGTTTCATCATAAGGACTCTTCGTGCTCCCTATGTTGATGTTTTTTTAACACATAGTTGCCCCCAATATGGTGGTAGTAGCACCTTTGTTCCTTGATTCTGCCTATTTTGAGATGTCTTGTTTAGTAAGCCTTCTCTGATAAGTGACTACTACAGATGACATTATTTCAATTGTATGCTCTGCTAACTTTAGAATATCCTATCCTATCTAACTGGTTTCCTTGAGTGGATAATGTTGGATATCTTCATACATGATGTCCTCAGTCTAAATTTGGGATATATCTGATCCTGATGTTGACAACTCAGTTTGACGGTAGGAATCAATAACTTGGTCTTTTTGTGTAATAATATCACGAGTAAAGGAATCCTGTTCTGAATGAAGATCATCTACATGTCCATCCACAGAAAGAATCGCATGGGTAGATGGAGGAGTATGTGCTATGTGGATATGATCATCTTGTATAGATAGGAGAGTATCCATTAGATTATTGTAGTAACTTGGGGATAAAAATTCTTGATCTTGAATGATTTCAGAATTACTTTCGACATGCTTTGGATCAAGTTCTTGACATGGGTAAATTTCAAAGGATGGATTGCTTACAAAGGGTTCTTAGATATCTTCATTAGGAATAGGAAGTGGCTCAATGTCCTCTTGATCTTTGAGTGAACTTAGATCAAGTGTTGAGTTGAGGATTCTTTCAATATCTATAACCATGAGGTCAAAGGGTGTCAACATGTCTTGGAAAGGACCATTGCTAGACTTTGGTGAGAGATGTTGATCATGCTTTAGAAGAAATTTTTGAGATATGTCCTCTAAGTCATTAGGTGATGTAGAGACATTTTCAACATGATCATTGGTAGATGGATTGTTGATTACAGGATCAAATAATGTTAGCACTCCTTGAAATAGATCATTGTTGGATATTGTTGAGTGATTCTTATCATGATCAAAAAGTGACTCTTTATGTATGTTGATTTGATCTTCAGATGAGGTAGAAACATCTTCCATGTGTTCATTGATGGATAGGTCTTGATCATGTGATCGTTGACTTGGATTGATAGATGGAGTCATTAACATTTTTTTGGGATTTTGAACAACATTTGCTTGTTGGTCTTGGTATTGGGCTTGAGATTGCGCTTGCACTTGAGCTTGGGATTGTGCTTGTTGGGGATTGTCATGTGGCTTGGGAAACTTAAGCAGCTTGTGTAGCTTGCTAAATAGCTAGTTGTGTAGCTTGTCGATTTTGGTTTTGTTGGAGTGCCTTCTAATAACCAGCCTACTAAGTGACTTGCAACACAATGTTGTATTGGTTTGATTTGTTTGGTTTAGGTGGTGGTGGTGGTGGAGGTGGTTTTCGAATAGAGCTTGTTGTGGTGATAAGAGGTATCATTGTATTGATGATTGGGATTTAAGTGGTGGATGGTGCGATCGATATGGTTAGTCCTTGAGAGACCATGTTTTGAGGGATGATAGATGATGTGCCAGTTGCTTGTGCTATGGGGATGGTTTCCATTTGTTGTTGTGATATAGGTGGCAAGGGGGGAGGATTTGGTATGATGCCTTGATTGATGGTTGGGGGGATGTTTTGGATGAGTGGTGGTAGTGATGGTAGCCCCAAACCAAGAGGTGATACGAATGTTAATGGGAAGGGTGGGAGTGGTGGGAAAGTGAGTGTCATGCTCCCTTGGGGAAATGATGATGTTTGATCAAAAATGCCACCTGGTCTAGATAAGTTACCTTCTCCTTGTGAGGTCATAGGGAGAGAGGTTTGAGGGGTTGCATGAAATGATGATGATGGGTCATTAGGATTATGAAAGGTGAGTGGGACATATGGGTGTGATGGATTTTGAACAACATTCATGTGATTTTCAAACATATCTATCCAAAAGTTTACCAAGTGTGGATTTGAAATGTTCATCTTTGGTATAGTTGTACTTGGTATCTTCACATTCGGCATGTATAGATTTGGTGGGATAATGTTTTTTTGTTGAAGACTCATGCATTGAGTATTTGGTTGATAGATTTGTATATTAGGACTTGGATTTAAATCTACCATCAGAAAAGGTATTTCAAAATTTAGATTGGGTACATACTCACATTTGTTGTATCATTGAGGTTTGTAGGAGATAATGATCCCATGTATGGATTGTATAAATGAAAGTTTTGATAATCAATCGACATTGTAAGGCTTTAATAGCTTAGTTTACTTGGATTACTCATGATGTATGGATCAAGTTTATATTCCATGTTCTTCTTGTGTTTTGATCTTGTTACAAAAGTGACCCAGAGGTGTTTAGGACCAATGATGAGATGAAGGATGAAAGGGGTGAATGATATGGGTGTTGATTTTTTAGGAACTTTGGATCAATTCTAGACTTTAGGATTTGATTTTGATTGGTTTTGATTACATAGTGAACTTGTAAACCCTAAGATGTTGGATGTGATCTTTAGGATAAACTTGTTCAAAGGTGTGCTAATTTAACTAGAGGTATGAGAAAGGATGCATTCCCATACTCCTAATTAAACAAGGTGATTTTGATTTGGTTTAAGGATGTACCCAAGTCTAGATAATGATGTTTCCAAAGCTCTAAAGTTGCTTGTGAGATGGGATGATAAATATTTGAAATGGATGAAGTGTTTGATTTTGAGGGTATGTGCAGGATAATGATAGGCCAAAAAGTGGCAATATGATGGGTATGTAACTGATGACTTTTTTTTACCCAAAATTGATGAAACGAAAAAAGGTTTTTAAATGAGATTATGAACTTTCCAACAATATAAATTATGCTTTACTTTGAATTTAATAAGTAATTATTATTCATTTTCTATTCAAATTATGACTAAATTCCTGACTGATAGGCTAATTGAAAAACATCTATAGCTTTCAAACGGTATCACATTTTGAATCAAAAAACATGTGTCATATTCTATGTGCTTCGCATACTATAGTAGGATTAAAAAAAAGAAACAATGCGAAGTTTTGACAGTTAAGGTGGTCAAATATATCTAGTTTTAACATTTTTTAAAAGTTAACAATAAAAAATCATAATTAATTATTTGCTTCTGGAAAAAAATAGAAAATATGCACTGGGCATCAGGGACATGATTCCCCATTTATATCTAAAATATTATAAAAATATTATCATTTTATTGTGCTTAGGGTGGCTCTATGTACACCTACTTTTTATTTTTCCTGAAATTTACACATCGCATTGAAATTTCGGGAATTTTCACCAAACAGATTTTAAAAAAAAAAAACCTAGTAGTTTAGAAACTACATTCAATTTTCTACAGATTCTATTCTTACATATTTTTTAAATAATATAGATAACTTATTCAAATTTTTACATCAAGTTTTCTAACTCTGATTTTTCTGAATTTTTTGCCACTTAAGGGCCTGTTTTTTCCATGATGATCCTGCACATACCCTTGATCCTAAATGAACCTAAGAAGGACTTGTTTACAAGGCCAAGGTTTTGAAGAACATGCTTTTCCCTTCAAACCAAAATATCAATGTTTGCTCAAAAGACCATAAGACAAAAGATACACAAGCACATGTGTGGGATTCAATTGATTTCATCTTCATTAGTGAATTTCTTTTACCACAAACACTTTCTTGATTAGATTTTCAAACTAAACGTCCAATGTCCTAACTTATTTTCATCCCACAAAGTGCTATGTGGAATTCAAGGAAATCAAGGCAATGGTTACTTAATGTTTACCTTGGTATAAGAAAATTAAGATGTAAACCCATTTACTTAGAAACCTCTAAGGACATAATCCCCAGGGTAAGCAATAGTTCTTGGGTTTTTTCAAAGGTATTTTCTCTAACTAGGGGGTTTGAAATTTTGATTTACCTGTTGAATGTGTGTTTCCCAATGTTTTTGAACAAGCAAGTTTTTTAATACCAAGAACATGCACAACCCTATGGATATGAAAGACTTTACTTGTTGAGTTCCCACTTGGACAAGTCCATCTATGCCTAATTTTTGCGAATGATTAGATTTTTACCCCACTGGCTCCCCTCCACAACACTCACTTATATAGGGAAGCCAAGCATCAACACCCATGAAACTCCCATGGCATGCTTTTCTTTTATACTAAGAGCCGTAAAAACATGGGATGGCTTCAGAACGACTGTTCTTGCACTAACAAGTAGATCAAGGATTTTGGCCTTTTCTAAACAAGGGTTTTAATTTGAACTTTCCATTTGTAGGAGTTGACCTATCGAGGTGAGACCATTGTTGTCCTTCTCGTCAGAGCCAACCGCATGATACTGGCATTTATTCCAATACCCAAATTTATAACTAGGTTGGAAATACTCTTGGGTTTAGAGTGTTACTGGTTGAGTTGTGCACTTGGGTGAGTACTTTTCCCCCAAGGCAAGCCCTCTAAGATAAACAATAGTGAGTAAACGCACTCATAGTTCGATCAACGTTCATTTAGAAACAAAGGGAGAACACATGCAATAGGTTTAATCACACTTGCACAATGTTTTGTTCAGTTTTAATCCCAAAATAAAATGTGGAGGTGATAACTTTATCCCACCCTAAGACCATTAAAAATCCTTTTGATTCTCAAGATCGCCATGAGGTGTGAGAGAAGTGCATACATCTTTTTTATGGCGTTAGTTTGAGTAATTAATCACAAAACAAAGTTGCACATGTTCTTTTTAATCCAACAAAGCAATAATGACTCCTTTTTATAGCACCAAATGAAGTGTGAGAATTTTTCTTGTTCAATTATTAGCCACAAACGAAATCTAGTGAGTTTGTTTCCTAAAGTTCATTTCAAGCTTCTTTTGTAACAAGAATTTAAAATTTTCTTTTAAGAGCCCAAAATGAAACTAGTAAGTCCTAAGTGTGAAAGTTAGCAATTTTTTCCTTAAGAGGAATAGTGACTCCTCTAAGAGTGTTGAACAAACACTAGAGTGTTTAAAAACACTTGGTATCACAAGACGAGGTCATCATGCTTCTTTTCCTCTTTACCTTTTGATTAATCCAACCTACAAGAAAATTAGTTAGATTTTGCAAAAATAGAGATCAAGAAAGCAAAAAATAGACCAAATAACCAGAATTTGATAAAAAGCATGTGTTAGAAATAAATTTTCACTTTTTACTTCCCTCCAGTGGTGAAATCCATCAAGGCGTCATAGTTTGAAATCACTAATTGTGATGTATACCACTACTTACCAGTCAGCGTTGCTTTGCAACCAAACCAGTGAGCATGAAGGCATCACTATTTTGATCAATGGTGCAGTTTGAATTTTGAAAAGATTCCAGTGAGCTGGAAAGATCAGTGATGTTGTTTGAAAATTTGAATTTTGATTGGGAAGTATGGAGTGTCAGTTTAAAATTTACAGCAGTGCGATATGGTGATGTTGGGTCCTCAGCGGTGCTAAATAGCGACGTTGAGCTTCCAGTGGTGGAGTTTTTTGTAAGCACACAAAAAACATGATTTGATCTTCTGGTTTGCCCTCATTCTAGTGCCAAAATGTGAACCTATATCATATACCTGGAATAACACAATAAATGAACACATTAATAAGATCAAATGCAAGTTAGAATAGAGATTCCTCAAGAAATACATTTGGATGCAAAAGAAAAGGAATGAAATGAAGAACACAACACACTTAAAACAAAGATATCAAATCCTAATCTAAAACAAAGAAAACTCTTAATCTCTTAAGGGAGTTGGTGCCAATTTGATGAAGATTGTGATCCACTTTGTTGAATATAGATGAGTTTTGCAAGACAAAATCTGCATAACCTAGCTATAAAACTCAATAAGATGGATGAAGATTGTTATGAATTTGAGTATAGTAAGTTTACGCAAGTTGTGGATGATAGAAATGAAGGATGAGCTCTCTATTTATAGAAGAAAGTAAAGAGAGAAAAGGAAAAAGAGATGAATGTGGGACTAATCTTCAACCAATGAGAAGAAGCCACATGTCATCATGTGAATGGTTGAGAAATGAGCACATTTTGGAGAATGTACAAAGAGGGGGGAGATTCAAATTCAAAAGATGGCTTGAAGGATGAGGAGAAAGGTGAAGTTAATGCCACATGGCTCAAGAAAAGGACATGTAAGAGATTTTAAATTCTTTGTTGGATGTACAAACTCTTTTGGAGGGATTTTTCAAATTTGGGGAATATTCCAACCAATGATGCCTTTTTTGAATGAAATAGGAGAATTAATAAATCAAATAAATTGATTTATTGTGCAAGTGGCAAAAGCTAGAGGATTTGACTGATTAGGATTAGCATTAATCATGATTTGACTAATTTAAGAGGACATTAGTTGATGTGACCATTTGATTTAGATTTTTGGATTTAAATAAATCAAAATGAGAGGAATAATGATTTTAGACTTAATTAAATAAGATTTGATTTATTTAACTGAAGGGGTTGATGTTAGATTAAATTAGATAAATGTTTTATTTATTTAATTTAATTAGATGAACTTTAGAGATTTAATCAGGGTAAGTGCACCAAGATGGTTCCCAAAAAGGGGGCTTAAGTGGCCACTTTTTTTTCTGAAATCAGGAAATGCTAACCTTGGACGTGAAATTGAGGATAGTTACACTCAAAATTTTGAGATGGAACAAGAACAAGGATCGAAGTGCTCTGAGTCTAATTTCTAAACTACTAATTTATTTTGAAAATGGTTTAGATTGAGGGGTTCAATAGAGGGATGTACACAAATTGGTGTTGTTTTTGTCAGAAAAACATAACATAGCAACTCTTGTACGACTTGAGCATGGTGAACTTTTTTTTAGTATTTTTAAAATCACTATGGTCGTGGTTAATAATAGCATCTAGTTGATGCACCAACTTTTGATAATTTTTGATCAATATTTATTTTTTATCAATTTTCTATGGGCACTCTTACAAAAAGCAGAATTTTGGCCCTACAAATTTTCAATGTAACAACTTTTTTAATTTTTTTTTTTTTTTTAAATTGTAGAATGGAGTCTAGTTTCTAAAAATGTAATTTATTTGAAATTCTGATGAACAACTAATTTATAACGAAAAAAAAAACAAACACTGCTTTTTGACAAAAAATAGACATACAAACAAAATAAATTATGGATGAAAGGCCTAACATTGTCAGAAAGTGAAAAAAATGATATCGTTAGAAAGTTAAGACAAAACTTAACATTACCCATGTGTTCGATTTTGTCGATATTGAACCAAATGCAATCTTGAAAGTGAGCATGAACCCAATTATGTGGAAAATTGTAGAATTTGCAAAAAACACGTCTCTGGTAATTGGGAATGCCCTCCAAGCCTTTGGGTTGGTATTCCAAGGCAAATACCAAAGCTAAGGCTTGGGGATTCCCAAAGAAAAATAAAATGCACTCGTGTTATAACGCGCTTATGTTATTTACTAGTTTTCACTTTTTATTCTCTGTGGAACATTTCTAGGAACAAATAACACACTCATGTTATTTATTCCTTTAGTTAAATGCCAACTTTTTGAATGTTTTTTCATATGTTTATATGTATATGTACGTTGGTGTGTCATGTATGTATGTATGTATGTATGTATGTATGTATGTATGCCTATATCTATGTATTTATGCTTATGGGAGAGAGGGTGGGAGTGGGAGAGAGTGTGGGAGGGTAGGAGAGTGTGGGTGGGTGGGAGAGTGTGAGAGAGGGTGGGAGAGGGTGGTAGATAGTGGGAGAGAGAGTGGGAGAGAGTTTGGGAGAGTGGGAGATAGGGTGGAAGGGAGGGAGGAGAGAGTGGAAGAGAGTGGGAGAGAGTTGGAGAGTGGGGGAGAGGGTTTAGGGTGTCATGGGAGAGAGTGGGAGAGAGAGGGAGGAAGAGAATGGGAGAGAGTGTGGCAGAGTGGGAAATAGGGAGCGAG
>VDFB02075321.1:343013540-343031866 GCA_007258455.2 Sequoia sempervirens | reverse complement strand
TTGATGAAATTTCTAATGTTGAGATGTATGTACCTAAGAGAACACCACCTAGAATTTTGTGTAGAAAGCCAAAGTTTTTGATTAATATTGATGAGGATATTTTGCAGCACATGGAAGGTAAGATTCCAGAATGCCCTTGTAGAAGATATACTAATAAGATTTGGAAAATGTTCTTTGAAAGGCTAAATGAGACTGCAATATGTCAACTATTTGTTCAAATGATTCGGGGTTTAAAGTATAGAAACATCATGAAGACTCTTGGGTTGAGAACATCGAATGCATCAAGTGAAAACACTATTGTGAAGAATCTAATGGATGCTTATGACAATGTGGGTAAGACCTCACGCTCAAAGGATAGTAATGTAACCTGACATGTCATTACATCAACTTTGGTAAGCTATCAAACAAAGAGATCTCACCTCATTAAAAAGACAAGTGAACAAATGGGAATTAGTAGAAAAACTAGTTATCAAAAGCCGTTCAAAGGCAGAAAATAATTTAGGGCATCAATTCAAATGAATTATGGGAATTCTCGGGGAGACTGCCACACAAAGATGAAAAAGTTGTTGAAGCATTGAGAACACTAATTGAAGATTATTGGAAGAATAATACAAGGCCATCTCTGAATCAAATGGATTTCATAAGAAGGAGAATCGGTAGTTGAAACCGTGAGCCACATCCAAAGCATTTTTTGGATACGACTCAAACCCAATTTTTTCATAAATTTCAAAATCTAATCCTCAAATTAGTATTTCTCAAATATTTTTTGAAATGATTAAACCTTTTTATGTCAAGATAAATCACACACGCACTACTTGTTGCTATAAACTACATATTGAATTCTCTAACCATTATGATGTTTATCATTCTCTATGTTTAGATTTGCATACTAACGATGTTTTGTAGGATTGTGGCATAGAAGCCCCACATAAATCTTCAAGAGAGTTCTTATCAAAAAAATTATGTGCAATAGAGGATGTGAAAATATTCTATAGGATAGCATGCTTGGATGGTTCATGCGAGTGTTGTGGTGGCTTGCAACAAATGCTAGTATTTCAACATATGGAAAGCACATATGAGGTGGGACAAAAAATAGTAGAGTTCGGGAAGTATAAAACAGTGGCATATGCTACAAAAGATGGGTCTAAAGCAAAAAGGTGTGAGTTGGTTATTAAGAATATTCCAGTGTATTAGTTCATGTCCATGTTTCATGAGAATCTAGTGTATGAGTATGCAAGGCATACCCATAGAGCCCGATGGCTAGACACGTAATTCAAGCTATGCAAGGACACCTTTCCACTTGGAAGCATAGTATCAATGGTTGAATTTGTAGAGAACTACACTCTACAACCACAACATGAGGTGCAGTCACAGTATTACAACTCCACACAGGTTTTGATATTTGTGCACATAGCTTTCATACATGCAGCTGAAAGTATAGAGGATGAAAGGAAGGTATTGAGGGAGTATCACTTTTATATTAGTGATGATCACATGCATTCTCCAGAGTTCATGCAAGGTTGCTTCCAGATGTTCTACAATCATTTGGCTCAGAGGGGCATATCATACGATCGACATATAATATGGTCAGATAACTATGCAGCACAGTTCAAGAACGCGCACATGTTCTACTGGTTGTGCAGGATGCATCTCACTACATGTGTTCAACATATGTGGAACTTTTGTGAGGCTAGACATGGAAAGGGGGAGCATCACGGTGCAGGAGCATCCATGAAAAGAGCATTAGCACTAGAAGAGTTAAAGTATAAAGACAGTGCATAGTTGACAGATGCAAGATCAATCGTCAAGTGGTGTAATGGTTCGATGGGTCCAGGTAATGAAGGTACATCTTCAGTTTGTAGATTTTTTTGGTTGATGGATGATACTAACATTACACCATATGAGGATTTCTGTACACTTACAAGATCGAGTGAGTTGCACTCTTTCCTTAGCTCAAATGCAAATTCATGGAGTATCGATACACGTAAGATGACATGCTTTTGTTCTTCATGTACAATGCAAGCCTGGAATGATTGTGAGTCAGGGGAGTGGGTTGACAAATGGTTGACAAGTTATCTTAGCCCACTTCACATGTATCACCCTTCGATGGCATTGGAACTAACACAGATGGAAGCATCAGTCGACTTTGACCATGTATCGGATCTAGTTCAACCAGGTAATATATCTACTTGCTTAGTATTTGAAATTCCATATTGTTATCCTACTTTGTACTGTATTCATAATGTTGACTAAGATCAAGAGATATGCCACACATATAAATGCAGGGCATGTTTATGCAGTTATTGGGTATGTGCAGGATCATCATGGAAAAAAAAGGCCCTATGGGCAAAACATTCAAAAATCGAAGTTAGCAACTTGACGAAAAATTTGAATAAGCTATCTATATTATTTCAAAAATATGTAAGAATAGAATCTATATCAAATTGAATGTAGCTCTAAACTACTAGGGTTTGTTTAAAAATGAAAAATCTATTTGGTGAAAATTTGAAATTTCAATGCAATGGTACTTAAATTTCAAGGAAAATTAGAAGTAGGTGTCTATCTGACCCTAAACTACAATAAATGATAATATTTTTATAATATTTTATATATAAGTAGAGGACTCATGCCCCGATGTGATGCATATTTTTTTGCAATTTTTTCCAAGTAAATAATTAATTATGAATTTTTATTACAACGCTTTTAAAAAAATATAAAACTTGTATGTCTAACCACCTTAACTTGGTCAAAACTTCATTAAATTCAATTTTCTTTTTTAACCCTATAGTATGCAAAGCATAGAATGTGATGCATGTTTTGGATTCAAAAAATGTGATATTGTTTGAAACCTATAGATATTTTTCAATCAGCCTATCAATTAGGAATTTGGTCATAATTTGAATAGAAAAGGAATAATAATTACTTATTAAATTCAAAGTAAAGCATAATTTATATCAATGAAAAGCTAAGAATCTCCTTTAAAAACCCTTTTCGTTTCATCAATTTTGGGTAAGAAAATAGTTGTCAGCCACATACCCATCATATTGCCACTTTTTGGCCCATCATGATCCTACACATACCCTATTGCAAATGAAGACAACGAAGAGTGTACAAACTATTACTTGTGTCGTTGTGTTGAGGCAAAAAAGAAATTGGAATCCCCAATTATAAATGGAGAAAACATTGAATACCCTACAGGCTCAGTTGTTACTAGAACGTGGCTGAGAAGGTACCCACATAAGAGTGTTAAACATTGGCTGTTTGAGGAATTTGACACGCATCGTAAGATTCTTCATTACTCAAACCTTGTCATGGTATCCAATGTTCGTTTGAGAAAATATCGGGGTAGACCTTTGAACAAGACCTTATGGAAGGTCCATGAGTATGACCATGAGGCAATACTTGACACAATAAAGAGTAGAGTAGACCCAAATGGTTCATTGGATTAATTTGTAAGTATATGCACAATGGTGTTTTAAGTCAATCTAGGTTGGTAGGATATGAGGTTGCAATGTCATGTTAGCATGTTGTCAATTTGGTGTAATGAAGCCTTGAATGGCCTAAATGTGAAAATGTATGTAAATTCGTAATGTAAGGGTCAAGATGATGTAATGAGGCCATCATAAGGTCACTAGTTTAGGTATGGAGTCATTTACATCAATATGTCAAAAGTTGCACATAACAATGTAATGTTGTCAAACCAAAAGTTGTCATTTTGCAAATACTTAGAAGTTGAAGGGTCACACTTGTAAAAGAAGTTGAAAAGTGGTTGTAGTCAGTTGAGGAGGTTGATATGCCTTCAAAAAGGCCTTGTGAACATTGTATGTTGTTGGAAATCATACTTTTGAAAGTAGGAGCACCAACTCCATCTTTTCAACACTTGAACCCTTGTGGTTTCTATTATTTGGTCATTTGATCATTTAGGGTGTTCTTAGATGGTTTGAGGTCATTCTATTTCATTTAATAAGGATTCAATACCATTTTTGTATGTATTAGGTCAATTGAGTCATGATGTAAAGAAGTTGATCAATAAGGGGATTCATGTGGTGAACCTTGTAATTTAAGTGTTTTAGGGTTATTTGTGTTAAATAAGGGCTTTACAGACCATTTATCATGTAATAGAAATGTTTACACTAGGAATGGTCCTCTTCACACCCAAACATGCAATCTCTCGAGCTACGCTCAACTGGATCGATCCCTTAAGGGTCCAAAGGGAATTTTTGGAAAACTCTCAACATGAGGTTACTCGGACACCGCGACGCTTATAAAATTTCCATCTGATCCTATGGGATCATGTTGGGCCTCTCTACAATAACCTCTCTTGGTTTTCGTTATCTCGGAGTGGTTTTCCCATAGTCTCTAGTTTTCATTTGATGGAAAAAGTGTCAAATGGAAGCAGTGGAAAGTTGCAAAGTGGTGCACTTCGCTCAACTCATGTGACCAAACATCACCTAATGCATCTAAATAGGTATGTTTACTAGGCATGGTCCTTCTTCACACCCAAACATGTGGAATAAAAATTTGTGGAAGGATGAATGATGAATGATAAGAGAATTTGAGTGGATGAAAAGTAGATTTCTGATGAAATGTTAAAATTTTGTTTGATCTTCTCCAAGATGAGTTTGGGACAAGAGTCCCCTGAGTTTTTGATTGGTTTGGCAATCTTACTGCATTAAGCTTGTTGCTTACTATTATGCAATGATATATTTTTCTAAGCATCCATAGCTTGTTCAAAAGCACTGCTTTAGGCTTTTAGCCATAGCAAGCAGAAGGCAATGAACCTGCTTGGCTAAACGCTTGATAGACATGTATGAAAATGTGTTAGCATAGACATAAGTAAAGGAACTCTTTGAAAAAATGCCTCAAAGAAAATGTGGTTTCACAGGATGGAATGGCATGACTAATGCCAGAAAAAGAAAAATTGCTATGGCATTCGTCATGCCATTCCATCACCATGAAACCACATTTCTTTGAGGCATTTTTTCAAAGAGTTCACTGCCTTGTCTATGCTATTGCTTATTAATATGCTTTGATAGATTTTTTCCACAAGCACCCATAGATTTTTTGGAAGCACCTATTTCAGGATTTAGCCATAGCAACAAGGAAGTGAACTATTTGATAAAATACTTTGGTAAACATGTATGATAAATGTAGTAGCATAGACAAGGAAATGAACTGTTTGAAAAAATGCCTCAAAGAAATGTGGTCTCATGGTGATGGAATGCCATGACAATCCACAAAAATTTGCTTGTCATGGCATTCCACCACCGTGAGACCACATTTCTTTGAGGAATTTTTTTCAAATAGTTCATTCCCTTGTCTATGCTATTGCTTACTATTATGCTATGATATATTTTTTCTAAGCATCCATAGCTTGTTGAAAGCACCTATTTTAGGCTTTTAGCCATAGCAACAAGGCAATGAACTGTTTGATAAAATGCTTTGATAGACATGTATGAAAAATGTGTTAGCATAGACAAGGCAGTGAACTCTTTGAAAATGCCTCAAAGAAATGGGGTTTCATGGTGATGGAATGGCATGACAAATGCCATGAGAAGAAAATTGCTATGGATTGTCATGGCATTCCATCACCATTGAGATCACATTTTTGTGAGGATTTTTTTCAAACAGTTTTGCCTTTCTATGCTATTGCTTATTAGTATGCTTTGATAAAAAATTTCCACAAGCATCCATAGCTTTTTTGGAAGCACCTATTTTAGGATTTTAGCCATAGCAACAAGGAAGCAAAATGTTTGATAAAATTCTTTGGTAAACATGTATGATAAATGTATAGCATAGACAAGGCAACGAACTATTTGAAAAATGCCTCAAAGAAATGTGGTCTCATGGTGATGGAATGCCATGAAAATCCACAACAATTTTTCTTTTCATGGCATTCCACCACCATGAGACCACATTTCTTTGAGGCATTTTTTTCAAACAGTATTCCCTTGTCTATGTTATTGCTTACTATTATGCTATGATAGATTTTTCTAAGCATCCATAGCTTGTTCGAAAGCACTGTTTTAGGCTTTTAGCCATAGCAGCAAGGCAATGAACTATTTGGCTAAATGCTTTGATAGACATGTATGAAAAATGTGTTAGCATAGACAAGCAGTGAACTCTTTGAAAAAATGCCTCAAAGAAATGAGGTCTCATGACCTCGATGGAATGCCATGACAATCAAACCTAACACTCTTATGCAACACTTCTTAAGTTCTTGTTGATGCAATATTAGATGCTAAGTTTCAAAATAGGCATGGTTATATAAATTCTCATCTCACGACTATCATTGCATCAAATTAAGAATTTTCAATCCTTTATGGTCTAGACAAGAGAAGTATGGAGTAGTGTTCCAATGCTAAAGTCTTATTGTGAATCTCTTTGCTATGAGTGGTTCAAAAATGAGGAATCTATCTTCTGCACCAAATGATAAATATTCATAATATGTGCTAGGAAGGAATAAGTCCATAAGATCGAATATGCAGGAACTAAGAATTACAAAATTGGCTTACATTTGACTTCCAAACACGTAAATTTTCACACTTTTCGATGTTCACACTTAAGTCAAAAAATATATGTTCGTAAGTTGTAAAGTATACACTTGAATACACGTAACTCATATCTATTAAACCATGAATTTATAATTTGCAAATATGGACACCATCGATAAAATGATTTGTATTGAGCAAATAGCCATGTACGCATACATCAATATATGTCGATATAAGTATAAAATATAGTTACAAACGAGCCATATAAGCTTATGAGAATGCCATATAGGCATACAATGTCAAATATATCCAATACAAAATATGTACAAAATTGCAATGTAGGCATACAACAAAGGGCTCTGTGCATTCAAAATTCATTTCTCTCCATGCTCTAGTTCAAATACAATTTTATTTCCCTTTGCTGGGCGATCCGATGGTGATAAGTCTGTCACCCATTTCTTCTATGCTCGAGGAGTGCTCCTGCTGCTCCTCCTAGTGTTTAGCTTCTAGTGAAGTTTCAACTGGGTATGTGCAGGATCATGGTATGCCAGAAAGTGGCAATGGAGAAAAAATTACGTGTTTCATCAACTCAAAAATGCGAAAATGTCGACTTTATGTGGCTTGGGTGTCAGTACACAATACGGAAGCAAAGCCCAAACCTAGATTTCCATATCGGATATCTGATTTGGATCAGATATCCGATCCAAATCAGATATCCAATCCAAATCGAATATCCGATCCAAATCAGATATCTGATTTGTGACACACATATATTTCATTTTGGCCTGATTAAAACTCATTTCACATTTGTTTAACCACAGGCGCATAGTGAAAACTTCATTCCACAAATCAGATATCCGATTTCGCACAAATCCATCTTCAAAAGGTTAGATTCTTGGTTTTTCTTTGCTCTAATCAAATTTTCAATTAGATTTGTGTAATTTTAGTTAATTTTTTATAGATTTTTTTCAAAATAGGGTTTTTCATAGATTTTTTATGAAAAAATTGAGTTTAGTATGGATTTTGATGAAAATTGAATGTTTGTAATGGATTTTGATGAAAATTGAATGTTTGTAATGGATTTTGTTTTAAAAAAAGTGTTTTTTATGTATTTGGATTAAAAATTAGAGAATTTTATAGATTTTTTTTGGATTTTTTTTAGAAACCAGGGTATTTTTGTAATATTTTCATTTATATTGTCTAATTTTAATTATATTAATTTGTTTTTAACTTTAATCAGGCATTATGGTTGCTAACAATGAAAATGCACAAATACCAAATGCTCCACCACCTCCACAACCATCAATTGAAGAATTAATTTGTGAAAATTTGCAACAATTAAGGGGCATTTCTGAAGTTTATATGAGAGTCCCTTGATTATCTGAGATGTCAAACACAATGAAAGAAATAATTAAAAACACAGAAACCCTCTCCTCGCAACATAATTCCTTTCATTCGTGGCGAGAAGACATGAGAGAATATTATGCATGTGGATTATCTTATG
Source organism: Sequoia sempervirens (assembly GCA_007258455.2). Lineage (NCBI taxonomy): Eukaryota > Viridiplantae > Streptophyta > Pinopsida > Cupressales > Cupressaceae > Sequoia > Sequoia sempervirens. The sequence continues at coordinate 343,023,868 of VDFB02075321.1, read as the reverse complement.
ATGATGTGAAAGATCTTGGAATAACCAAAGCCCAAATAACCTCTTTATTTGTTAACCCCGGCATTGGTTTTCCAGTTAATGTTAATAAACCAAAACTTTCTATAAAATGGTGCACTCATAGAGACATTGTAGAAAACTTTTGGGATCGTTGGTGTATGGTTTTTTTGAAACCATCGAACAACAATTGTGATATACCATTTTATTTTATAAAAAAATTATATGCTAAGTTTGTGTTAGGGCATCATGTCAATTACTTTGACATTAAACCCTTCCAGGGCGTTGGTGGAGGTATGCTCCATGATAGACCAAGGGCAGTTATAGTAATACCTAACCCATATGTTCCCCCTCCTCCCCTTCCTCCGCCACCTTCAGTATACCATCCAGATATTATGCAGGATGCAGCCACATAGACTATCCACACTATTCACTCTTTGAGTCGTCTTTTGGTTTCACATGCTTCTATAGTAGCTCAGCCACATTCTAGTGATGTTGGTGATGGCTCGAGTGCTACTGCGTCATCCTCATCAGGTCCACATATTTGTGTACCACATACTTGCTCCATGTGCTGCCAGATATGCTTGGGTCCTCTTGTACAGCCTACTGAGCATCCCTTGGACACTTCCGATTATGACTTCCATGATGTGGACATTATAGATCAGATGTAGGGGAGTGGAGCACACCATACAGAGTCCTCTCCTACTAGAGAGGGGGACACTGGAATAGTGACACAGGTAAAATTTAAGTTGTGAATTCATAACTTGCATTTGTTTTTAAATGAATATTAATAAGAGATAGTATAATTTACTAATATTTATTTACATGTTCTATTTAACAGTTGATGTCCGAGGAGGAGCTGACACAATTGACAGATAGCACCCTGAGGGCCATTTCATTTTGCCTCGACACGCACATAGTATATATTTTTGCACTCACTCATTTACATTTATTTATTATATACTTTCTTGTCATTTGAATTGTCATTAATGAAATTATATAATAACTTATATGTTTATCTTATTTTCCTCTTGTAGGAAATACCTAGTGTGAGCGAGGTGCAGCCTTGTATAGATTATGGAAGTGCAATGTTGGATAAGGGGAAGGTAATTGAACTCAAATTTAATTGAATTAACAATTTTAAGATCTTATATTGATTATACATACATTGACATAGATTGGTAGTTTCATATGTACTTGTCATTTTTATGTGTAGGGAATTATGATCTATACGTCCTTGTTGACAAGTGCCACAATGCTTGAAGCAGTATGTATTGGAACACTTGAAGGAGTAGGTGTTGAAGCACCTAAAGGAGATAAAGAAAAAGATCAACCTAAAGAAGTATGTGTTCATTTTATTTTGTGTTTGGTATTTATATGTTCCTATTACTAACAATTGTATGCTAACTTGGATCACTTTTATATTTTTGTTCACCTATATAGATTGAAATTACAAAAGATGGTTTGGTCGGTTCTTTGAGAGGGGCATATTCTAGGACTCCTGATCCTTTGAAGAGATAGATATTTTAGGTAATCAAGATTACAATTTTAGATTTCAATTATAATTTAATGTATATTGATTTTGATGTTAATTATTCGATTTTAAATTATATAGTATAACTAATCTCAATTGTAGTTTGAATTTTTCTTGTGCAGCTACCTTCAGAGGCAATGAGTGCTTCAAAGAGGCTCCATTTTGATGATCCACCAGTAGTTTAGGATGAGATAGAAATTTTGGCATGTAAATATTGAATAGATACTGAGATGGCATATGCCACTTATTGTAAAATTTTGTTTGAGTTGGCTTTGATGCCATTTTTGTATATGGACATACACTTGATTATTGGATAATTTGATATATAGAAGTTGATAATTGAAATTTAATTGCCTCCTCATGTGCATAATTAAACTCTTTGAAAATTTAATCAAGTGAGCAATGGTTAAATATCTTGATGTACAATAGCATAAAAATAATGGTTATATTATATAGTTTATTCATATTGCTGATTACATTGCATTGCACATCTTTCAAACTCAAAGCATTACTTCGCATTGCATAAGTAACAACTAGATGCTGATAGATGAAAAAAATTCAATTACAATATAGCTTTTACAAAGTCAACCTAAGCAGTTATACAATTACTTCACATTATATAACTAATAATTAAAAATTTATTCATATTATTGATTACATTGCATTGCACATCTATCAAACTCAAAGCATTACTTCACATTACATAAGTAACAACTAGATGTTGATAGATGAAAAGATTTCAATTACAGGCCTGCTACCCCCTCATTCCACACACTATGCAACCATTTACTTGTGGTGTAGGAGCTGAACAATGGAGAAAACATGTAAAAATAATATATATATATATATATATATATGCAGCCTAGAAGCATGAATTAGTACCAATATTAATGCATCACCATTGATTACCTTGAAGTAGAGATTTGAATCAGCATCATTCTTCAAGAATCCAAAACTAGACAGGTACCAATCAATCCTTTCATACCATGCACGAGGAGCTTGCTTAAGACCATACAAAGCCTTCTTCAGCTTACACGCATGTGACTCCTTCCCATGAACCTCAAAACCATCAGGTTGCTCGACGTAAACTTCTTCCTCAATCACGCCATTGAGAAAAGTTGTCTTCACGTCCATTTGATGAATCTTCCATCCTCTTGATGCAGCAAGGGCAATGCTAGTTCTGACAGAAGTGTAATGAGAAACAAGAGAAAATTTTTCTTCATAATCAACTCCCTCTTTCTAAGAAAACCATTGTCGATCAGCCAAGTGTTGGTGTCAGTGGGTACATTGCTTGACAATGCTGAGCAAAACAAATATTCATTCTTTTGTGGAGAAATATCATCTACATCTGCAACAGAGGCTTGATGCTTAGGTCTATCTGAACAATGTTTGGAAAAGTTACCAAAATTATCACACCTAAAGCATTGAATCTTGGACAAGTCTCACTTCTTCTTGGAAGGGGGAGCACCATCATTTCCTTTGTCTTGATTCCTCTTGAAGAATCCCTTCTTTCCACTTCTTCCTTTCTTCTTAGAAGGTTGGATGGCAAGAACATGAATCTCTTCATTAGTAGAGTTTTGGCCAACACCTCTAACCATCAATCTTGATGCAAAATGAATGCAATTAGCCCTCAAACGATCGAACTTCGGGAGTTTGGACCTTGCACTAATTCCTTGAATATAGGACTCCCAAGACAATGGCAAACTGTTGAGGGAAAGCATTGTCAAATCCTTATCTTTAACCTGTTGATGCGTGTTTTATGACACACTCATACATCAGAATAAAAATGCCCAAAGACACCCTATCCTCTCTTGAAAAACCACCCCGTATGCTAAGATTACGAGAAGATCATATGGTGATTCCAAGGTTTCTTATGTCAGGTCTTGACGTGTGGTAAGGTCAATGGGCATTGTGATTTTCTAGTAATCACAAGGGGACTTATGCTGGATTTTTTCAATCCACAATGAAGGTCTGGACAATGAAGCTCTTTTATTTGGGTTGCAAATCAAACAAACCAAAAAAGGAGACAAGGGGTCAGAAGTTCTAATCTACTTCCTAAGAATTCAAGACACGGTATTGACTTGGTGAAACAAAACCAAACTTTGTTTCACCACGCAGGAATCATGCCAACTATGCAAAGCCATTGCAATCTTCAAGGAAATGTGCTTATGGTTTTCATATCATGAATAACTACCTTCCAATCGAACAATATTTATCCAGATAGAAGTTAAGAATCCACAGAGTAAGCTCAGGCTAACTTTACCATTGAACGAAAATCATCCGTTCAAAGAAAGTATGAGAAAAAGTTCCACCATAAATCAATGCTTATCAAATCTTGCATTCAGCTAACAAAATTTCAAAGAAAATTTTATTCCAAGTGTAATCTAATTCTAATCTATCTCCAATCTATGGTGGAAGAAGTTATGCAACCATGCACACTATTTGACAATAAAAGTGGTTCAAATCAAATCATGCATAAGAGCTTTTATTATCATAAATAGTCTATCCCAACAATTCTATACACTATCTCCACCCTTTACAAATGAGGGGTGAGCTCAATTTCACTTTAAGGCTGGAAGACTTCCTCTTTTCTCTTGCCATTTCAGACTTAACATGCTGAGCGGACTTCACTCATTCACTTTCAATGTTCATATTATTCTAAGTGTGGACACTCATTATCCTCTTAAAGTGGATTTGGAAAGATTCCATCTTTTATGCCATGCCACTCTTTGGTAAGCGCGGACCTTTTCAAGTTTCATGGCCAAGACATGTGGCAGACTTCAATCATGTTTGACACATCCCTTTCTTAACATGGGTGGGCTTTGTTGAGTGTTTGTGCCAAGAAACAAGGGCAAACTTTCCTTTATGTATTGCTAGTGGACTTTGCTTTATACCAAGCCATCGATTATTTCCTTGGAGCAGACTTGGCTATATTGTATGTCACTTTTGTATGGCTGGGCGGGCTTAGTCTTAGCAAGTGCCATGTTTTACTCTTGAAGTGGACTCTACTCTCCTCTTTTCTAGCGGACTTCCTTCTCTCTTTTCCAAGCTCTATCATGTGTTGGAATGGTTGGAAGAGATTGATGAAGCTACTAACATCAATAGAATTGTGGTAGCTTGATATACAAAGTCTATTAATGCCAGGGTTCAATATGTATGATATTGAGAGTGGTAGCTTAATATAGGTCCACAATACCTTTTTGTAATATCATAGAATAGGGCTCATAGACCGACCTCCAGTCAAAATGTCTCTCAAATGCACAAAAAAGAATGAAATTACTTCAAACCAAGTTTGTGAAGAAGTTAACTCTATTGCCCACTAGTTTCCCTTAAGAGTGCTAAAAGGCAACAATTTTTGAAGGGCTATTTCTCAAAGACCGTGAGGCATACAGATTCTCTGTTGAAGGCTATGGGATCGTGTTGGGACCATCTACAAAAACCTCTCTCGGTTTTTTCTATCTCGAAGGTGTTTTCCTGTGGTGATGACTTTTCAGTGGAGGGAAAAGTTGCCAGATGCAAGCAATGTAAAGTTGCAAAGTGGTGCAAATTTCATTCTGCAACTCGTACGACCAAACAAACTATTCCAACACGTCCGTATGGGTATGTTTACGCTAGGGATGGTCCTCTTTTGCACCCAAATATGCCGAATCACTCTGAGCTACATTGGACCGGCGATTTCCCTTAAGAGTACAAAGTGCTAAAAGGAAGCAATATTTGAAGGGCTATTTCTCAGAGACTGTGGGGCATACAGACTCTTCGTTGGAGGCTACAGGATCATGTTGCGACCATCTACAAAAACCTCTCTCAATTTTTTCTATCTCGAAGGCGTTTTCCTATGGTGATGACTTTTCAGTGGAGGGAAAAGTTGCCAGATGCAAGCAGTGTAAAGTTGCAAAGTGGTGCAACTTTCATTCCGCAACTCATACGACCAAACAGACTATTCCAACACGTCTGTATGGGTACGTTTATTCTAGGGATGGTCCTCTTTTGCACCCAAATATGCCAAATCACTCTGAGCTACATTGGACTGACGATTTCCCTTAAGAGTCCAAAGTGCTAAAAGGCAGAAATATTTGTAGGGCTATTTCTCAGAGACTGTGGGGCATATAGACTCTCCGTCAGAGGCTATGGGATCGTGTCAAAGGCTACGAGATCATGTTGGGACCATATACAAAAACCTCTCTCAGTTTTTTCTATCTCAGAGGTGTTTTCTTGTGGTGATGACTTTTCAGTGGAGGGAAAAGTTGCCAGATGCAAGCAGTGTAAAGTTGCAAAGTGGTGCAACTTTCATTCCGCAACTCGTATGACCAAATGAACTGTTCCAACACATCCGTATGGGTATGTTTACGCTAGGGATGATCCAATTTTGTACCCACATACTCTGAATCACTCTAAGCTACATTGGACCGATGATTTCCCTTACGAGTCGAAAGTGCTAAAAGGTAGCAAGATTGTGCTGTAATTGTAATTGTAAGTGCTAAAAGGTTGGATCAAGCTTGTGCAGGTTATAAAAACATCATCTTTAATTGTAATTGTGTTGTTTAAAGCCACCTGGCTCATGCATCAGAAATCTCTTACTCAATCAGCTTGAACATTATGCACACCCACATACCTTGTTTCCACTTTGCTAGATCAAAGACTCAATTACATTGGAAATGACCTTCACATGACAATTTTTTATTTTTTTGGGAAAAAGTGGCAAGCCACTGTAATTTATTATATATAAATAGGAGATATTACAAAACCTAGTTCAAATGAGCATACCGGTAGGAGAGAACCAGGAAGAAAACCTCTAGTTGTAGCTTGATTAATTACAATAATTTACTATAGAATTGTCTCAATACACAGTTATGGCCTTCTTACATTGTTTCACATTTTAAAATTGAAATTTTACAAAATTTTCCTATTGGAGGCATTCAGGGCACAGTCTTCAACAAGATTAGTATGTTCACATTCTGGACTGACAAGCACCTGTACAAACCATCAAGCTAGCAGTTAAAATACATACAATATAAAAGATGCTTAGAATGATGAATTGGTAATGCAAACTATAAAAAATGCTTAGAATAACCAATCTATATTACTATAATCTTTCGCATACCTCTCTGAAAGGATCGAAGTTGGCTATTGTAGCAGCAGGTCCATGATCAATCGTGCCAAAAATATCGCAAAATTTGTTAAATGAGAAATCTATATTGTCACAATAGAAAAGATGGTTAGACTAACAAATCTATATTAATCTAAACAACCTAAATGATGATGAATTGGTAATGCAAACTATAAAACATGCTTAGAATAACCAATCTATATTACTGTAATCTTTCGCATACCTCTCTGAAAGGATCGAAGATGGCTATTGTAGCAGCAGGTCCATGATCAATCGTGCCAAAAATATTGCAAAATTTGTCAAATGAGAAATCTATATTGTCACAATAGAAAATATGGTTAAACTAACAAATCTATATTAATCTAAACAACCTGAATGATGATGAATTGGTAATGCAAACTATAAAAAATGCTTAGAATAACCAATCTATATTACTATAATCTTTCACAATACCTCTCTGAAAGGATCGAAGCTAGCTATTGTAGCAGCATGTCCATGATCAATCGTGCCAAAAATATCACAAAATTTGTCAAATGAGAAATCTATATTGTCACAATAGAAAAGATGGCTAGACTAACAAATCTATATTAAATTATAATGAAATTAACCATAATGAACCTAAGCATTGTACCTTCCATTCTTGAAAATGCTATTGAAGTGTGCCTGAAGGGTCATCTCTTTGCTTAAGAGTATCCAATATTGCTTCATGATCAACATTACTAAGTGTCCATAGTTTTTTTGTCTTTGGTCTGGCATGATGCTTGAACAACTTAACATTTGTTGCTATAACAAGGTGCGAATACATGAGAATGGTTTTGTGTTTCTCATAGTCTTCAAATGTAGGTATGCCATTCTTTCTAACCATATATGTTCGCAACCAAGTTCCTACAACCACAACTGAACCTGTAGTATACATGAACCCATCATCATCTTCCATCGATTGTGTTAGCTTATGCTTTACCTACACACATTGAGCCAACCAATAGTCTGATCTCTCTTCATTCCCCTGTGGTGCAACAATTGCAAAAACATGCCATAGTTGTAGTAGATCTGAAAGTCGGTTGTAATCAACTGAACTTTCCATTATGCCATTTCTCATGGATATTGTTTGAGATAATGGAGTTAGATACTATGGAACCCATGTATCCACCCACTCACTTGACTCGATTGATCCCACTCTCGTTGAATACAACTCGACAAAAACAAGCCAAATCTCATGTCCAAATGGTCCATGTGCTTGCATCTGAGCTTCGAAATGAATGCATCTTTGAAGAATCTTTGATTGTATGACAATCCAATCTACCTCCCACTGTACCCTCCTCAACCAACCAAAAGCATCTGCACACTGTTGAATCAAGTGTCCCTCCATGTGACAATGCTGAACTACACCAATCAACAATAGAATGTGCATCCCTAAATTTTTCTCCTGAAATCTTCAATTGCTCCTTAACTAGAGCTCTTTTTACACATGCACCTGCTCCATCGTGCTCCCCTCTCCCATGCCCAGCTTCAAAAAAATTCCAAATATGAGGTACAACCCTCTCTACATGCATTCTACTCAACCAATAAAACATACGAGCATTCTTGAATTGACCTGTGCAGTTATCTGACCAAATGAGATGTCAGCCCATTGCTATATCATGCTCTTGCAAGAACTCAAAAAAATTCTCAAAACAATGTTGGACATACTCGAATGAGTGAGATCTATCATCACTCATATAAAAATGATACTCTTTTATTATCTTTCAATCCTCCTCTGTACTATCAAGTGCATGTCTAAATGTTATGTGGACAAATATAGCAATTTGAATGGAATTGTAATAATCGGTGATTTCCAGACTCCTCGCTTTTGTGGTTGCAATGTGTAGTTTTCTGCAAAATCAACCAATCGATATAATAGTACTAATCGGAAAAGAGTCCTTACACATTCTAAATTGTTGATCCAACCACTGAGACCTATGACTATGCCTTGCATACTTGTAGAAGAGATTGTCCTTAAAATCTGAAATAAAATCAGCAACATTGCATTCTTTTGAAACCAACTCACATCTAGAACCTTCACCTCCACTCTGCAAAGTATATTTGACTATCTCATATCTCTTTTTCTCAACAAGCTTCTTTCCAAATTCATGTTCAGAACCCTCATGAAAACATTGAACAAACTTTGACAAGCCACCACATTGTGAGCACTTTGCATTTAAACAATCATTTCTATAGAAAACACAACCATCATCTCTAGAACATAAAAAAAGATCTAATAAGTCCCTTGATGATTTCGGAAGATGCATTGCACTGCACTCCTGCAACATTTCATTAGTATGCAAAATAGAACGGATATAGCATAATAGTTCATGGTACATTGAAAACTCCACATGGTATTTGCAACAACAAGTATTACAAATTTTAAGAGGCATACAATAAATGGCTTCAAACCTTCAAAAGTCCTTTGCGAGATTTCAATATTTGGATGTGTTTCAATAAAAATTTTGAACAACATTGTTTGGCTTGATTCCAAGAAATGTTTAGGATGTGGTGTACGGTCTTGATTTCCAATTCTTAACTTTAAAACATCCTTTGCATTGGGTGATACTCTAGAGTTATCATGCCAAAATTGTTGAATTGTTTGTTTTACATTATTAGTTAACTTCTTATCAACACGTGGAAGCCTCCCGGAAAAATCCCATGTATCACTTTGAAGAGGATCATCTATTCTTTCTCTTCTTGCAAGTGCTCTATCCAAAGTTTTACGACTTATGTCAAAATAAATACAAGTTTGTCTCAACAAGCGAGCCTTTTTCAATTGTTGGCTTATTTGGTAGGTTGTAATGACTCTCTGAGCAGCTCTCTTACATCTTTTTTTCTTGTTAGTTTTTCAATAGACTTGAGAGCATTAAAAATGTTACTGACAATAATATTTTTTTAGATCTTCTTATTGCCTGAATCTCCAATTTGGCAAGCAAAAGGTCTCATCTTTGCATCTTTAACAATTGTACAAAAGTTTGGCATTGCTCGTCAATGTCTTATCGCTAAAATATTGTATGAAAAGTCTACTAGCCCACCACCGAATGGTTCCTGTTGACCTCTTGCCTTCAAAATTGTTTGTAATGTTCTCATCAATTTCAATTAACCATTTAGGGGTTTTTGAAGGTCTTGAGTTTGGAATATGTCTTTCTTCCACATAAGGTTCTTCATTTCTCATGTAATTTGGTGAAACATAATTTACACTTAGTTCAATAATATGTTCAACATCTTCATTTCCAACATTTTCACCTTCAATTTGAATAATTTCATTCCCAATTTCAGCACCATATTCAACATCTTTGAAACCAACATTTTTGATGGCAGACATTTTTTCATTTATCCAATTTCAATATTTCATTCCCAATTTCAGCACCATATTCAACGTATGTAGAATCAACATTTTGACCTTGAACATTTTCATTATCAATTTCAATATTTTCATTCCCAATTTGAATATCATGTTCAACATCTTCAATTCCAACATTTCAGCTTGAATATTTTGAGTATCAATTTTAACATTTTCATTCCCAATTTCAACATCATGTTCAACATTTTCACCTTCTACATATTCAATTTCCTCTTCACTAGAAAGACCAAAGGACTCAGATTCACCAATATTTAACATACCTTGTCTTCTCTTTCTATGACCTTCTTTATTTTTTTGTCTATATG
>VDFB02075321.1:342992525-343013440 GCA_007258455.2 Sequoia sempervirens | reverse complement strand
AATTACTAAGGTGGTAAACAAAATGATGGAGTGACTATTTTATTGACTATATTCTTGTATTGGAGTAAGTGTGTATTTCCTTTGATTATAATGAAAATTGAACCATTAGGTTCATTTGATGTATTAATGAATAAATAGTTCATGAGTGAAAATTATGTGGATGGGATTAGCTAATAATATGAAGAGATATATGATCTAATCATGCTGACTTTGGTAATGTGCAGGAATCAAATATGCAAATAGGAGGATAGATTAATGTTGGAATCAAATGAAATACATCTTTGGGAAGTTCTAAGTGTATCCCTATTTGACTTAGAAGGGTTTGAGGTTTTATTATTGGTTGGGTGATTGAGTAGAATCTAATTGTAGGACATGTGATGTGAGTTTGGTTGGGGTTGGAACCCTTGGTTGGGATCAAAATTCGTATGGATTCTTGTGTAGGTTTTGAAAAGGGATTATTGAGTTAATGTCCTTGGTTTTTGAACAAGAATAGACCCCTAGGACCTATATCTATGGGTTTGGAACCTTTTTGACCTGTGAACTTGTCCTTGGAGTGTGAAAAGATCCCTCAAATGTCCACATTCATAAATGTGACAAATTCAAAAAGTGTTGGGGCTTGGGAAGAGTGACTTGTCACTCTCAACCTCCCACTCCCCAAAAGTTCTTGGAATTGGCACAAGACTCACACATGTGTGAGCACTTGTGGGAAAGAGTGTAGGTTTGGAGGATTCCTATATACCTCAAGAAGATGGAATATTTGGGCATTGCCCACTTCTTCTCTTAGAGAACTTGAGTGAAGATGGTAGAAAAAAAAGAAAAAAAAGAGAGGAGTCCATCTCTTTGGCAAGATAATAATGAAAATGGCTTGGTTTGGAGAGGAAGAAGAATAAAGGAGTTAGTCCCCTCACTTGGAGAAAATAGAGAAGTTCTCTCTTACTTCCATTTTCTCTTTTGTGTATTTTTCTTTTCTGTAAGAAAGTGGTATGCTGTAAGGATCATGGTTGAGAATAAAGAGTAGAAAAACTAGAAGCATGAGATTTGGTGCTATGTTATATTTTATCACTTGTAAAATTTTGAAAAAGCTTCATTCATCATATTGGAGTTAAAAGAAAACCTTGCTTAGGGGTATGGCTAGAGCCCACGAGGTTCTATGATGCCATTACGGTAGGGTGGAGAGCAAGACCTTGTTCATGGGTGTGCAAATCATTTGTCTCTCAAATATAATGGTAATATTGTATGTTTTAAACAAGATACATTTCCTATTGTTCAATGTAGGAATGGACTGAGTTGATGCACTTTTATACTATATCATGGGTAGCAGGCTAGGTTCCAGTTCCAAGAAACGTTTAAGAGCTATTAGCAGTAATTTTGATAAGAATCAATATAAAAAAATAAAAAATAAAAAGATAAAATAAATTTAAATAATATGCCTACATATGCAGGTTGATTGAAAGAGTCAATGCGTTTGAAATGGGACATCGTTGGATTAGTTAAGCTAATACATCGAGGACACCTAGATTCCTCCACTAACATGGAAAGCCAGCACAAACCTTTTTTTTTTTAATAAATTCATATGCTAGTCTTGTTCTTTGGAATTTGAACAAAGTTTGTTTAGCAAAAGAACAACTTCAAGGGCGTTTGAAGGAGTCTTTGATCCAGTATCGAAACCTGCTCCCAGGGAAATATCTTTGTCGACACCTGACCTCACATGTATATAATTTAGAAGGAAGTACAAATCATGTGAGATCTAATCACTTAGAAGCCACTTCCATGTTTTTAATTTGAGCCTGGAAATAATCAGATTCAATCCTTTACCCTTGGCAAGTAAGTGGTAGTATGGACTTATGTTGGGCACTACTCCAAATCGCGTCCCTTTACCTGAGAGTATGGCCACTGCCATCACACTTCTTCCCTGCATAGATGGGAAGAATGAGGAGAGTTAGAATCTACTAGGGCTCCCATGCCTAGCATGATCGTTCAAATTTAAGTGTTGGAGTGTATTTGTCTGCAGGCTAAAGTTATATGTTGATAGAAGTGCGCCAGATTATGTGGCAGTTCTTAGGTAAAGAAGTAAATGGTATCAACACCATTATGACTGAGATATTTGAGTGACGTAATAGGGGAGGCATATTAAATGAGGTTGGTGCTTTGTCTGCACAACCCTCTAAAACACTTAAAATCATTCAGATGACAATACATTCTGAGACCTTGAGAGTTGATAGGTGTTTTTAATTTCAAACTACTTCCTGATGTTTGCAGTTATATATGATAGTTGAAATATAAATGAATCATTTATATGGTACAGTGTGTGAGGGAGACCACTCGTCGCGACTGCCTATGCAGCCATTGACTAAGATAGGTGTGTAAATCTGTTCCAGTAAGATATCTGTCAAAGGGCATTGTTATGTGGTAGATTCGCTGTCATATGATTGCACTCAGAAGTGGTTATTTCTTTACGATAGGTAATGTCATTTCAACTCACCGGAAGGAATTACGCTCCTAATTTTGGTCTAGGCACAACGTTCTAACTTTCCCTTTTAATGTGTTTGAAAGGGAGCATTCACAACCTATCCCAAAAGCAAAATACTTTTATATCTTTATATCTAAACCCATTTTACTCGATGAACTATGTTCTGTAAAACAAGTCTGTGTTCTTGGAATTTTCTCCACTAGTTTTCCATTAAACGTGAATCGGAAAATGAAAGAACATAGGAGGAGTTGCCTCCGCGTATACCTTTCTTCACTGCAATATTATTAAAATAAACTAAAAGACTATTCGTACCAAGCTTTGTCATTCTTCGTACATACTTCTTGTCATGGCATATTCTAACTCAAGAGTTTGCAAATTTACGATAAAATCATTGTTGTGGCAATGAATAAGACATGGTCAAAACCATGATAACAGTTGTCCTAGTTATTACTCTCTCCCACCCTTATCTTGCGTAAATGATAGATCAGAATATCAATTTTTGTGTGGCACTATAGTTATAATGAAATACATGTATATCATTGAGTTAGTCGTGTTCAACATTTTAATTGTATGAATATTTACAGTGGGAACACTCTTGAATAAAAGTTATCGCTATTCTACTTTATCTTTAATATTTCTTTAGCTCCCACACTCCCTCCTTGAATGGTCATAGAAAAAAGTTCACGGATGTTAAAAACAAGAGAAACCACTCATAAAAGAAACAAAAATAAGAGACTTAGTTACTTTATGATTTTCTTATAATTTATGTTTTATTTTATTATTTAAGGAACTTCGATTTGAATTTCCATGTTTAAATATTCCTTAGTAAAAGAATAAAGTAGAATACATTTCTTTTCCTTTGGAAAGAGAATAATAATAACAAGGTAAAAGTAAATATTAGTTACTATTAACATTGTTTAGAAAAGGATTTATCTTTCTTTTCTTTTTTTTAAAATAATATAAAACTTTTCAAGAAAACTAATAAATAAAAGGAATATATATAAATGAACCATTAAACATTTTTGTATATAATAAAGAGGAATAATTAAAAAATAAATAAATAAATACTATTTGTATATATAAGAATTAAATAAAAGAGCTAAAAATAATATATGATAATAATTAAAAAAAATATATAATGATGTTATTATTGAGGGTATACATAAACATGATATTACCTTCACATTTACATTTCTATTATGAATAAAATTTAATATTACTTGTGAGTAATAAAATTGTAAAGGAAGTCTTATTATCGTTGAGTGTTTTAATGATCAACTACTTAATATTACTCTTATCAATAATCATATCTGTAGGTACCTTAATACTAATAGTGGTACAACTTTCTATAGATGTTAAAATGTGGAATTTTTTTTAAATACAGACAATATAATTAATCTTATTAGTATTACCATCCAAAGTTACCTATTTAGTACTTTAAAATACCATTGTTGGGTCACAAGGAACTATATTAATAATCGCAATACCGTATTGGCATTATTGTCAACAGGAAATAGAAGTAGAAACTGCTCAATGTGGGTTAAGGTGCCATAACCATTATCGTGAGAATTCCATTAACGTAACCATTAAATTGTGATACTTGTAAATTAGATATTTAGAGCATAGTTTAATAGTGAGAGATATTAATAATAGCATCACATTAACAAGTTTAAAACCCATAATGGTTTAAATAAAGGACACCAATAGCATCAAGTTCTATGATGATGATAATTATCATTAGAAGGAATATTGATATTAACCTTACCTCTAATTATAAATAATAATGTTAGACTAACGTTAAACATAAATTGAGTATTGGTGACAGGATTAGTGGTTTCATTTATGGATAAAGATTATAGCAGCAGGTTGGAGATGGTTACTATTACACCCTAAATGCTCAGAGCATTAATTAGCATAATTTATGGATTCAAAAAAAAGTTGTTGCATTATCTAGTGAATTTTTTTTTAGGCATGACATATAACAATTGGAGAATTCACATTGATATTCTTATTAGGTCTAATGTAAAATTTTGTAATAATGGTTTAACATGATTTAATAATGATGTTATTATTTAAATTGAAGGCCATTTATAAAAGAGGATAATTTGGTAGCAAATTAACAATACAACCCTTTTTCATTTAAAATCCCAATTGATCTAAATATGCTATTACAATATTGTTGGTAATGACTAAATATAGGCATTTTAAGTGTGTGTGATGGTATATAGGTTGTGAAATTTGTATTTAGACTCAACATTAAATGAGGGCATAACACTTAGCCAATGTAATAGTTACCCTAACTAATGTGTTTTTTTTTCTTCTTTTAAAAAAAAAAAATTGTTGGGTTTTTTTTTCTAGATTAAATTTTCAGGCATGACTTGTTGTGGGCTGGGTTGTTGAATGGGAGCTGTAGGTCACCAAATGGTCATAAGGTGTGGTGGTAACTCCTGGTTTTAGAGGAAAAACCTAATGTTTCCAAGATTTGTCTACTGCAAGAATTGATCATGTCTTGTGGAGTATTCTATGGCAGGTTGTGGGATGGAGGATTGATGAATACGTTGACTACGGTTGGGTTCCTGTGAAAGAGCTCTTCTCTAAATATAGGCTTGTGAATTCAAGGGCTCTATAGTATAATCATCAGTGTAACCTCTAGTGAAATCATGAAACCTATGGAGGAATGTTTTATGATGAAGCAAAATCTTCCTATTTTGATATAAAAAATGTCTTCTTTGCAAAAGGTGCCTCTAACTAAGTGGTGTCTTGGGTTTTCTAATTCTCTTGGCAAGAGATTTTCTAAAAAACTTAGTGGTTCTCCAATCTCTAATCATATATTCTCAGTTTGATTTCGTCCAAGTTTTGTTTGTATTTTTCAAGATGATCTTTTATCTGAATTTTAATGATTTTGAAATACACAACAATCAAATGTAGACAGTTGTGTTTAAGAGCTGTAATCTAAACAGATAGTGTATGTTCAAAAGAACCACGCATGGTCCTATTTTCACTGGTTTGATAACAATAAAACACTTTAGACAAACTCACTCTTAATGGTCAAAAAGGTCATCGTTATACTCAACAACCCACAACTTAAAATTGTGTCGACTCACACAGCCATGTCACCCCCTAGAGGGCGCTCGTGTTTTTGTCTTTCCAGGTACGTACTCAAGGTTGGATTTCTCGATCCCCTGAGCAAACAGTTTGTGGCAATTATATGGTGAGTGTCTTGGGGGCATATTCTTCCCTCCCCTTGCACTGCAAGTATTACAATGTCTGGTTACTAACTCGGCTAGATACTACACTAGGTTCTTAGAAATGGTTTCCATTCGAAGCGCCAAGTGATAAACTCCCTCAGGAGACCTCCCAACCTTTAGAACAAAGGTTTTTGGGATGGTTATCATGCACACTTCTGGAAAAGGTGGTTTTCCCCATATTCGCTTTAAATTTTAGAGGGGTGGAAAACTTGGTTTTGGTTGTTACCCACTTAGGTCGTTCTCGTAGGGTGAGTGCTTTTTCCCACTATGGTAGGCCTTCTAAAGGATGTAATAAAGCTTTGAAAAATGCATAAAATAAAGGATGAGTCTGGCTTTTTGGATCACCCAGTTAAGGGGAGAGCATATGCCTATTAACCATACAAACACATAAATCAACTTTGTTCAATTTTTATAGCCCAGACGATAATTTTCTATCTACGTGAAGATGTTGCTTCACAGTGAAGATGTTGCTCCACAAAAAGACATGGTGTTCATTTTTAATCCCAAATTGAAATGTTTGGTGACTACCCTAGATTGGTAAATTTTAAACCAAATTGAAGAAGTGACTATCCTAAGATTGGTAAATTTTAAACCAACTGAAGAAATGAAGCCACTGGCCACGGTCACATCGGATCCAGATAACGATTTACAGAAGCACTATAGTAGAGATTAAAAGTGCTATAGAAATGCTTAAAAGCACTATAGAAAGTTGCAGAAGCGCTATAAAATCCTTTAGAAGCACTATAGAAATCTTTGGGTGTGCTAAATCAATTTTGAAATTTGTCAGTCGAACTATGATAAAACTTTTCGATCAAGTGCTAAAAATGCCCAAAGCTATTGTTTTCTAATGGCGCGTTCGTACAAAAGCACTATAGTTTTGGCCCCTAAAAGCACTAAAAAAAATCTTCCGATCGCTAAAAAGAAGCTACACCATATATTCCTGTATGAAAGCTTTTCAAAAAAACTTGTTAAAAACATGGGGTTGGAGCCCCACGGTGGGCGCCAGAATGTAAGTGTGAATAAGTAAATAAGTAAAAAAACTAAAACACTTCTTAATGAAATATTATATCAAGATTAAAATGAATTAAACTAATTTAAAGTATATGTAGAAAGCTTGAAATCACTTCATTGTCTCCTATCTCTAAATATTTATCAAGTTATAGAGGGCTCTCAGATTTGTAAGCATTGTAACTATTTAAAATTCCTATCTAGAGAATGAAATTGATTCTAAATGCAATGATGTGATGATTGATAATTAAACTAAAAGCTATGATGTTACTATAAATGAAGCTTGATGGATGAAAGCTACAATAAAAAAAACTATGGTGCTACCATGATGTGAATTCTATTGTGATGCTATGTTGCTATTGCTAAAAATACTGATGCTATGCTTAAGATGCTTGAGTGCTAATTCCAATAGAGTAAGTTTGCATAAAATATGATAATTCTTGAGATCCATTTCCAATGAAAAGAAACTATTTTTATAGATTTACGGTAGTACATTTTCACAGAGGCAACACAACAAAGGCTGAGATTAAATATGGAGATTTGAATGGTAAGAGATTGAAAAGATGGAGCTGATCATGGGGATTGTTCCTCCCCATGAAAACACTAGGCAAGATTATAGGAAAGATCAGACAAAGAAGATTGAGAGGATTGACCGCAGGTTTGTCCCCAAGGCTTTCCCATGAATGCCAGTTGCATTAATTAGATTTAAAAAAATCTATGTTTATTGGTGAGTGAATAGGAGAATATTTAATTTATGCCTTTTATTTGAATATTTTTGGATTTATTCAATTTTAGCAAAAGAAGATTTAATTAAATAAAACTTTAGGATATCTTTATTTAATTAAGAGGAAATATGATAAGATAATTACATAACACAAACTTATTGAAGTTGTATTTAATTTTAAGAAAAATTAATGTATTAAAGCATAAAAGAAATAATAATGATAATAATTAAATAAAAAAAAAGTATTTAATTTTGTTTATTTAATTAAGAGGAAAATAATATGATAAAATAGAAGAATTAATAGTGAAATTAATATAAATAAATATTTCTAGTTATTTACGAAGTAGATGAATTTAGGATTAATTAATTAAATAAATCATATTTAACTAATTATATTCTCCAAACCATTTTTAGGTGTATACATTTTCCCCTCTTTGAAGTGATGTGTTTATGCATTGCTTCAAAGAAATTTTGCTTGATGGATATATTCCCCCTCAGGAGATAAATTGATGAATTTTTGATTTTTTGGAATTTTTCAACTTTTTATCATTTTTTGATGATTTTGAAGAATATTTAGTGATGAAATAATTTATCTCCTGATAATTGATGTAGAAAGTGTCCTAGGATGTTTTGAATTAATCTCCTGAAAATAAAAATAATTAATCCCACAAAAATTCCTCCTTTAATAGCTTATAAAAGGTCAAAAGGGTCCTTTTCACACTTATTTGTGCATTTGACTTTTGAAAACTTTGTGAGAGAACTTTTTGTGCCACTTGGAGTGAGATGTTGATTCCCTATCACACCCACCAGTTCAAGCATGTACGGCATCACCAGTGGCTGGCCACCTATGGACCTCTAATATGTACCTTTTTTCCCTAATTTTTTCGTTCATTTACTTCATTTTTTGTGCAGTTACAGATTTTTAATTTTCAAATTATTTTAGCGTGTTTTAGTTCTATTGTAGCACTTTTAATAATTGTCTTAGCACTTTTAAAACTTTAGCACTTAGGAGTTCCGTTTTAGTGCTTCGCTATGATAGATTAGCACTTTGATTAGATTAGAGCTTAGGATATCTATTTTAGCACATTGGTAGGATAGATTAGTGCTTTTAGAACTTTAACACTTAGGTTAGATTGTTTACTTCTTAAGCCTCCTATTTTAGCACTTTGATATTTTTAGCATTTTGACCTAAATTTTTAGCATGTTGACCAAATAGAATAGTGATTTTGTAGTTTTGGTTCTTTGACCGTCTATAATAGTGCTTTTAACTGATGAAATGGTGTATATCATGATTTGGTGCTTTGAATCCCTAATTTTGTGTATTCAAATCAAATTGATATAGTTTGCCAAAATTTGTCCTTGATTTTGTTGATTTTTGATCATGTCAGCATTGGTTTGATATGATTGATTATCCTGATCAAATAGATGATGTTCGACCTCATGATAGGTGAGGTCAGATGCTTGATTTGATGATAATTATCCTCATGATAGGCAAAAAATAATTATAGTTTGATTGATGTACCTCATGATAAGCGAGGTTGATTTGATGTATTGATGATTGACCTCATGATAGGTGAGGTTGAATGATTCTTGATGATTTTGACCTCATGATGGGTGAGGTTCAATGATGTTTTCTCATGAGATTTGATCAAAAATCTCACCAAGAGCTGATTAGTTTTGATAGGATATTTTGATGTTTGATGATTTGATAAAAAGTATTGATTTTTGAAAAATTTCTGATGATAGGAGTCATGGGAGAACTTTCAGGTTCAAGAGTGATTTTCGTGGACATTTGATTTGATACCTTAGTTGGCGCAACATGATATGATGATTATTATAGGTTGAAGACTATCTTCTCTTTTATACATGCCCTAGATTAGGATTAATCAAGGTTTGTTGACAACACTAGCCGAGAGGTGGCATAGCAAGCACAACACCTTCCACCTTCCTACCGGTGAGATGATAGTCACTTCAAAGGATGTCTAGAGGATCCTACAAATTCTAGTTGTTGGTGACATTTTCATATATGATTCTACAGAGTAGGGTGGGGCTGATGCCCTTTGTAGAGTGTTTCAGGATGATTGGATTGTTGGGGAGTAGATTCCATGGCAAGAGATGGTAGCCAATTATGCCACTTTTCCTATAGTGCTTGATGGTTTTATCAAAGGATTCCTTAGTCTTGATTGTAAGTCTAAGGGATTCTCTATTGGTTGGGGCCGAGTTCTAGAGAGTATGGTTGTTCATGGCACCAAATTTTCTTGGGGCATGTGTATGCTTTCCCACTTATATCATGATTTACATTCAGTTATGTATCTTTGAGGTTAAAGTTTATCTATTGGTGTCACATTGATTCAGGTATAGGCCTAGGAGCACATAGTTGTCATGCTTCCAGTTCCTATTAGACAGAGGCCACCTATGAGACCTTATGTGTTTAGATATGTCGATCGACTTACTCAGTCTAGATTGGGTAAGTTAGAGTATTGGAGGAGAGTGATCGATGATATAGAGGTTGTGACTTGGCATTCGTACCTAGATTGCGATCATTGGGATGATGATGATGTGTAGTTACCATTTCTATGTCAGTCCATGCTACTAATTGGTCGTACCCATTGGGTATTGGAGATATTTTTTATCAAATGAGTGTATAGACAGTATGGGATGGTTCAGGGTATGCCCCGGGGTGTTACCCATTACACCCGTTGTCAGTTAGATGTAGTAGATTGGGGGCCTAGTTTATCATATGAGGTCGTTCAAGAGTATCAGGCTTTACAACCATTTGAGTGGGACATTCAACCAGACATTATTGAGCCTCCAGTTACAGTAGAATATGCAATTTTTTTGGCTTTGCATCTGTTTCCACGTCTTACCATTCCAGATGAGCCTATCCCATTACCAGGAGAGGAGGATGTTGTCATTGTCCATGGTTGTAGGCGAAGGAGAGAGGAGGTTGTTGATGTTAAGGTGGAGGTTGGTGAGGAGGAGGATGTTGGTGAGGAGGAGAATAATGGAGAGGAGAGCAGGGGGATAATAGCTGCGAGGATGATTATAACTTTGATAGCAAAGAGCTTGCAGTTAGGTTAGGCCCTATTTTTTATATGTTGGAGGAGATAGTGCCTTGTAAGAGGTAGGTAGTGAGTGATGTGTCTAATGAGTTGTTGATCTGCTAACCTTCAAGTACAGTTAGAGACTGTTTAGGAGTATCTTGTTCAGGCGTAGCGTTTACTAGAGCACACTCAGGCTTAGATGCAAGCATCAACCCAATCACATGCAGAGGCTCTAGCATCAATGGAGGCTCAGTTAGCCACAACACAATCACAGATTGTAGTATTGACTACCGAGAGGGATGTTGTTAGGCAAGCTGTAGGGGCAGCCCAAACTTAGATTACATCTTTGATAGCTGAGAGGGATGTTGCCAAGTTTGTAGTAGAGGGTGCTCAGGCTATAGCTGAGAGATTACAAAGACTTGTGGATGGTACCTCCCTAGCAGATTATATGCGAGAGGTTGCTCATATTGGTGGGGAGGTATAGTACTATAGAGGTAAATATTATTTTCTGAGTTTTCCTCTCTTATTAGCCTGTGTATAGGTTCGTACAATAGGGGTTGGATCCTAAATTTTTTGAACTTGTTGTAGCATGGTGTTGGACTTATTTATAATCCATTCTTGAGGAGTTTTATTGTGTTTTGAGCAATTTAGAGGTTGATATTTGAAAACTGGTCTGAAATAGGGGCTTTGTGTTTTGAGGGTGAAGATGTATTAAAAAGGCCATTCCACCTTCTATAAATACTATACCTGGGTGGAATGGGCCTAGTTAGTATAGGAATAGGTGTAGGAAATATCATTTGAGTTTGGTGAGATTAAATGGTGGGGATCTCCATGTTGCCCCTGTGTAAAAGCATAATCTTGGCCTAAAAGGCATAGCAAGAGAAGGTAATTGTTTGAAATTGAAATAAAGAGGGTTATAACCTACATGTTTTAGGGTTTTTAGGTGTATTGGGATGTGTTTCATATATTGAAAAATTCTAGAGTGGTCATTGGCATGTTTGGGTATGAACCCTAGTTGAGCAAAGCATGGAAAAGGGTGAATTCGAGTTATTGTACAAAGGAAGTGCATGAGAATCAAGGGGGAAGCATAATGTGAGAGTATTTTAAGCTTGAGTAGGAATAATGAAGAGGGATTGAAGTGTTTTTAGGTTTTTAAGTGGTTTGGGCATGTGATTTTCAATAAGCCTAGTCTAAATTGTGAAAAGTGAGGGTTTAGAGGAAATGAGTCTTAGTGAGTGAGTGAGTGAGGACCTATAGAATGGAGAATCTTGTATTTTGAAGGAAGTTTGAAGACTATTTGGAGGTATTTGGAGTTTGTGGTGAGTTTAAAGATAGGTTACTTTGCAAAAGAGGGCTAATTGGAGCTTGTTTCAGCCTAAAAGGCCAATTTGAGTGTAGATGGTCCAAAGAAGCCTAGTGTGAAATTGAGATATGTTTTGTGCTAGGTTAATGGGTCCTTGCAATTGTGAGTGGTTGGAGGATTTTTACTATGGTTGTGAGTAAGTTCCTAAAATAGGGTTCAGACACCTACTAGGTGTATGGAAGCTTGAAAGGTGAATGTACAAACAGAAGTTCTTGAGGCTTTGAGAGTGAGTTAGCCTTGTTTGGATGGAGAAATTAATCTTGTTAGATGCCTCTTGGTGTCTTGGACAAGGTTGGAAACATTGAGGGTGCATTTGAGCCATTGGGTGATAAGGTTCCTTAAAGAGACATTTTGTGTTTTTGAAGATCATTGAAGATCACAGTGAGAAATCATGATACAAGATGGTTGATGTCATCCCTATCTCTGCATCATAAACACAATCCCTACACCCTATTAGGACATTCCACCAAGTTAAAAAAAATGAGAAAGGGTGGAATGGCCAAAAATCAGATGTTAGGTTTCCAAACCCTTAGTTTGTTATTACACAGGTAGGCTCTTGAAAATGGACTCTAGAAATTAGAAGACTCAATGTTATTGCACCAAACAAACTATAATTGAAAGTAGATACAACCATTACTAATTACAATTCACATCATAGAAAAATAAAGCCTGCTCGGGCTCTACCAAGCCTATAACAACAAAAAATATAGAAAAATTACAGAGTAACCACATCTTATTGATGTTTCATCTTACATACAAACTTGTCCAACCTTGCTCAAGCCTCTTGAGGAATTTTTACACTTTTTTCCTTCAAATTCAACCACCAAACTGACTACAACTACCTTCTAAACTTCTGACCCTTGGTATTCCTAAGTTTACAACTTTGTGCAACTTTGCAAATTTGCATGACAACATTTACATCATTTTGCAATTTTTTTACAATATATGCATTATGACACCAAAGAGGCCTCCATTACATCACAAATGGTCTATTAAGACCTTATTTGACTCTAAAGACCCAAAAACACCTATAAACCTACTATTTGATCCCTAATGCAAAAACATGGCCTAGGTGCCCCTGCACCATACAACCGGCCTAAGAAAAAAAATCATGTCCCATGAGGACTGTATTATAGAGTTTCCTTCACTTGATCAACTTGTCTTCATCATCTCCAAATTCTCTTTCACCTGGGAATCCCTTCCACTGAGTTAGATATAGAAAACATGCACTTCTTTTGGCCTTGGACTGGTTCTTTCCTTTCATTTGTTGCTTAAGTCATGAAGAATAACCTTTGCTTGCTCCTTCACCTAAGAACATTGTCTTATCTACCCCTATACCTATTATCAAACCCCTTCCAATCTTAAATTGAGGTGTCTTCATCTTCACCCTTGGAACAAAGTAAAACTCATCAACTCTTCCTTCCCTTGCAACTTGATATTGCTTCTTTGTTCCATACAGACTTGCTACATTTCCTTCAACCATTCTCTCCTCAAAACATGCTATTATACCTATCATTACACCTACAAAAAAAAATTGAACTAATGCTTCATGAACTGTCTTTTTCATCACCACTGCTGCATACTTGAATTTTCCCCATGATCCTTGCCAAACACACCTAGCCATTTCACTCTTTGTCTTCACAACCTCTTCTAGGTGCTCTACTCTTGGAACCATCATGCAACCAGGTTTAAAAACCATTTTCATGGTAGAATACAACTGCCTACCAACCTCTTTTTCCTTTAAAGGACAAATCACTATCTTTACCACATCACCATCTCATTTCTCCAACTCACTTGGAGTCTTCATAATCAACCTTTCCTTGACCTTCTCTTTCCCTATCACTGTCAACTTCACATATTTGGTCCCTTCCATCATTGAGACCTTTCCAAAACTCATTACCTTTACCTCTTCACCTCCTCGGGTGACTACAACTTCCCTTTTCTCTTCAATCTCTACAAACTCTTTCACTAACCTTTGCCACTTTCCTTGGCTCACTACACTTCCTATCTTCTTATCTTGCACTATACTCTCTACCTTTTCCATCACTACATTCTTAGACTTAGAAATCATTGTATCTGTAGACCTCAACTACTCCCTAACTTTCCTTGAATCTAAAGGACTAAGTGTTGTCCTTGTCATGCCATTATCATTCCAACCTTGAGTCTTCTCTACCAATTCACCTTTGACCCTTTCTTTATCACTTATTGACATCAAACCATTACCATTACCTTTCAAAATCAGATTATATTTTACCTCTACAATGGCAATGCTTGATTTTCCATCATCTTCTTCTACCTTCAAGGGACACAAAACTTCCCCTACCATGATATCTTCATGTGTTACAAGAATATCTTGGCTTTCCATTGTCAACTTACTCTTCTTCACTCTCTCTTTTCTTCGTGTCCTTGTCATCATATTATCTTCCTCTTCTTGCACTGTCCTTTTAGTCTTACAATCCACTGTATTGACATTATGTGGCTTCCTTTTAACCTATTTTTCTTTTAATGGACCAAACATTTTCCTCACCATGTCTTCATCATGACCTTTGGGCTTCTCTTGATTCTTCAAGTTTAATTCATCCTTGACCTTCTCTATCTCAGTATTCATCACCAAATCATCATCCTCTTTACTCTTCAACATTACATCATTACTTACACTTGTTGTCTCAACATCTTCCCCTTTTTTAGTGGTTGCACCTTCTTCCTTTTTGTCTTTCCCATATATTAGAAACTCCTTCGTTCCTACCATCACTATCCTTGTTGCCTTATCTTGTGCCTTATCATCTTCCTATAGTGGTGTTAGTGTAAAATTAGTTCCATCTTTCTCAAGTTGATAAGTATTGGCTCTCCCATCGTAAATGACATATCTCTCAAACTTCCATGGCCTTCCAAGTAGCAAATGATAATAACTCATAGGGAATACATCACAAAGTACCTTGTCCTGATACACACCACTATTAAATTCAAAAAAGGATTGCTCATTAACCACAATTGACTGACCATCATTCAGCCAAAATGCTTTATAGGTTGTTTCATGATGAATTCTTTCTAAATTCAACTTTTCAACCATTTCACTTGAAACTAGATGTTATCAATAGAACCTGAATCTATTACCACTTTAGATACCTTTTTTTTCAATTTTCAATTTTTCTTGAATAGGCTCCTCCTTTGTGTCATCTCCTTCAACTTAGCATACTTCTCTTTCAACTCTCTGATTTCTTTTGCCATGGTGCCTTTTGGATGCATCTTGATTTTTCACCTCCCATTTATCAAACTTCAATCTTCAACTCTTCCAATGATCTACTGCCCGAGATATGATACCAATTGATTTCAATACAGGGAGATCTTTAATCACACAATCGCAATCTGAAACCTCTACTAACCACTTTTTCAAGTCTCAAAATCCTAACTCTTTGGGTTTCCATTATACCTTAACAATTTCTTTGTAAGTGTGTAACTAGGGTTTCTTGACCCCAACTCTCAATATACTCAACCAACCCACTAACCATTTGTTTTTATAGGCACCCCTTAGCCCCTTACACAACATATATCAAAACCATATTGGCTTACTTCAAACCAAGACCTTCAATTTTAGGCAACAACATTGCCCTACAAGGCCAATTAGGCCAAATTAACAAAGCAACCACCCTTGCAACAATCCACAAACAACAAAACTCAATGGAGAAGAAATAACCATACATAAAAACCTCTAATACCACAAATTTTGATAAGAGACTCTCTTTCTATAGCCCCTTTTCTTGAAACCTCCTTTTACTCATTTTTCCCTAGGGTTTACTAAAAAACCACATTCATAACTTCTACATAGCCAACCAAAGCTTAAATCATCTTTATTTCTCTCTACACAAACTAAAAAGAACAATAAATACTATTGTTCCCAAAGTTTACATACATTTCCATCCTTAAACCTCTAATTTTCATCAAAATACCCACTTTTCACAACTAGGGCGTCACATTAAAATTCACAAACTAGGCTCCCTGCTCAAACCAATCCCATAAAAAAAATCCCTACACCATATTAGGCCATTCCACTGAATTATAAAAAATGATAATGGGTGGAATGGCCAAAAATCACATTTTAGGATTCCAAACCCTTAGTTTGCTATTACATAGGCAGGCTCTTGAAAATGGACTCTAGAAATCATAAGACTTAATGTTATTGCATCAAATGAACTATAATTGAAACTAGATACAACCTATTACTAATTCCAATTCACATCATGGCAAAACAAAGCCTGTACGAGTTGTACCAATCCTACAACAACAAAAAATATAGAAAAATTGCAGAGTAACCACATCTTATTGATGATTCATCTTCCATACAAACTTTTTCAACCTTCCTCGAGCCTCTTAAGGCTTTTTAAAACTTGTTTCCTTCAAATTCAAGCACCAAACCAAATATAACTATCTTTTAAACTTCTATGACTCTTGGTATTCCTAATTTTGCAACGTTGTGCAACTTTGCAAATTTGCATGACAACATTTACATCATTTTGCAACTTTTTACAATATATGCATTATGACACCATGCAAATTTCTAGAGGCTCATCACCACCTCCTGGTATTTTCCCTTTGTCCTTTCGATCTTCCTATTTTGATGATCCTTCTTTCTCAAGTCACTTTCATTCTTGCCTTTCCTAAAAAAGTACTTCTACCATTTCCTTCATTTCAAGAAAAGCTCATTGAAAACTCTTCTCATCAAGCTCTAGACTCTTTCCAGCTTTTGATCCTTCCATCTTTGGAAAAAATATTCATTTACCAATCTTAGGATTGTATTTTTCAAGTGTGTCTTCGCGTCGTTGGCTCTTGGCTCTCGTTATCATTGACATTTGCAAACACTAGTCACAACCAAGCACTTATACCACCTTGATTTGTATTAGGATCTAGGTCTGTTTCATGTGAATAATAACTTTTACAATGATTAAATCAAGATGGTATTTAAAGTATAATTAATGTAACTAATTTATGCTTAAATGAACATAGCAATAATAAAGTGATGAACAAAATTAGAGAGAGATAGAGGAAGAAGACAAAAGACAAGTTGATAACGGAGTTTGCTAATATGGGTATGTCTCCTAGTCCCTCTCCAATAGAGTGACCGATCATTGATTATATGCTAGAAAATGGCTTACAAGGATTCAACTATTACAGAGTCTCCTCACGTCTCCTTGATAATGAATTACAATAAGTCCTCCTCCTTCAAGTACAATCAATCTTGGCTTAAAGCCTATCAGTGCACATACTTGAACAATTCACTATCACAAAGGAAATTCTCTTCACAGTTCTCCACTTTTCACTAACTCAAATCACATTCTACCCCCTCCTTTTATACACAAAATTTACCCAATATGGCCCATAACCATAGGATTTTGAAAAATTTGGCATATCTTCCTTTACAAGTAAAAATATTTAAAATCCTCCCATAATTAACATGAGTGAAAATAATCGCATGATCCCTTTTAAAATCCATTATTATCTTCTTAACACTATTTTAAGCCCTTTGTAATTATCTTTGTAAATATTATTTAAGCCCTTTTATACTTCATGGGATCAAACTTTATAGTTTTAAAAAGGGTTAAACTTTAAAAATGGAGAGATTCGGCCTTAAAACATTGATCAAAGTCTGTGTGCCTCTCTTTATATCACCAAGCATTGTGGTGGTGTAATGGTTAGGCCAGTGGGTTATGAGGTGAGGATCAAGGGTTCAACCCCCTCGGCCCCTCAAATTGACAATAATTACTCTTTAAAAAGAACAATGCTCCCCATATATCTAGGTCAAGACTCTCGATGTAGTGGTAGGAGGAATGAATGGCATAGAGGAGGTTAGGGGATCGATCCCCATGCAATATTTTTAGCAAAGAAAACTATCAAAATTGATCGACACTAGATGAGAGATAAGGTGCCATGTGGCACTATTTAATTCATTCAAATCTAACATGTGTCACATTCCAATTGGGCCAAGTCAAAAATGCCACGTCACCTTGCCACATCATAATGCTAACTGTGCATGCCACATCATCGACACATTTACCTGCCACATCATGATTGTACTGCCACATGTCATCTCCCTATTGGTCGTTGTCATCTATCCCTACCATGCCATCATGCTAACATCATCATTGTATAGTCAAGTAGGCATGGTCAACCTTCAATTTTGACTGGCCATATCTTAGTCATACGAGCTTCGTTTTTTATGAAATGAGTGGTGTTGGGACCATTGTGATGAGCTCTTCATTTTGACAATGATTTCAATGAATTTTGGTACAACCATCCTTTCTTACCAGCCTCTCATTCTTGTTTGACCCAACTTTGACTGAGCATAACTTGAGTGTATGAGCTCCTTTTTACTCCATTCAAGTTGTGTTGGGTTTAGTTTTCTAAGCACTTCAACGTGGTGATAAATTTTGGAGCATATGGAACACTTGAATTTTTGATGACAAGTATCCACCTAGATCAATGAGTGAAAAAAATTTCTTAGGGATTCATGCATCCTTGATGAATAGTTGTACATAGTATTTTCAAAAATGTCAAGAATTATACCTTTTACTGTGTAAATTAAATAATTCTTTGAAAGGGATTGAGTCACTTTGGATAACCCACTTAGGGTCCATTCTACCCTCCTAAGGGCTCTATAACCCTTAGGGGATTATCTAGTTAACCACACATAAGTTTCATGATGTAAATTTTCACTTAACCAACCCTATAGTGGCTTCAATATTCATTTAGTGATATAAATGATGCAAGAGCATATAGGGAATACGAGAAATCTTGCATCAATTTATGTTGTTTTCTTTTTGAATAAGGGTTGAATCAACTTCAATTAGTTGAGTATGGTAGTCTGCATGAGTTTAGGCTTAGGAGGAAAAAAATTCATCATTTAGTGTCCGTTCAACAAACTATCAAAGTGACATGGAGATTTCAGAGATTCCTCGTTCCATGTCCCTCCAATATTGGGATAATAATTTTGTGACAAATGGTAGATGATTGCAAAGTTTTTTCATCAGGCTAATAGGTTATTTTTAGTGTCTCTTGGTGGTGAGTCCCTTCAATACTATGGTAAGGTGGTAGTGTTCACGAAGGTTAGGGTATGTGCAGTATCATCATGGAAAAAATAGGCCCTTAAGTGGCAAAAAAATTCAGAAAAATCAAAGTTAGGCAACTTGACATAAAATTTTGAATAAGTTATCTATATTATTTCAAAAATATGTAAGAATAGAATTTGTAGCAAATTGAATGCAGTATCTAAACTACTAGGTTTGTAAAAAAAAAATCTATTTGGTGAAAAATTTGAAATTTCAATGCGCTGGGTACTTAAATTTCAAGGAAAAATAAGTAGGTGTGGTAACCACAATAAAATGATAATATTTTTATAATATTTTCGATATAAGTAGGGACTCATGCCCTGATGTGATGAATATTTTTGTAATTTTTTCAAAGTAAATAATTCATTATGAATTTTATTACAAATTTTTGAAAACATAAAAACTCAGATATCTGATCTCCTTAACTTGATCAAAACTTCATGAAATTCAATTTTTCTTTTTTTAATCCTATAGTATGTGAAGCATAGACCGTGACACATGTTTTGGAATAAAAATGTGATACCATTTGAAAGCTATAGATTTTTCAATCAACCTATCAATCGACTTTAGTCATAATTTGAAGAGAAAATAAATAATAATTACTTATTAAATTCAAAGTAAAGCATAATTTATATCCGTGGAAAGTCGGAATATCCTTTTAAAACCTTTTCATTTCATCAATTTTGGGTAAAAAATAGTTGTTAGTGACATACCCATCATATTGCCACTTTTTGGCCAATCATGATCCTGTACATACCCGTTAGTGATCTCATCTCAAAGAGACATATTGTTTTTGGTAGCACATAAATACAAGCCTCTTTGAAATTCTGACAAGCTACATCAAGGATATTTTGGTTTATCCAAAGGAGTCATTTGGGAGTCCCTTTGATTAAGCGATAAGGTGTATCAAGATGACAATGAGATTTCGGAGTGAAAATATTGCAAGTCCCTTGGAAATTCTGATATCTTGGAGATATACATGTTTCTATGGGAGTCTTATGGAGTCTATTCGACACTCGAATTGACATCAAAAGGGATTTTTGGTGAGACTTTAGGAGATTGGTGAGATTCATATTTGAGCCTCTTTGACAAGTCGATAAAGTGGGACAAAGCTAAGTGATGACACAAAAGAATGGTGATGTCATGATTGATAGGTGGTGACAAATGATTGATCTAGAATGATGTGGATTTTCTTCATCAAGGGATAAATGAATATCATTGTAATGGAAATGAATGTCCTAACAACATTTTGATAAAGCTCATCGAGGAGACTTTGTTTCGAAGTGAGTTGTTAATTAGTTATACTTTCATATTTTAGGGAGAGTTGTTTTGGCATCCCCTCGACATAGCGAAGCAATGGCATTGACTTTTTTGGAAGACCCAATAGGAAGGAGATGATAATGTGTATGTGAAAAAGGTATATGGCAATTGGAAAGAAAGTTAATTCATATCATTCTTGCGAATTACTAATGATGATGTGGATGATAATCAACAAGAAGGTGAATATCGATGTGACATGGAATTATCTTAGTCCAATAAGTTGTAGTGTCATCGATGTTTTGAAGAGAAGTAGTTAAGGCATGAAGATGGTGATCATTGGCATGTTTGAGAAGACAAAGAAAACAATGAGGAAACCATTCCTGATTGTTGGTTGGGTGATGGAGGTGGTACTAAGGCAAGGTGAGTAAAAGCATTAAATGAAGATTAGATTATAAGAAACTAGAGATGGATGACATGGTTACAGTGAAGGAGAAGGCTTGTTGGAGAAGATAAAGAGTAAAGGATATAAACCCATCAGAAGAGAGAAGAGGGGGGTTGGTGAGAAGAGAGTTGACAAGGAAGTGAGAGAGGCTAGACTAGAGAGAGTCAACTATAATAGTATGGATGAAAGACATGAGAGCTTGGAGAAAAATCCATTTTCAGATTTGCAAATGATGTAATGAGGTAGCCCATGTAAT
>VDFB02075321.1:342899685-342992425 GCA_007258455.2 Sequoia sempervirens | reverse complement strand
GAATCAATAATGGTTTGATTTTTCACTAGAACTAGTTAATCTATAACAATGAATGTAAATTGAAATTTAGTAATTTGCCTCATACCTCCCCTATCAGAGCCATCGAGGATTGTATAGTGGAGGAAACACCAATATCCATTGCCCTCGTAACGTTTAGCGGTGTTTCTGTCACCAACATCTAAAAATAAAACAACAAATTATTCAATCACAAAAAGTTACAATAGTGATCCATGTGATGACTTATAATGTATGAGATCTAATGAACAAAATTTTGAGTACAAGTATAAACATGGTATTTTTATTATTAGTTATCAAATTTGAAGTAATGCTTTGAGTTTGAATGACGGTAATGCAACGTAAGGTCAACAATATGAATATAAACTACACAAATCTATTAAACTTAGAATTCATTGCTTAAGTTCTCTTTAAATTCTATATTACCTCCGTGAACGTTTGATCAAATCTACTGGCACTCGGAGGTGTTTCCTTGAAACCTCCAATAGTACCCTATTCAACATCCAAAATCACATATTAAAATACCATTCGTAAAACAATGTTATTAACACATGTAATAAATTTATAATTGTTTACTAACTTTACATACCCCATCGATAGGTGTACTGCAAAAATAAGTAGGTGGATGACTGGTGTATCTAGTCTCTACAATGTGACCCTGCAATTTTATTAAAATAATAAAACTAAATTAGTTAATCTTGCATTTCACAATCAAAATTTAATAAATTAAATTCAATGAACATGCTAAATTTTACCTGAGTGTCAATTCCATATGCATCATTTAAAATGCCAGTCGTCCTCTCCATCCCCATAGATGCATACGAATCAGGCTGCGTAGTAGCATATGGATCCTGCGTAGCACCCTCTTGAGTGCCGCTAGGGTCATATGAACAAGTCACCCTGCAAGATTGACACACATGGGTTCAAAGGCCACCACTTGAAGACTCCCCTGGATGGCGCTATATAATAGGGCTAGTGTGATGGATGACACTCCGGGTCAAAGTTGTGATCGCCTGCAATGTCTCTATGTCGACACTCTCCTTCGCAATGGCAGGCATCACAATCTGCTCACGAGGCATCCTAGCGAGAGGTTGTCTCCCTTGCCACGTAGGATCCAGCTATGCACCTGGCCTATCCTGAGCTGACCCCCCACCTCTCCCTTAGAACTCCCTCATATCAAAATAATTTGGGATTTGGCTCAATACAAACTCACTGTATAGTTTCCTAAGAAAATATTGGGGAACTTCACAATTATTGTACAATGGGTAATCAAAGACCATATACAATCTTTCATACAAATGATTCTTAATCTCTTGGTGGTGGCAACAATGAATAGGAAACCTCTTTTCATTGAGGGTAATATTTTGATTTGTTTTAGGGTCAGTGAATAGAGAGCACAAATCACCTTTAGTAATTTTTAAATATTTTACTTGTTTATATGATAATTTGTCTCATAATATGCCCTAGCTATCTGCCTCCTATCTTGCCATCCAAATATTTGTTGGGTGATTGCATCTACATTTTTTAACATGTCTTTCAATGAATTTGCTAGAAGCATTCTTTTGTGGTTGAAGCATTTGGATCACTCAACCTACTGATAAGATCCTCAAGTTGTTTTCTATTGTTCTCAATTTCACTCCTCAAATTTTCTTGAGTGCCAAGAGGGAATTGAGAGAATGGTGGGGAGGTTATTTATTGAGGATTTTGTTGAGGATTTAACTCTCTTCTTTGCTGAGATTTAGAGGGTTTACCTCCTCTTCTTGTTGAGGATTTGCGGATTTATTTAAAAAAAAAATCAAATCTAACCTAAAACAAACAAAATCAATTTCAAACTAACAAATTCAAAACAAATAGTAAACAATACTTACCTCAGCATCTCTTCATCATTGCGCCATATTTGTAGACAAAATCCAACTATTCTTGATGAAATTTGTAGAAGTCCTTCCTCCTAGAATGCGAGCCAAAAAATGAGGGTTTTTGGCCACGGGCAGAGATGAGAAACATTGAAAAGCAATGATACACATTTCATTTTTTTTCTTTTAAAAGCACATAATGTGCTCGCGTTATAATGCGAGCGCATTATGTGTTTCCAAGATTTTTTCCCATTTGGCCACAAAAGTGTGACCAACTTCATGCACCCGCCCATCAAATAATATGGATTATTTAATTAAATAAAGATAGGAAGATGAGATGACCTAGCTAATTACACATAGACAATGATTTAATTAAATCGAGGGATTTATTTAATTAAAAGGGGAATTATGATGACCTTAATCAAATAAGGGTATTCGATTAAATGGTTAGATAGAGGGATAATTCATAATGAAGCGATGTTAGCAGATAAGGATCGAGTGTGCAATATCAATCTATATATTTTTTGTGTCTACAATAGGTATGGATGTTATTCTAGAGGAACTATTTGCACTTAAACAAGCTAAGGGGGAATCATTCACTTCCTTCTTGCAAAGATGGCAATCCAAGGCCAACATGAGAAAATGGGCCATGCCTGAAGAACAACAAGTTTGCACCATCATCACCAACCTTGAGAAGACCTTGGTGTTTCATCTTAAGGTACAATGTATCACCACTTATGACCAACTAATCCCCAAGGCACTCAGCATCGAACAAGCCCATATTGCACAAGGGGGAACACTGTCATATCAAGAAAACCAAAATCATCACCCATCCACTAGCTATAATGAGAAACCTTGCACATGGGAAATAAACAAAAATGTCACCAATGACGGTGTTGTGGATGTTAAGGTCGTAATCAGTGCTTTGAAGAAAAACACACAAACCTACCAACAATCATAAAACAACACACCAGCAAATGCAGTATCACAACAACTAGCCAAAAATTAGGTCAACAACCTAAATAATCAAGGAGGACCACCTCTGGGAAATAGAAACCCCCCCAAGTGAAAGTACATCACCCTTGTGGAACCCATTGAAGTTGTTATGAAAAAACTAATAAATGAAAATCTCATGAAGATTACCACTTACGAGAACTATTAGGAACCCCAGGTAAAACCACCATGGTACAATAAGAATAACCTCTGTGATTTCCACAAAATCAAGGGGAACACAACAACTAGTTGCATGAGATTGAAAAATATAATCCAAGACCTCATTGATGACAAGATCATAAATGTTGAGCAACCAGCTAGGAATCAGAACATAAAAATGTACATGAATCCAATGTCAGATCATAACCAAGGGAACAACCATGGAAAAAAAAATTATGCCAATGTGAACCATGTGTATGATCATGTTGTGGCATCCATTGATGAAATGGTCACCGTTGTCACCATCAAAGGTGTCAAAGCTGATTATGGAGTCACCACACACGGCGGAAATGTCACCATTGTTGGATCATCACAACCACCTAGATCATCCACTTGAAATTAGAGAATCATTCCTAATGGCTATAATGTCCTAGAACAACTGAAAAGAACCCTAGCTTAGATCTCCATCATGGAGTTGCTGAAGATATTTCCAGCCCATAGAAAAATCCTAGAGGAAGTATTACCTTCATCCACTATCTCTACGGATCTAGATGTTGACCATTTCCAAGCTATGGTAAAAAATATCACCACTCCAAGCCTCCTAACATTCTCTGATTAGGACTTCCCCACACAACCATCTCACAATTGTGCATTTCACCTTGAAGTATTGGTTCATAAAAATAAAGTCAAGAGAGTCTTGGTGGATGGGGGTGTAGGTCTCAACATTTGTTCTCTCAAATTAATAAAGAATCATGGATTCTCATAAGATGCCATTGAAAAGGGCAAGGGTATCACCATAAGAGCTTATGATGATCAAGAAAGAGTGTCTCAAGGCACTATTTAGCTCCCTATTCAAGTAGGGCCCACCATTATGGAAACAACATGCCAGGTCCTTGATCTTGATTTACCCTATAACATCCTTCTGGGGCATCCATGGATTCATGGGATGCAAGCTGTCACTTCCACCTTCCATCAATGCGTGAAGTTCCCATACAAAAATTAGGAGGTTACAATTCATGGTGATCCTAAGCCTTTCACCTATTGCAAAAGCCTAGAAGAAAAATATTATAAAATACCCCAAGTTTTGAAAAATGATGAAGGCCCCACAACTCCATATGTAGACCCAGCTACATTAGCCTTCGCTTCTGAGAGAAATACACCCGCCATCCCTGACATACCTGAAATCAAGGTCACTAACTAGGACAATGGGTGTGGGGATTACAGAATGAAGAAAAAATCCTTTTTCATAGGAGAGTTACCTCAATCTCCTAGGACCCATGGGCAACCCCAACTAGCTAAAACATCATCCCACACTTTCAAAGTAGACCCCTCTAGATTCAAGTCTTGGGGGGATCTAATTCGGGAAATAGTGGATGAAAGAGACATATCCAGTCTCTTATATCAAGATGAAAGGCCCATATCTAATCTTCTAATGGATGAAAGCAACAAAGGCCTGCAAATGATGCTCGCTATGGCCTATGACCGAAACAAGAAACTCAGGCAGAATGACAATGGCCTATTTGAACCCCTCATTCCAGAGAAGTGAATAAGAAATATTGGTCTCAGGTGTACCCCTCCAAGGGTGACCATGCATGGAAAGCATGCCTTGGTTAGAAAGGTCAAAACTCCTCCTTAGCAATTAGCAGTTTCCCTTCAATTACCCGTATCCACAGGTCTATCTTTAGAAAACTTTACCTTTGACATAATTGATGTGTGTAGTAGTGACGAGGATCCCATAATGGACTTACCTATGCTTTTCAAAGATTCCTTCCTGCTCATGATTAGTACTTTATCTTTTGAGTCAAACCATCAAGCCCATGAAATAAACCTAGTTTATCCTCAGCTCATCGATTATGACCAACTAGGACCTCCAATTTTGGTCACTTTAAAAAATGATGAGGCACTCTCAGAATTCATGGGATTATAGGATATGGTACCATATGGAGATCACAAGGCTAGGTTTGACATCATACTAGACACACAGGCCTATTATGGGAAAAAATTGAATCCTTTAGTTGTAAAAGTGAAAAGTTGAGAATAATCTCTAAGTCTTTAAGTGAAAACGACACTGTGGCACTCTTTGACTTGAAAATAGCAAAAAATAAAGGACGTATCCAATGGTGAAAACCTCTCTAAGGCACTGGATGATGAAGGATTCAATCTTCCTCTCAGTGAAATTCATCAAGAGAATTTAGTAGTATTAGTCAAGAAATGCAATCTAGTTAACATGAGAATAGAGGAACAACCACACATAACATTCTATGCAATGCCACTTCTAACAGAAGAAGATGAACTTCTAGCTACATTCCTGAAAGAAAGAAAGAAAAGCTTTTCATGGACCTTTGTTGACATGCCTAGGCTTGACCCAAAGGTTTTGGTTCATCACCTAGCTATGTATCTAGAAGCAAAGCCCGTTAGAAAAAAGCTTAGAAAGATGTATCCTCATATTGCATTGTTGGTCAAAATGGAATTGAAAAAGCTCCTAGATGCAGGGTTCATATGACCAATAGATTATCCAGAGTGGGTCTAAAACCTTGTTCCTATTTCAAATCCCATTGGGAGCATCCCCATCTACACAAACTTTAGAGATCTAAAAAAGGAATGTCCCAAGGATGACTTTCCGCTACCAAACATTTATATGATCGTAGATATAATAGAAATCCATGAGATTCTATCATTGATGGGTGGATTCTTAGGCTACAAAAAAATCATGATAGCTAAATAAGACCACCGTAAAATGGCTTTCACTTTCTTGTGGGGGACCTATTGCTAGAATATGACACCATTCAGATTGAAGAATGCAAGAGCCGCCTATCAAAGGGCCATGACACTAATATTTCACAACATGATCCATAATACTATGGATGATTACGTGAATGATATATTGGCTAGGTCAACTAATGAGATCACATAGCCACCTTGGGCTCCATCTCTGATAGGTTAGAGGAATATAAATTCAGACTCAACCCAAAGAAGTGTGTTTTCAGAGTACAGTCAAAGAAAATCCTTGGGTACATCATGTCCATGAGGGGAATTGAGATAGATTCTACTAAGGTCAAATCCATTCTTGAAATGGAGGCAACTAAAACACTGAAACAACTAAGGGCCCTACAAGGAAGACTCTAGTCCATCCACTGATTCATAGCGCAACTAGTAGATAAGGTTGTTCCCTACTCTCATCTACTCCACAAGGGGGTAGCATACAAGTGGGATGAAAAGTGTGATCAGGACTTCAAAAAGATCAAAGAATACTTACTCACACCACCAGTAGTCATGCTGCCAATTTTAGGAAAACCTTTGATCTTATACATATCAACAACAACGATAGCTCTTTGTGCTATCCTAGCACAACATGATGAAAATGGAAAAGAGAGATCCACCTATTATATCAATAAAACTATGGTGGGCCATGAACTAAACTATACATCCATTTAGAAATCCTATCTAGCAGTTGTATTTACATCACAATAGTTCAGGCCTTACATACTAGCCCATCAAATAAAACTCATCACAAAGATAGATCCCCTTAAGTACTTGCTCTCCAAAGCAATGCTTGCAGGGCAGACAACAAAGTGGGTTATGATCCTCACACAGCATGACATAGAGTATGTGGAACATATGGCCATCAAAGGGAAAGCTATTGCAAACCAACTGGTGGAGGCACCAATCTACTTAGAGAACCCACTTGTCTCAAAATTCCCTAATGAATAAATCTTCAACCTAAGTGTAGCAAATCACTAGAAAATGTATTTTGATGGATCCTACACGCAACATGGAATGGGGGCAAGGATCTTTTTCATCACCCCACAAGGAGAGTACATTCCAAAATCATACAAGCTATCATTCCCGTACAAAAATAGCATAGTGGAATATGAAGCTCTTGTCATAGGGCTAAGAATAGTAGTGTAATGGAAGATAATGGTAGTCAAGGTATATGGAGATTAACAACTCATAATAAATTAGGTCAATAATGAGTATCAAATAAAGGATGACAAGCTAACTCCATACAAGATATTGGTGGAAAGACTCAAAGAGTTCTTCATTGATATTACATTTGAGTAGCTACCAAGAGAAAAAAATAGAGTGATAGATGAAATTGCTACAATCAGATCACTCCTAGAAATCCCACATGACATCACAGAGCAAGAATTCCTCGTAGAGTATCTTCTTGTGCCCACGATCGAAGTATCAAAGTCCAAATTTGTGTGCGAAATTGTTGGTCCTAGTGATCCCTGGTACCATGATATATATACTTATCTAAGAATAGGAGTATTCCTAGCCAACATAACCTCAAGCCTCAAGAGAGCCTTTGTAAAAAAAGCATCCTATTTTGTCACCCTAGGAGATACCCTTTACCATAGAAGCATTGAAGGGACCCTGTTACATTGCTTAAATGCTGAGGAGGCATTGACTGCCTAAACTGAGGTACATAATGAAATTTTTGGTTCACACTCGAGTGGTATGACCTTAGCCAAGAAATTGTTGAGGATAGGGTATTATTGGCCCACCATGAAAAAAGAAGCATGTGATTATGTTAGGAAATTTATACAATGTCAACAACATGGGGACCTCATCCATGCACCAGCTCAAGAGGTCCATCGAATTGTCACACCATGGCCATCCTCAAAATAGTCAAAAAAATGGTCAATGAAGTTGGTTATGATTGGCACCTCTAACTGAATCTTGCCCTATGGGCCTATCAAACTAGCATCCACACACCAATAGGTGCCACCCCATTCTCCCTGGTCTATGGATCATAAGACATATTACCCATTGAGATCAAGCTCCCGCCACTGAGAATATAACTACAAAATCTCATCATAGATGAGGAATATCGGGTGTCAAGGTTAAATGAGCTAGAATTGCTAGA
This sequence comes from Sequoia sempervirens, assembly GCA_007258455.2. Taxonomy (NCBI): domain Eukaryota; kingdom Viridiplantae; phylum Streptophyta; class Pinopsida; order Cupressales; family Cupressaceae; genus Sequoia; species Sequoia sempervirens. Next base: position 342,984,535 of record VDFB02075321.1, on the reverse strand, counting down.
TGAGCAGCGTATGGATGCCCTAATCCATTTGTAGGTGTATTAGAATTAGCTCTAGAGGAGTTATAACAAGAAGATCAAAAGCCAAGTCTTCCAATTCAGAGAGCTTGTGTTGAAGGAGAAATAGAAGAATGTTCCAAATCTAAATTGCAAGGGAAAATTCTTCATCACATTGAGCTATAAGTCAAGAGCATATCAGTTATCAACACCTGAAGGGAAACCTTTGTAGGAGCCCATGAACAATTCCCTCCTCAAAATTTTTTATGCCTAATATTGTAGGGTATAAAGGATTACAATGACAATTTCTCACATGGTGATAACCAATATATGACAATGCAAGTGGATGGAAATCCCTAAGATGTACAAATGCAATCTAACCATCAATACAAGAAAGTATTTGAGCACTAGAAAAAACTCTTTCAATGGAACTACAATTACATTCAACAAATCCAACAAATGGAAGTGTGCAAACTTAAATTTACTATCCTTTCCCTCTATTCATGCTAAATTACTAAATAGGTAACCAAAATTTCTTTCTAAGATGTTCAAATATGTGAAGAATACCTAGGAATGTTGTAGTTGCTGCAAATTATTCTTTTGATTGGAAATATTTTCATATCTGGAACTCTGTTCACCTCTTCAATAGGTTCTTCTTGATAGAGTCGCCACCTCTCCTTTTAGAGGATTGAACTTCAAACAGCATGAAGTTCTTTCACATGTAAATTCATTCCTGAGTTCCTTCCACCAATAGAGCATCACAAATCATAAAATAATCAAGTTCACTACAACCATTATTTCTCCAGGCTTGAAATCCTTCAGTATTTGAACTAAATTCAGAATGACAAACAATAATATGACTTTGTAACTAAGCAGTCTACACTTGGAGATTTAAGTTTATCCCCACCAAAGTTTCCATTATGTTGGTGTTCCAAATATCAACAAAAAAATTAAATCCTAAAGACTTAGCCAAGGTCTTATGCTCAAACTCAAAGGTTGATTTGTCCAACTATCCTTCTACACTTCTGGCTTTGCAGGACCAAGGTGGGTTAACCTATACAATTCCCAAAACTTAATTCACTTATACACACTAACATTGCTTTTTATAGTAGATAAATTCCAATGAAAATATACTAAGGAAAGCATTGATAACTTCAAATCTGGCTACATTCTTAGTAATTTAACACTCACTTAGCAATTGGGAAGTAGGACTCAACACCAAACAATAGGGATTAAAATGATTTTGAATTTAAAGATGTTTGTAAGATGCATAAAATTGAATGACAGACTAGTGCCTAATTTTGGGCCATGGAGTCAAATTCATGAAAAGAATTCATAAGCAAACATATTTCAACCAGTGGATTCATAGTTGTTAATGTATTACATCAACATATCCTCTCCTATTATCAATCAAATTCTTCTTATAAATCCAACCTGCACACTTCAATCATAATTATCTATTCAAAACATTTAACCATTTCATTGAAATAGACTCATAAACAGATAAAACAATCTCATGAAATTGAGAAGCCAAAATCAAAGATACTTGGTATTATTGAATTTGAATGACTGAAAATGTACAAATTTGGAGACAATTTGAAGATATTTCATATGCAAACACTTTGAAGACAATCATGAATTCCTTGTACAAACTAGTTGATATTTGCTCATGAAATCTGAAATTAAAGCTTATACACTCAAAAATGACTCAAAACTTAACATGTCTATCTACCCAGCCCAATTCAAAACCTCAAAACTTAGCCTTTACAATGAGAGAAGAAGAAAATAAAAGGGAAATAGAAGCAACCCTAAGATCAATCTGACCCATAGATGTAATCTAGAAATTTCATCCACCATTGATCAACACAATTTGTAAAGCCCATCCTCTCTCTGCAATAAACTAATTTTTCCTCTCTATTTGTCTTTTCGCTCAGTTGTCTGGAAACATAAAAATTTTCCATGTGATGAAATTCCAACTTGAATTCACTCAACTGCTTAAAATTTTCCACTACCCATGAAAACTCTTTTTCTACCTTTGTTTGTCTCGCTACACATTACATTATTTCCTAGCAAATAATATTTGTCCATAAAGTGAATAAATTCACTTTACAAAATATCTCCATGCCTTTACCTCATATTCTTATACTTGTTGCTCACTAAGGATTAAATATTTAATCCATCCCACTTATGCACATCACTAAAATATTTTCCTAGGAAGATTTCACTCTATGAATAATTATTCACTTTTAACAACATAATCTCCATGCACTTTTACTTTGACATCTCACCCATTTAAAATATTTGCTCATAAAAATCTCTTCAGATAAAATAAATTTTACCTGTACTCACATTTGATTTTCACTTGCATGTGAAATATTTTCTAGCATCACTTAAGGCTTTACACATGCAAATATTCACCCCATCGAGCAAATATAGAAACAAATTTCCACCCATCATTTAACAAACATCAATCGGGCCATTATCTATTCCCATTTATACTTTATCCTTCATCGAGCCCCACCATTTGGCCGCTTCTCACCCATCCTATGAGATTTGAAGGGCCTTCATTTAAAAATGTGCAAATAGCGGGGAAGAGTGAACTCCTTTAGCATTTGTACTCCCCTCAATTTCTCTCACAAGGCCCACCAACATTTCCTCAGGCAATATTTGAAGCTTTTAAATGCTTTTCCTTTCATTAAAAATAAATGAAAGCATTTTAATGACTCTCCCATGCATTCAATTTTTTTGGGGCCCACCTACCACATGTCAAAATTTCGCACACCTCGCAAGCATTAAAAGGTGAGCACTTTTTTTGGGCGAGCTAGCGGGGAACAAATGAGATGTGGCTGCATCTCACTCTGCAATCTCCACCATTGGATCTTCTTTGGCTCCTTCACTATACATTTTTTCCCTAATCTTGCTTTCTTGCTTCTACATTTGTTCTACTTGTTCTCCCGACCATGGTGGCTGTAGAGGAGATCCCATGTGCATTTGAGATCCTTAGAGGAGAGTTCCTCATGAAGAACCAAAACCTTCTTCTATTGTCATAGTGTTTGCTTTAGACTTTCTCAGACCATTTCAACAAATCTATTTTGTTTATATGTGTAGCCAATGTGGTGCAGATTCTACCTCACACACTGGCTCAAGTCCTATGCATCTGCTTTAGAGTTTCTAAAACTTTTCAAATCTGCCACCCACATTTCACCGTGGCATGATGGCTGCTCTTCATTTTCAAATGCATGAGACCTAGCCTCTTGGTGTGCATTTTCTTTAAAATTCTTTACTTTTCATCACATCCATCATGGCTTTTCAATACCAGCGCCTCCTTTTGTTTAAGATGCACTTTGCATTTGCTTACCCTATTAGTGCGTTGGTGTATTCTTTTGCTTTGGAGTTTTTAAATCCTTTTGAACAAACTCATCTATATGCCCTCCATTCAACAATCCATTTGAGCATAGGTAGCACTCTTGATGTCTCCTTCATGGCTTGCTCGAGCCCCATCCATTGAATTCCCATTAACTGTGTTCCATTTCTAGCTGCTTACTTTAATGTTTCTAAAGCATCTTAACATCTATCTTGTCTAGCATGGGCGCAGGTTTTCTGGCTGCCAATTGCATTTGCTATAAAGTTTCTAGCACATATGCTAGGCATGGCCGCTTCAAACAAATTTATGTGCCCTGTTTAATGGGCTTTTCCTAAATCCACCTTGTTGTGTGTTGCTTTTGAAGTTTCTTTATGCTTTGAAGAGTATCCCCAGTCCATGCAAAGAATTGCAAAATCTCTAGGTGGGAGTCAATGTAAGATCCTTTTATATTCCCTAAAGCTTCCCTCTCAATTACTAAGCATTGAGTTCTTTTGATGATTTTTCTTCCACTTTAATGGACACCCATATCTTAGGAGTAAGCTAGAGGCATCCGGTAATTTCAAGAATTATGTTGTTATATTGCTCAGCAAACATTAGCCACGCCATTTCTCCTTTACCATCGACCTTCCTCTGACTTATCTCTTTCATTGCTTTGAATATTGCATGATGAACCTCCAATTCCATGTTCACTAAATCCCCAAACTCTATCATGTCCAAACAATCCATACAAAAGACCATTCCTTTTTGAATAATTACATCACTGCCCCTACTATCATCATGGCCGGTATCACATTTCTTTTCAACACCAATTGTGGTTTTGATCCTCAGAAACAAAAAAAATTGTGAATTGATTCCTTATTTTGGATTATTATCATATAATTGAGACCTCCCTTCATACTCATTTGGCTACTCTTCACACTATTGACAAGAAACTTGGGACTCAATCTAACAGGTGTGAAGTGCAAGTTCTTAAATGCAAACATTGAACTGGAGCTAACTTGAGAATTGTATTTTTTAAAACACACATGCTTCTTGGTTTCTCATTTGTGTTCTCCAAAGGTTTATGAGGCATAACCTCAGCTCCAAACTTTATTGTTGTATAAAGCATGTCGGGTCCCATATGAACCCGACTAAAAAAAAAATCATTTTGAAACAACTTTTAGGCTCAAATTGACTTAATTCAACTTCTAGAATGCATCTCGAGTGAAAAAATGAAATGAGTTCACATTAAAACATGCTTTCTGACACTTTTGCAAAATGTGCAAAATTGGCCAAGTAAGCTTTGGAATCACCTTTGAAAACTGGGCAAATGACCTCCTGGAGCAATAAAAACTTGTTGACTTGTAGACATTCATCCCAAGAATTGAGTGCAAAAGACAAATAAGAGAAATCACTGATGAGGAAAAAGTTATTAACTGTCAAAGTTGCTTACTCAAACTTTCTGAAACAAACAACTATTTTGAACCAATTAAAACTGAAGAAATCACCTCGTTGCAAAAATATCAAATCAACTCCTAGCAAGCTGCCACTGGACACTATGGATCATTTTGGTACATTGAGCATGTGTACAAAAGTAATTTATTTTAATCATCATTCATCAAAAGATATTGACAGTCAAAGTTGATCTCTCAGAAAGATTTCTGGAAATGCAGATGCAAAACAAGAGAAATTGCATTTGGTTTTGATCTACTAAAAATAGAAAATCAAGTCATAAACCTCTGAAACCTAACATGTGAGATCATTTTAGTGTGGAGAATGTAGAGCAACAATTTTTTTGGCATGATGATCAACCAGTTGCAAAATGCAAGCTCAAACGAGAGGCTACTTTGCAAAACTGAATGTTTGCAAATAGCAGAAATGTGACAAAACCCTCCAGCTTCACTTTTTGAAACCCTAACAAAACTCATCATAGGAAGCTAAAAATTGACATTCCCACTCACATAGCACACATGATTTTGTTTGCAAAGGAATTTTATATGAAAATCAATAAGCATCAAGATATGACCCTCCAATGTAGGTCATTCAAGTAGATTCTTCAGGTGCACTTCTGAAAGTGCAGAGGAATTTTTTTTGAAATGGGAACTTCAAATTTGGGAAATTTTAGAGTGCCAACACATCCCCCGAGGCCCCTAAGACAGGTCTTTAGGTTAGTCTCTTGGTAAAAATCTCAGAAAACCCCAAAACATTGGAAAATTAAAAATCAAAACATATGTAAAATCTTGAAAATAACAAAAACATCTGCAAAACATTTCAAAAATAAATCCAAAAGCATCTACATATTTGAAAAAATTCCATCTATCTCATCTCACTTTCATCCGCAATAAACATCTCTCATAATAAATTAATCGTCATTGTCAACCTTTGGTGAAACAGTTGGAAACAAGTCTATCAGATTAAAATTGAAAACTCAAACGTCAAGGTCTCGAGTCTAGGTTAGTACATAAACAAGTTAGTCAACTCTTTGTGTCAATAGCCTATCATCCAATTAGTCCCAAATCAATCATCTGATAACATCATGTCCTAGGATGAATCCTTCCTACAATGGACATCAACATTAGGCATCACCATAGTTTAGTCTTGGCTAGCAGTATGAAGAACATTAGCTTGTTTTTCTACTTGATCTTTGTCTTTTGATTTATCTTATTGTGCTCATTCCAATGACCTCTCAATGATGTCCAAACAAAGATATTTAGAGAGAAAGGAATGGAGAAATGATCATTATCTTTTATTTGTTGTGCTTGTTGGATATTATTGTAATATAACCTTAGTCATGTGTGTTCTTTGTTTAGTTTGTAGGGAGGGTATTTTAGGTGTCTTCTTGACCACACAAGAAGGCTTTTCTTTCTATTTTTTGGTTTGATATGTTTGGAATATCTAAACTTCATTCTAAATAAGGTTTTGTATGTCAAGTGTGAACATGAGTACTCTTATCTGATTATTGAGTCAAAGTCCATCACACTAGGTGCAACACTATCCTGGTTCTTTATACCTTGATGCATCACATCTATGTGTGTTATCAAACATAAGGTAAGTATCCCTTTTAAGGTCCCAATTCTTGATAAGAAAATCATCCATCTCTCATCATCATCTCTAATAAAGTTGGCTAGTGGAATCCTCTTGTCATCATCTCATTTCTTCTTTCTTATCTCCATGCTAATAGTTAATCATCATCACCAGTGCATCCATCCTCCATCCACAAACCATCAGCATACTACACATCATATCATATCATATAAGAAACACTGTTCATCTCACATGCATGTTCATTATCATAATATAGATATGTTAGTCTAAGCATCTCATAAACCATAAATTTACATCAAACATCCATTGCATAATCATATAGGCATCATCACATCATCCATCTCAAATACCATACATCATCATTTTAAGTTCTTTAGGATAATATAGATTGGTTATTCTAAGCATCTTGAAACCATCTCATTTGCATCACCATCATAACCATCCATACATCCATATTGAACCTCTTTGTCGTGATATCGACCCTCAAATCAATTTTTTTTTTGCTCAATCTCTCGAGGGGGAAATGTACTAGTATACTTCTTTTCGTTGGGGCATCTGAAAAAATCAGAAATTTTTTGAATCTTGATCTTGGCAGTTTTTTCTTTAAACCAACGCAACAAGTACATTGCTTCAAAGAGGGGCAAAATGTAGTCACGTAAAATATTTATGCATCTAATCCAGATTCACTAATTTCATTTCGTCCTTAATCATCCCTCTACTAAACATTTTAATCAAATAATCTTTATCTGATTAAAATTCATCATATTTCCTCTTTTAATTAAATAAATCAATCTTTATTTAATTAAATCATATTTCCCCTTCTACTTAACTTTATCTAATTAAATATGTCATTTTAGTTGATTAAATCATATTCATCTCTTTAATTAAGCAAATCAATTTTTATTTAATTAATCTCCTAAAGTGCCTACATTTAATTGAATAAATCCAAATATTTAATTAAATCTCTAATGTTCTTTATCTTCTCATTTAATTTCAGTAAATCCAAATATTTAAGTTGAGTGTCACAATCAACTAACCTCCATTAAAATTAATCAAATCATGATTAATGCTAATCTAATCCCCCAATCCTCTAGATTTTTATAACTTGCACAAGAAAATCATTTAATTGATTTATTAAATCCTCTATTTTCCCTCAACATGGCATCGAAAAGGAATATTCCTCCAAATTTGAAAATCCGTCCAAATGGGATTTGTCCTTCCAACAAAGCATTTAACTCCTCTTACATTTCCTTGTGCATTGAGCCAAGTGGCATTTAATCCATTCCTTTCTCCCTCCAACATGTCATTTCATGAATTTCAAATTCCACCTAATATCATTTATTGGCACATTCCTCAAAATGTGCTCAGTGTTCATCCTCTCACATCTTGACAAGTGGCATTTGGGCATTGGATGTTGAATGATCCCACATTCCTCCATTTTTCTCTTTCTTCCATCTTGTTCTTCTATTTATAGAATGCTCTTCTCGTTTTGGATCCACAACTTAGAGAAAAGTTACTATCTTAATATTTAGAGCAAGTTCATCCATTTCCATAGCAGTTTTCCATCATCATAGCTAGGTTATTGCAAATTTCACCAAGGAAGCACATTGTTCATCACCATCAAGTGAATCAATCTTCATCAAGCTAGCAAAGGAGTTGGGAAAGGGCCAATTTCCACATCAAATTGGCACCAATTCCCTGATGGGATTAAGAGTTTTCATGCTTAAATAGGATTTAATAGCTTTTCTTATTTTATTCTTCATTTATTTCCTATTTTGAGCATTGTAGATGAATTGCATGGGGAATCTTAGTTCTAACTTGCATATGGATCTAATATTGTGTTTGTTTGCTATGTTTGTGCAGGTCTAGGATTGGGTTTCACAGGTGGCTATGGGGAAAGTCATGCCACTGAATGGGCTTCCTGCTCAACCATACCAAAGTTATACCTCATCATAACTTTAAGAAAGTGCCAAATAGGAAAATGATTTTTGAGCTCTATGAAGTAAGGAAAACTTTGTATGCTTGATACTCATAGACATTGTAAATGGTAAATGGTGTAAGGAATGTTCAAAGGGATTTCACTTAGTTTGTGCAATGTATCATCTTAGGGAACACCATGCTTAATGTTTCCAAGAGAGGATGTGTCAAAAGAAGTATCATGCTCTTAGAGGGAATCAATCCCAATGACTCAACCAAGAAAAGGATGCATCACAAGAAGAAATAAATCACACAATGAAACATGATGAGTGTCGATGTATGCCCCCACTTTAAAGAGGTTGTGAAAACCAATACTGGGAGAAATTGCTTTAAATTAGAAGAAGGAGAAGATGAGAGATTACTCAGAAAGCCCTATGCCAAGTCATATGTTTCCAGTAAGCTATGTCATGAAAAAGGGAGTATGTCACATGCGAGCCAACTTAAGGCATGTTGTCCACATCCCAAGCTTTCTCTTATATGTTCATGAAAGGTTAATAGCTAGCCAAAGGAGGCAACAACAAGTGACATATGAGGACAAGGTTATCAAACCCACTTTCCCCCACTTAGTGCAGGACAAGAGTGATCCAAAATGATTAATGGATGCATGATGGAGTGAAAATCAGTATCAATTAGAGGAATTAGGTTCCCACATAGAGGGAAGCATACCAAACTCCTAAAGATATTGGATTTTAATACTCAAAGCCTTACATTCATTAGTGGAGTGTCCATGAACTCTATGATATGCATAGAATGAAGTCTTATAATAGCATTTCTTAGGAGTTATTGGGGGAAGAGATATCAAGTGATCTTGGAGGAGTCTCAACAAGATACCCTCATGATCAATGGTAGAAGGTGGACCTATGGTTTGTGACAAAGATACCCCTTGCTTAGTAGTAGTTGTCATATCTATGCAAGACTCTTTAGATTGTGAGATTTTGTTCTCACTCTTACAAGAGGATGGAAAATATATCAAATGCAAATCATTGGTGTCTTGTGATATGACATTGACATTAAGCGAAGATGTATTTGTTTATTTATTTACTTTCAAAGTAAAATGATCAAGACCACTAGTGTTGATCAGTTCAGGATTCCTTACAGTTAAGGTTGAATTAGAAGAATGTGATGTGAGAGTGTTGACAGTAATTGAAGGCTTGGCAATTTCTATCAAAGGGAAATAACCAAGACCATAAGTTATTTGTTGTGTGATAGGGTCGATAGGGCTGTGGATACCTTGTTTGTTAGTACGACATCCTTTTACACTATAGCCAAGTTGTTTAATAAGCTCATAACCTTTTCCATAAAGATTTTTCATTTCTTTTGGATTGGGTGGTGGTTGGTGATCGACATCATCAAAGGTTGTTGTGTAATTTATTTCTAAAGTGGTTGAGTTGGATGCTTTCAAAGGGTCATCTGCTTTCTCATTTCCCTTATGTGAATATTTTTCTATGATCTTTTAATCACCCATGAATTCATGTTTGAATTCCAAGGAAGCCCAATCATTGTCCAATAGCTTCATGTATTGTTTAATTGGTTCATTGTCATTTTGGTTTGTAGTTGATGTTGATATGTTCAAGGTATTTTCTTTGTTTTTCTCAAGTTGTAAGAAACTATAAGGCTTAGGATCAATGTCTAGTGTATATATGTTTTTTTTGTAAATGGGTATATGCAGGATCATCATGGAAAAAATAGGCCCTTAAGTGGCAAAAAAAATAGAAAAATCAGTGTTAGGCAACTTGACATAAAAATTTGAATAAGTTATCTATATTATTTAAAAAATATGTAAGAATAGAATTTTTAGAAAATTGAATGTGATTTCTAAACTACTAGGTTTATTTAAAAACAAATAAAATCTATTTGGTGAAAATTTGAAATTTCAATGTAGTAGTACTTAAATTTCAGGAAAAAATAAGTAGGTGTCCTGTCTGACCACTCTAACCATAATAAAATGATAATATTTTTTTATAAGATTTTATATATAAGTAGAGGACTCATGTCTAGATGTGATGCATATTTTTTTGTAATTTTTTCCAAGTAAATAATTAATTATGAATTTTTTATTACAATTTTTAAAAAATATAAAAACTCATATGTCTGACCACCTTAACTTGGTCAAAACTTCATGAAATTTAATTTTTCTTTTTTTAATCCTATAGTATGTGAAGCATAGAATGTGATGCATGTTTCATATTCAAAAAATGTGATACCATTTAAAAGTTATAGATATTTTTCAATCAACCTATCGATTAGGACTTTAGTCATAATTCTAATAGAAAATAAATAATAATAATTTATTAAATTCAAATTAAAGAATAATTTACATTGGTGGAAAGCTGAGAATCTCCTTTAAAAACCCTTTTCGCTTCATCAATTTTGGGTTAAAAAAATGTCATCAACTACATACCCTACAAATACCCATAATATTGCCACTTTTTGGCGCATCAGGATCCTCCACATACCCAAATGTATTTCATTTTTAGATGAAGAGTGGAAGGCACACCTTTCATTGCATGAATCCATGGTCTTCCTAAGATAAGATTACATGAAATTTCATAAGGCATAACATGGATTGGTGCATTCAAAGTAGCCACTCCAACTGTAAGAGGTATAATGATGACCCCGAGCAGTTTCTTGTCGACATTGTCAAATCCTTTAATAGAGAAAGAATTGGGTCAAATGGTCAATTGATCAATGCCAAGCCTATCCAAAACTCTTACACTACACACATTAAGGGAAGAACTGATATCTGCAAGAGTTCTCTTTATCCTTTTTTATTTGTATTGCAATATGATCATGAAAGGATCATTTTGTTTTTGCACATCCAAAGAGGGGAGTTCACTTTGGTGGAAACAATGTCAACATTCAATCTTTGAATTATAGATGCTATGCCATGCAGTTGTGCATTAGAAGAGATAGGAACTTTTTGTAAGGTTGTTTGAAGCATAGTGTGATAGGTAGGTGAAGTCTAAAGAAGGTGCCAAAGGGAAATCTTTGCAGGAGTGCTCTTAAGTTGTTCAACAATATCATACTCCCTTAAGCGAGCAGCACTAGGTAGTATAGAATTTGGAAAAGGTAAAGAGGTTGGATTTGGTTGTGGTGGTGACAGATTGTTTCAAGTGCTATATGTATGAGCAATGTTATGATGACTTGGTTGCTACAACACATTATTCTAAGGTGGGTAGAGGGTGAATTTAGGTTTGTGTTGAGTTTTTTGGTGTGAAGGGGGGTAAATGATGAGTTGAGGTTGAATAATATTAACATACCTTAGCAAATGAGAGTCTGCATTGTCTTCAAAGGGCATAATATCATTATTTTCAATGTTATCTTTGTCTTGGATCATAATATCCTCCCTAGAAGGAGAGTTATTTGGAGAAAAACAAACCACATGTTCGTGACAATTAAGGCTTGGTTCATCTAAAATAACTTCATCGTGAGTAAGGGAGTTATGAATGGTTGAATTTGTTTGATTATTGATAGTGGGGGGATTAGGAGAAGACTCTATTTGATTGTCATGTTTCAACAAGGTCTCATTATCTTGTGCCATATTATTTACCCTACTAGGAGAGCTTGTAATATGTTCATCCAAGGTTGAAATTTGTAAAATAGCTTCATCAAAAGTGGGAGAGGCATCAAGAGAAGGATCATTATGATTTCCAAATAGATCTTCCAATAGGGTATTGCATGATTTTGAATAGGTATATCTTCTAACACCAATCTATCCTCTTTGCAATGAGGAGGGATATTAGGAGAAGAACAAGTTAGATTATCATGATTATGAAGATTAGGTAAGGTGATGTCTAGAAATGTGTCTATGATTTCATCTTCTTGGTGTGTTGTGTGATCATCATGATTACTTATTGTGATGTACTCTTGTTTAGCAATGTTATGTCTAATAGGAGAGGTAAGAGGATAGAAACAACTTAGATTGTCAAAACTCTCATCAATTGGTTCTTCTAGCACTATAATATCTACTTCACAAGTGTGAGAGATACTAGGAGAAGAAAAACTGTGATTATTATGATTATCCAAGGTTTATTTCACTAGACTAACCTCATCCACAAAAGGGAAACTACAAGAGAGATCTATCATGAACAAAAAGAGAGGGGAAAGGACCTCATATTCATATGCACTTAACAAAATTCACTTACAACATGCAATAAGATCTAAAAATAGAACATGAAAGATGATAACTATAGAACTTTGTAATGAAAACATGATGTAATGATTATTCTACAAACTTGAAATGTAATTATATGAAAGCATCCATTTTTTTTAGATTTTAAGGATGACCATGAACTGATTATGCTATGTAACAATGTGAGAATGCAAATGTGAAATTTAAACCATGAATGAAATGGCCTAATTTACACTAGATCTAATGAAATGCATGTTACAAAAACTCAACTAATTGATATAGGTAGGTAATGGCACCAAATGGAAGCTGAAAAATAGGGTTTTTAGTTCTGTAAAGGGCAGTTTTAGGGGTTAAAAGGGACTGATTCTCCCAAGGTATCAAATTAGTCCCAATGAGGATTTTTTTTAGAATTTTTAGAATGTTTTGAGTGATTTTTATGTGTTCTAAGTGTTATGATGTAAAACTATGTTAAAAATGCATAATTTCAAAAAAATTAAATGAATTTAGATGCCAACAATGCAACCTAAATGCACTTTGTAAATTTTGAAACCTAGCATGCCAATGAACTAAGGAAAACCCTAATGCAAATTCAATGCAAGGTTGGATCTATGATGAAGGAATCCAAATAATAAAAGAGAAGTATTTGAAAAGAAGGTTCACCAAAATGAACCAAAGATTTTATGGTGTAGGGTATGTGTAGGATCATGATGGGCCAAAAAGTGGCGATATGATGGGTATGTGTAGGGTATGTGGCTGACAACTTTTTTTTAACCCAAAATTGATGAAACAAGTTTTTTTTTTAAAGGAGATTATTAGATTTCCACCAATATAAATTATGCTTTACTTTGAATTTAATAAATTATTATTATTCATTTTCTATTTGAATTATGACTAATGTCCTGATTGATAGGTTGATTGAAAAAAATCTATAGATTTCAAATGGTATCACATTTTTTGAATTCGAAACATCCATCACATTCTATGCGTTGCATATGATAGGATTAAGAAAAAAAAATGAATTTCATGATTTTTTGACCAAGTTAAGGTGGTCATACATACGAGTTTTTATATTTTTAAAAGTTGTAATAAAAATTCATAATTAATTATTTACTTGGAAAAGAATTACAAAAAAATATGTATCACATCGGGATATGAGTCCTCTAATTATATCTAAAATGGGTATGTGAAGGATCATCATGGAAAAAATAGGCCCTTAAGTGGTAGAAAATTCAGAAAAATTAGAGTTAGGCAACTTGACGTAAAAATTTGAATTAAGTTATCTATATTATTTCAAAAACATGTAAGAATAGAATCAATAGAAAATTGAATGTTGTTTATAAATTACTAGGTTTTTTTGTTTTTTAAATCTATTTGGTGAAAATTTGAAATTTCAATGCAGTAGTACTTAAATTTCAGGGAAAAAATAAGAAGTAGGTGTCCGTCTCACCACCCTAACCACAATAAAATGATAATATTTTTTAATAAGATTTTAGATATAAGTAGAGGAATCATGTATCGATGTGATGCATATTTTTGTGTAATTTTTTCCAAGTAAATAATTAATTATGAATTTTTATTACAAATTTTAAAAAAATATAAAAAATCGTATCCTGACCACCTTAACTTGGTAAAAATTCATAAAATTCATTTTTTTAGTCCTATAATATGCAAAGCATAAAATGTGACATGCATGTTTTGGATTCAAAAATGTGATACCATTTGAAAGTTATAGATGTTTTTACTTAGCCTATCAATTAGGACTTTAGTCGTAATTCAAATAGAAAATGAATAATAATTATTTATTAAATTAAAAGTAAAGCATAATTTATATTAGTGGAAAGCTGAGAATCTCCTTTAAAAACCCTTTTTGTTTCATCAATTTTGGATTAAAAAAAAAGCTGTCAGCCATAGGGGCCATCATATCACTTACATATTGCCACTTTTTGGCCCATCGTGATCCTACACATACCCAAATATTATAAAAAATATTATCATTTTATTGTGGTTAGGGTGGTCAAACAGACACCTAATTATTTTTTACTTGAAATTTAAGTTCTACCACATTGAAATTTTAAATTTTCACCAAATAGATTTTTTTTATTTCTTTTTAAACCTAGTATTTTAGAAGCTACATTCAATTTTCCATAGATTCTATTCTTACATATTTTTGAAATAATATAGATAAGTTATTCAATATTTTACGTCAAGTTTCCTAACTCTGATTTTTCTAAATTTTTCACCACTTAATGGCCTTTTCTTTTCCATGATGATCCTACACATATCCTGTAGAATGTTATGACTCTCTTTTGTTCAATTAGGGTCTTTCACCTAAAGGAAAGAGATAGATCCCACACCCAAAATCTAGGTGGTTCACTCAAGCTAGTGTATGTATGATGGAAATATACCTAAACACAATGATCTAAATTTTCAAAAAACTAATGAAAGCTATTGATTATTGAACAAAAACTAAAGAAATACAACTTGTTTGAAAACACATTATGTAATGCAAAAACACCTAAAAATGAATGCAATTTGAAACAAAAATGGATGAAATTGAAAGTGTGCACTTGAGATTTTATTGGAGATTGGAAATGGGACATGAAATTATGTTGATCCTAATTTTTAGGCCTGGAGAGACTCATTCGCCATTCTGGGCGAATCAGTCCCAATTCTGTGAAACTATTCTAAAACTTGTTTCAAACAAATGGGTATCCAAAAATGCAAAAAACCAAAAAATAGGCCTAGAAGTGGAACTCATTCACGACCCATGGTGAATGAGTCAAATTTTGTATTTCTAAAGATTCAAAGGTGGAAACATGAGTCTTTGGTCTGCACTTTCTACTTCTTCAAGTGTTTAGTTCTAAAACTGTCAAATTCAGGTTTGAAAGTGACTTTTTGTGGGTATTTTGGCTTATCCATTGAAGAGGTGATTTGAAAAAATTTGTAATGCAATCTTCAATTAATTCTAAGCCTCCAAGATGTCTAAATCTACAAACACACAAAACAAGAAAGAGAAATGTTGGATGTTAGGGTATGGGTGTTTGCCTTGGTCAAACCCCTTTTAGGTAATTAAACCAAAATAGAGAAATAATGTAATGAAACATGAAATAATGGATTTTATTACATTTGCATGATGATTGACCTTGAATTTCTGTAGCAAAACATGAAGAATCTACCCTTCAATGTCTTAGGAAGCTATCTTGATGATTTGCAATGATTAAACCCTAACTTGCTTGACTTGAGATAGAAGATAAATGATGAATGGATGATAAGAGATGTGTGAATGAGTTAGGATATTATGAATTAGTGCTTAGAGACTTGGTTTTATAGGAAATTCACCTTATTCACTAGTAAATTGGATCCCTAAGGCCGACATGTAAAAATAATAAACTTAAATTTTAGTTTTTCCCACTTAAAAGTCAAAAATGCCCCAAATGAGACTCATATGCCACATTGGGTGAATTAGTCCCACCTGGAAAGGCCTCATTTTCCATAGATGGTGAATGAGTCCCAATGGGGCCCATTTTCTAGTTGGGTTTTTAGGAGATAAGAAAATAAGGTTTATATGATGTCTATGTGAGTTATTTCATCAAATATTGCCTCGAGATGCACAATATGGGGTAATAGGGGCCTATTAATGATCATGTGAAGGTTAGTTAGGGCTTGGGACATAAATTCAATGTGAAAGTGTGATTAAATTCACTTTACAACAATAAAATGAGGTCCACACAACCTACAAAGGCACAACATCCAATGTGAATGTGCAAGACACATTACAACACTAGATTAACATTAAGTTTATTTTACAAGTCTTCTAGATTGATGTGAGTATGTATTTAAATACATTTAATAATGTTGAATTACGAGAAAATGGGTTTATTAAGTCTAGAAAAGTGTGAATGTCTTTTACAACACTTTACAACACCTTTACAAGACATCATTAAATGCATTGGAAAGGGTCCAAGACCTAGTTTGGATGTGAAAAAAACCTCACAACACCAAATCAAGGACTTATTAAGTCTAATTTATCATCAATTATTCCTCAAATCAAGTAAGTTTCATTTTTTCTATAGTACATAGAAAAATGTATCTTGGACATTTTCATGGTCATTTAGGTCTTTTTCCTATGATGATTGACTTATTTTTCTTAGATTTAATGTTATAGTGTAACTTATACATTCACATTAGTTCCTGAATATTCAAATTATGATGTCTTATGAAGGTGTTGTGAAGTATTGTAACACATTTCTACACTTTTCTAGATTCTTGTTATTATAATTCATCTAAATACTCCCTTTTTATCCCTTATCAAGTCTTATTTCAAAGTGTTGTAAAGTCTTGTAACAATATTTCATGCTTTTCTAGGCTTGTCACCACTAAATACACATTTCTTATGCTTTATTTGACCCCTTTATGCACTTATAAGCCTTAATTAAGTGTATTTTTTAATACAAACCCAACAAACAACATTAAAAGAAACTTAATTTTTGACACCCACTTGCAAGCCTAGAGTGGGACCCATTCACCATGGGTAGTAAATAAGTCCCTCTTGACACAAAATTCAAAATAAATTCAAATTTCCTTGGGCTTTTATTCATTAAGACCTTATGTCAGCCTACAATGTTGTATACTTAGGTAATTAAGGAATAAGTGTATAAATAAGTTTTTCTCCATCCATTCTAACCCCCCATTCATCTCATTCACTCAAGTATATATTCATCCATTCAACCATCTCATTCAAGCATTTGAGTTTAACATTACATCATTGAATCAAGCATCTTGGAGCAACCATTGACATATCTTCAGACTTCAACAACAAGGGTTTTGGTGAGTTTTAGACACTTTCATGTTGTTTATTCATCATTAATTTCTTGTTTTTATTTCATTTCTTTATCAAGGGTTTGATTAGCAAAGTGGGATTTGACCAAGGAAAATCCCTATACTCTAACCCTTAATCGTTTTCTCTATCTTTGCATTTTTTTTTGCAGGTCTTGTAGGAAGATATTTCAAAAAATAGGTTTTGAAAAGTGGTCAAAAAGTCATCAAAGTGATTCAAGTCAACTAAACACTAATTCAAGCTTGGAGACAACATTCAGCCTATTTTCTGTAGATTTGACTTTGTTAGCCTGACAAGAAGACAAGTGTAGATCTGGACATACATAATTGACCCTTCAATTTGTAGAATTTTGGAGGACTGATTCACCATCAGTGGTGAATGACTTCCACCTTTAGGCTGGAAAAGTTGATTTCATCATAATTTAGTTCTCGATAGTTAGAAACTAGTTCCAACAAAGTTTACCAGAAGAAGGACTGATTCACCATCAGTAGTGAATGAATCCCACTGTTCATCAATAGTGATTTCTATTAGATTCCAGAATCTTTTAGCATCAAAATTTCATCTCCAGGTGCACTCTGTTCAGTCTCATTCAGTTTTATTTTCATTTGTGCATGTTTCTAGTTCATTTTTGCATATCACACCATGTTTTCAAACACTTCATATTTCACTAGTTTTGCATAAATAATCAATCAATTTTATCATTTTTTTGCATCTAGATTATTGAATTTAAGCATAATTCCATCATACATACATTAGTTTGAGTGAACCACCTCACTTTTTGGGTCTATTTCTCTCCTTTTAGGTGAAAAACCCTAAGAGTGCAAGAGAATTACATAACCTACCCCAAAAATTGACAGTTCAGATAATTCCCTTTTTTTAATATTCAAAAGAAACTCATCAAAATTATGATTCTCATGGCCAAATATCATTCCCTCACTAGGTTGACTAGCTCACGACAATAGTGAATGAGCTAGTACTCAATTCCAAGATGTCACTCTGAGAATGGGAACATTACACTTTAGTTGGAAAAAAATATGCCTAGATTTTCTTTGCAAAAAATATCTAGGAAGATGAGTAGGAGGAGGAGCTCTGATACCATGTAGGAGATTGATAGCTCCTTCCTAAGATCCTCAACCTATAATAGCAAACCACCCTCACATACATGAGAGAAGAAAAACATTATTCTACCAAATACCAAAATGATATTAAGAAAATGACTTAATAAAATACACATTGTATAGGCCTTTAAAGGGATGAAAAATAAGACTGGTGAAAACTACCCGATATGGGAAAACAAATACCTAAGTATTTACTTTCTAAGTTAAAACTTAACACTAACATAAAGCTATTTATATTTTGGTACTTTCTTTACTATTTTATTAGACTAAAATTTATTCAACAATATTGATTCTATGTTTTATTTTGGTTTTATTTAGTAGTATTATTCTCCTCAATTTTCATACATCACAATAAAGTAGTAAAGTTACTAAGGGTAGTCTTATAAAATTATTTTAAAGACAATAATATTTTTATTAAACAAATGTGTATTTTCTTCTCTTCAAACCTCACATGGTCAAAAGAAACAAAAACATGTAAAATAAATACCATGTTTTATATGCTAGTTGCAAATGCATTAAATAGGAGTTTCTTGGAGTGAATATGGGTTCACCATTCAATTAAAACTAGTTTAAAATGTTAGATATCCACTTTGTTGAATCCCAAAGCATATTAGAGTCTAATTATATTTAGCAGAGAGGTGTTTACAAAATATAGTATGTAAAATTTTAATATATGTTGGATTAGTTAGAATTAGAAATCCCAAGAACACCCATTTGCATATAAATATTTTCCATTTTGCATAAAAATGCTAAATGAGTGATCTTTGTTAGGAGCTAGGACTATTGCATGTGAATAATAACTTTTACAACGATTAAATCGAAGGTCTTTACAAAATAATTAACGTAACTGAAATGCTTAAATGAACATAGCAATAATAAAGTGATGAAAAAATTAGAGAGAGATAGAAGAGAGAAGACAAAAGACAAGTTGATAACAAATTTCACCAATATGGCTATCTCTGGTACCTCTTGAACAGAGTAACCAATCCTTGATTATGCTCTAGAAAATGGTTTACAAGGCTTCAACTATTACAGAGTCTCCTCACGTCTCCTTGATAATGAATTACAAAATTTCCTCCTCCTTCAAGTACAATCAAGCTTGGCTTCAAGCCTCTCACTGCACAGAGTTGAACAATTCACTATCACAAAGGAAATTATCTTCACAATTCTCCACTATTCACTAACTCAACTCACATCCTAACCCCTCTTTTTATACAATAAATTTACCCAGTATGACCCATAACCATATGATTTTGAAAAATCTAGCATATCTCCCTTTACAAGTAAAAATCTTAAAAATCCCCCAATAATTAACATGAGTAAAAGGGTATGTGCAAGATCATCATGGAAAAAATAGGCCCTTAAGTGGCGAAGAATTCAAAAAAATCAGAGTTAGGCATCTTGACGTGAAATTTTGAATAAGTTATCTATATTATTTCAAAAATATGTAAAAATATAATTTGTAGCAAATTGAATGTATTTTCTAAAATACTAGGTTTATTAAAAAAAAAAAAACTATTTGGTGAAAATTTGAAATTTCAATACAGTAGTACTTAAATTTTAGGCAAAAAATAAGAAGTAAGTGTTTGTGTAACCACCCTAACCATAATAAAATGATAATATTTTTTTATAATATTTTAGATATAAGTAGATGACTCATGTCCCAATGTGATGCATTTTTTTTTTTCCAAATAAATAATTAATTATGAATTTTTTATTACAACTTTTTAAAAATATAAAAAACTCATATGTCTGACCACCTTAAGATGGTCAAAACTTCATGAAATTCATTTTTTTTGTTTTAATCTTCTAGTATGCGAAGCATACAATGTGATGCATGTTTCAAATTCAAAAATTGTGATACCATTTGAAAGATATAGATGTTTTTCAATCAGCCTATCAATCAAGACTTTAGTCATAATTCAAATAGAAAAATAATTATTATTATTTATTAAAATCAAAGTAAAGCATAATTTATATTGGTGGAAAGTTGGGAATCTTCTTTAGAAACCCTTTTCATTTCATTAATTTTGGGTTAAAAAAAGGTCGTCAGCCACATACCCTACACATACCCATCATATCACCACTTTTTGGCCCATCATGATCCTACACATACCCAAAAGTAACCTCGTCCCTTTTAAAATCCTGTATTATCTTCTTAATATTATTTTTAGCCCATTGCAATTTCATTTATTTGAGCTTTAGTCTTTAATTATCTTTGTAAATATTATCTAAGCCCTTTTACAGTTCATGGTATCAACTGTTATTGTTTTAAAAAGGGTTAAAATTTTAAAATGGAGAGATTCAACCTTAAAACCTTTATCATAGTATGTGTGCCTCCTTCATATCATCGAGCATTGTGGTGGTGTAATGGTTGGGCTAGCAGGTTATGAGGCATAGGTCAGGGGTTCAACCCCTTCAGGCCCTCAAATTGACAACAATTACTCTTTAAAAAAAATAGT
This sequence comes from Sequoia sempervirens, assembly GCA_007258455.2. Classification (NCBI taxonomy): domain Eukaryota; kingdom Viridiplantae; phylum Streptophyta; class Pinopsida; order Cupressales; family Cupressaceae; genus Sequoia; species Sequoia sempervirens. Next base: position 342,963,627 of record VDFB02075321.1, on the reverse strand, counting down.
GCTCCCCATATATCTAGGCTGAGACTCTTGGTGTAGTGGTAGGAGGAATGAATGGCATAGAGGAGGTTAGGGGATCGATCCTAGTGCAATATTTTTAGCAAACAAAATTGTCAAAATTGATTGATGCTAGAGGAGAGATCAGGAACCATGTGGCACTATTTAATTCATTCAAATTTGACACGTGTTAGATTCTAATGGGGCCAATTCAACAATGGCACATCACCTTCCCACATCATAATGTTGACTGTGCATGCCACATCATTGACATGTATACCTAACACATCATGATCATACTGCCATGTGTCAGCTCGCCATTGGTTCACATCATCTAACCCTACCATGCAAACATGTTAATGTCATGCTGACATCATCATTATACATTCAAGTAGGCAAGGTCAACTATCAACTTTGACTAGCCATATCTTCATCGTGCAAGCTCTGTTTTTGACGAAACGAGTGATGTTGGGATTGTGGTGATGAGCTCTTCATTTTGATGTCAATTTTGATGAATTCTAGGATGATCATTTTTTCCTTTCTAATTGGCCTCTAGTCCCTATTTGACCCAACTTTGATTGAGCACAACTTGAGTGAATGAGCCCATTTTGACTCCATTCAAGTTGGGTTGGGTTCAATTTTCCAAGCAATTCAACATGGTGATGAATTCTAGGGTATGTGCACGATCATGATGGGCCAAAAAGTTGCAATATGATGGGTATGTGGTTGATGACTTTTTTTTACCCAAAATTGATGAAACAAAAAGGGTTTTTAAAAGAGATTCCCAAATTTCCACCAATATAAATTATGCTTTACTTTGAATTCAATAAGTAATTATTATTCATTTTCTATTCAAATTATGACTAAAGTCCTGATTGACAAGCTAATTGAAAAATATTTATAGCTTTCAAACATTATCATATTTGTTTAGTCCAAAACATGTGTCACATTCTATGCTTCGCATACTATAGGATTAAAAAAAGAAAAATTGAATTTCATGAATTTTTTACCAAGTTAAGGTGGTCAGACATACAAGTTTCTATATTTTCTAAAAGTTGTAATAAAAAAATCATAATTAATTATTTACTTGGAAAAAAATTATAAAAAAATATGCATCACATATGGACATGAGTCCTCTACTTATATATAAAATATTATAAAAAAATATTATCATTTTATTTTGGTTAAGGTGGTCAGACAAACACCTACTTATTTTTTCCCTAAAATTTAAGTACTACTGCATTGAGATTTCAAATTTTCACCAAATAGATTTTTTTTCTTTTTAAACAAACCTAGTATTTTAGAAACTACATTAAATTTGCTACAAATTCTATTCTTACATATTTTTGAAATAATATAGACACCTTATTCAAATTTTTACTTCAAGTTCCCTAACTCTAATTTTTCTGATATTTTGGCCACTAAAGGGTCTATTTTTTCCATGATGATCCTGCACATACCTTCTAGAGCATATGGAACACTTCCTTTTTTTATGACAAGTATCCACCTAGATTATTCCTTCCCACTAGAGAGCTTTTGGACCTCCAAAAGTTACATTTATTCAGAATTTAAGTGAGGGCATGGCCTCCCCACTTGTCTTGTATCATCTATCTATCTACACACCTGGCTCATCACTATGATCAGGACTACAATAATATTTTTGAACATATACATCATTTTATCACTTCCATAAGCATCTACATTAACTATTACAACCATTAACCAATAACCACTGACTAATATCAAGTTGAATAACAATGCAGATACAAAAGCGAGTGAATCAACAAAATGTCTATCTTTCACAATAGCAACATTTTTACCCAAGGGAACCTCCAAATTCCCAACCACAAGTTGACGACTTGGACCTTCAATGCTTTTATTTTATGTTTCCTCATGTATTGTTGTTGTATCCTACAACAATTGGTCATGATTAGCCTTGATTGATTCAAGTTCATTTATAGAACCACTTTACTTAATAGTCATAAGAGACAAATATTTACTTGCATTAATCACCCTTTTCTATTGCCTTGTGTTTGCAAAATACCTACCAGTCTTGATCCTGTGAGAATGTACAATATACTTGATTACATCTTTAAACAAATGATAATGATTAAATTCCCTATAGAAAATAGCTTTTTGATCATACAAATATGAGATACCAAACATTATCCCAAAAAAATCTAGTGGAACCACATCAAACTTCACCTCATCAACATACTTGCTTGTGATTGTGAATCTTAAAGTACATTTCCTTGTTACTTGCAATTCATTATTTTCACAAACCCAACCTAGTGGATAAGGTCTCTAATGCAGTATAGATTTCAATCCCAAATTCCTTACAACATCTTTTGAGATTAGGTTAATTTGAGATCCACTATCTATGAGTGAATCAATTTTAGTGTGTTTAGCAATAACCCTTATGTGAAATAGCTCATTTATTTTCATATCTTTAGGGACATCATAGACTTAAGAAGTAGAAGCACAACTAGAAACATAAACAATAGAATCCTTACCTTTTAATCCCATTGTTGTTATCTTAGTTTCATCTCCAGACTCTGAAACAAGACCCATAACAACGTTTATAATCTCCTTACCTTTCTATTTACGAGCCTATTTCAACTTGAATGTTGGATGCAACTAGCAGAAATTATCTCCATCATGGCCTTTCTTTCCAAAATGAGAGCATGTGAACTTATCATCCTCTTTCTTAATTGTACTTGTCTTCTTCCCATTTTCTATATCTTTGGATTTTCCTTCAAGCATAGATGGCATCTTGTCAGACTTATCAATGAAAGTACTCTTACCTCTTGGCTCTAAGTGTGTGGCTTGTACACATACTTTATCCAAGTTACTAGGATTCAAAACCAAAATGGAATGTATTAGATAGTGATGTAAATGCAAGGATATATTTAATCACACAATAACAATCCAACCTATACTGACCCCTTTTTCATGTCTCAAAATCCTAACTCTCTAGGTTTCCACTATACCTTGACAATTTCCTTGTAGGTGTGCAACTAGGGTTTCTTGACCCCAACTCTCAATATACTCAACCAACCCACTAATCATTGGTGTTTTTAGGCACCCTTTATCCCCTTACAAAACATATATCAAAACCATATTGGCTTACTTCAGATGAACACCTTCAATTTCATGCAACAACGCTGCCCTACAAGGCCAATTAGGCCAAATTAACAAAGCAACCACCCTTGAAACAATCCACAAACCCTAAAAATCAATGGGGAAGCACTAAAAACATTAAAACCTCTTGTAAGTGTGGAATGAGTAAACAAGTAAACAAACTAAAACACTTCTTAATGAGGGTATGTGCAACATCATCATGGAAAAACAGGCCCTTAAGTGGCAAAAAATTCAGAAAAATTAGAGTTAGGCAACTTGACGTAAAAATTTGAATAAGTTATCTATATTATTTCAAAAATATGTAAGAATAGAATCTATAGAAAATTGAATGTAGTTTCTAAACTACTAGATTTTAAAAAAAAAAAATCTATTTGGTGAAAATTTGAAATTTCAATGCAGTGGTACTTAAATTTTAGGGAAAAAATAAGAAGTAGGTATCTGTCTGACCACCCTAACCACAATAAAATGATAATATTTTTTATAATATTTTACATATAAGTAGAAGACTCATGCCCCGATGTGGTACATATTTTTTTGTAATTTTTTTCCAAGTAAATAATTAATTATGATTTTTTTATTACAACTTTTTTAAAAATATAAAAAATTGTATGTCTGACCACCTTAACTTAGTCAAGACTTCATGAAATTCAATTTTTCTCTAAATTTAATCCTATAGTATGAAAATCATAGAATGTGACACATATTTTGGATTCAAAAAATGTGATACCGTTTGAAAGTTACAGATATTTTTCAATCAACCTATCAATCAGGACTTTAGTCGTAATTTGAATAGAAAATGAATAATAATTACTTATTAAATTAAAAGTAAAGCATAATTTATATTGGTGGAAAGCTGACAATCTCCTTTAAAAACTCTTTTCGTTTCATCAATTTTGGGTAAAAAAATAGTCGTCAGCCACATACCCATCATATTGCGACTTTTTGGCCCATCATGATCTTGCACATACCCATGAAACATTGTATCAAGATTAAACATGAATTAAACTAATTTAAAGTGCAAAAATCTTGAAAGCGTCTCATTGTCTCCTATCTCCAAATATTTATCAAGTTACAAAGGGCTCTCAGATTTGTAAGCACCGTAACTGTTTAAAATGCCTATCTAGAGAATGGAATTGATGCTAAATGCAATGATGTGATGATTGATAAAGAAACTAAAAATCTATGATGCTACTATAAATGAGGCTTGATGGATGAAAGCTATAGTAAAAACTATGATGCTATTGTGATGTGAATTCTACTGATGTTGTGATGCTATGATGCTATTGCTAAAGATATTGATGCTATGCTTAAGATGCTTGAGTGCTAATTCCTGTAGAGTAAGTTTGCATAAAAGATGGTAATTCTCAGATGCATTTATAGAAGTTGTATTTATAGATTTATGACAATACATTTGCATAGAGGCAACACAACAAAGGTTGAGATTCAATTTGGAGATTTGAATGGTAAGAGATTGAAAAGGTAGAGCTGATCATGGGGATTGTTCCTCCCCATGAGGACACTAGGCAAGATGATAGGAAAGATCAAAGGAAAAAGATTGAGAGGATTGCCTACAGGTTTGTCCCCGAGGCTTTCCCGTGAATGCCAGTTGCATTAATTATATTTAAAAGATCTAATTTTATTGGTGAGTAAATGGAGGAATATTTTATTTATGCCTTTATTTGAATTTTTTTATTTATTCAATTTTAGAAAAATAGGAAGATTTAATTAAATAAAACTTTAGGATATCTTTATTTAATTAAGAGGAAATATGATAAGATAATTAAATAACAAAAACTATTGAAGTTGTGTATTTAATTTAAGATAGAATTAATAGATAAAGTATAAAATAAATAATAATGATAATAATTAAATAAAACAAAGTATTTAATTTTTTTATTTAATTAGGAGGAAAATAATATGATAAAATAGAAGAATTAATAGTGAACTTAATATAAAAAAATATTTCTATTTATTTACTAAGTAGATGAATTTAGGATTAATTAATTAAATAAATCATATTTAACTAATTATATTCTCCAAATCTTACCTGATTCCTGGAGTCTAAAAAAATAAAAAAATTATATTCTCCAAACCATTTTTAAGTGTATACATTTTTCCCCTCTTTGAAGTGATGTGTTTATGCATTGCTTCAAAGAAATTTTTGTGCTGTTGTTGCTAGTATTGACAAGAAATTTTTTCAGAATGCCCCAAATATTAATTTTCAGGTGTTTGATGGATATATTCCCCCTCAGGAGATAAATTGATGAATTTTTGATTTTTTGGAATTTTTCAACTTTTTATCATTTTTTGATGATTTTGAAGAATATTTAGTGATGAAATAATTTATCTCCTGATAATTGATGTAGAAAGTGTCCTAGGATGTTTTGAATTAATCTCCTGAAAATAAAAATAATTAATCCCACAAAAATTCCTCCTTTAATAGCTTATAAAAGGTCAAAAGGGTCCTTTTCACACTTATTTGTGCATTTGACTTTTGAAAACTTTGTGAGAGAACTTTTTGTGCCACTTGGAGTGAGATGTTGATTCCCTATCACACCCACCAGTTCAAGCATGTACGGCATCACCAGTGGCTGGCCACCTATGGACCTCTAATATGTACCTTTTTTCCCTAATTTTTTCGTTCATTTACTTCATTTTTTGTGCAGTTACAGATTTTTAATTTTCAAATTATTTTAGCGTGTTTTAGTTCTATTGTAGCACTTTTAATAATTGTCTTAGCACTTTTAAAACTTTAGCACTTAGGAGTTCCGTTTTAGTGCTTCGCTATGATAGATTAGCACTTTGATTAGATTAGAGCTTAGGATATCTATTTTAGCACATTGGTAGGATAGATTAGTGCTTTTAGAACTTTAACACTTAGGTTAGATTGTTTACTTCTTAAGCCTCCTATTTTAGCACTTTGATATTTTTAGCATTTTGACCTAAATTTTTAGCATGTTGACCAAATAGAATAGTGATTTTGTAGTTTTGGTTCTTTGACCGTCTATAATAGTGCTTTTAACTGATGAAATGGTGTATATCATGATTTGGTGCTTTGAATCCCTAATTTTGTGTATTCAAATCAAATTGATATAGTTTGCCAAAATTTGTCCTTGATTTTGTTGATTTTTGATCATGTCAGCATTGGTTTGATATGATTGATTATCCTGATCAAATAGATGATGTTCGACCTCATGATAGGTGAGGTCAGATGCTTGATTTGATGATAATTATCCTCATGATAGGCAAAAAATAATTATAGTTTGATTGATGTACCTCATGATAAGCGAGGTTGATTTGATGTATTGATGATTGACCTCATGATAGGTGAGGTTGAATGATTCTTGATGATTTTGACCTCATGATGGGTGAGGTTCAATGATGTTTTCTCATGAGATTTGATCAAAAATCTCACCAAGAGCTGATTAGTTTTGATAGGATATTTTGATGTTTGATGATTTGATAAAAAGTATTGATTTTTGAAAAATTTCTGATGATAGGAGTCATGGGAGAACTTTCAGGTTCAAGAGTGATTTTCGTGGACATTTGATTTGATACCTTAGTTGGCGCAACATGATATGATGATTATTATAGGTTGAAGACTATCTTCTCTTTTATACATGCCCTAGATTAGGATTAATCAAGGTTTGTTGACAACACTAGCCGAGAGGTGGCATAGCAAGCACAACACCTTCCACCTTCCTACCGGTGAGATGATAGTCACTTCAAAGGATGTCTAGAGGATCCTACAAATTCTAGTTGTTGGTGACATTTTCATATATGATTCTACAGAGTAGGGTGGGGCTGATGCCCTTTGTAGAGTGTTTCAGGATGATTGGATTGTTGGGGAGTAGATTCCATGGCAAGAGATGGTAGCCAATTATGCCACTTTTCCTATAGTGCTTGATGGTTTTATCAAAGGATTCCTTAGTCTTGATTGTAAGTCTAAGGGATTCTCTATTGGTTGGGGCCGAGTTCTAGAGAGTATGGTTGTTCATGGCACCAAATTTTCTTGGGGCATGTGTATGCTTTCCCACTTATATCATGATTTACATTCAGTTATGTATCTTTGAGGTTAAAGTTTATCTATTGGTGTCACATTGATTCAGGTATAGGCCTAGGAGCACATAGTTGTCATGCTTCCAGTTCCTATTAGACAGAGGCCACCTATGAGACCTTATGTGTTTAGATATGTCGATCGACTTACTCAGTCTAGATTGGGTAAGTTAGAGTATTGGAGGAGAGTGATCGATGATATAGAGGTTGTGACTTGGCATTCGTACCTAGATTGCGATCATTGGGATGATGATGATGTGTAGTTACCATTTCTATGTCAGTCCATGCTACTAATTGGTCGTACCCATTGGGTATTGGAGATATTTTTTATCAAATGAGTGTATAGACAGTATGGGATGGTTCAGGGTATGCCCCGGGGTGTTACCCATTACACCCGTTGTCAGTTAGATGTAGTAGATTGGGGGCCTAGTTTATCATATGAGGTCGTTCAAGAGTATCAGGCTTTACAACCATTTGAGTGGGACATTCAACCAGACATTATTGAGCCTCCAGTTACAGTAGAATATGCAATTTTTTTGGCTTTGCATCTGTTTCCACGTCTTACCATTCCAGATGAGCCTATCCCATTACCAGGAGAGGAGGATGTTGTCATTGTCCATGGTTGTAGGCGAAGGAGAGAGGAGGTTGTTGATGTTAAGGTGGAGGTTGGTGAGGAGGAGGATGTTGGTGAGGAGGAGAATAATGGAGAGGAGAGCAGGGGGATAATAGCTGCGAGGATGATTATAACTTTGATAGCAAAGAGCTTGCAGTTAGGTTAGGCCCTATTTTTTATATGTTGGAGGAGATAGTGCCTTGTAAGAGGTAGGTAGTGAGTGATGTGTCTAATGAGTTGTTGATCTGCTAACCTTCAAGTACAGTTAGAGACTGTTTAGGAGTATCTTGTTCAGGCGTAGCGTTTACTAGAGCACACTCAGGCTTAGATGCAAGCATCAACCCAATCACATGCAGAGGCTCTAGCATCAATGGAGGCTCAGTTAGCCACAACACAATCACAGATTGTAGTATTGACTACCGAGAGGGATGTTGTTAGGCAAGCTGTAGGGGCAGCCCAAACTTAGATTACATCTTTGATAGCTGAGAGGGATGTTGCCAAGTTTGTAGTAGAGGGTGCTCAGGCTATAGCTGAGAGATTACAAAGACTTGTGGATGGTACCTCCCTAGCAGATTATATGCGAGAGGTTGCTCATATTGGTGGGGAGGTATAGTACTATAGAGGTAAATATTATTTTCTGAGTTTTCCTCTCTTATTAGCCTGTGTATAGGTTCGTACAATAGGGGTTGGATCCTAAATTTTTTGAACTTGTTGTAGCATGTTGTTGGACTTATTTCTACTCCATTCTTGAGGATTTTTATTGTGTTTTGAGCAATTTAGAGGCTGATATTTGAAAAATGGTCTGAAACAGGGGCTTTGTGTTTTGAGGGTGAAGATGTATTAAAAAATCTAGTTGACCTTCTGTAAATACTATACCTAAGTGGAATGGGCCTATTTAGCCTAGGAATAGGTGTAGGAAATATCATTTGAGTTTGGTGAGATTAAATGGTGGAGATCTCCATGTTGCCCTTGTGTAAAAGCATAATCTTGGTCTAAAAGGCATAGCAAAACAAGGTAATTGGTTGAATTTGAAATAAAGAGGGTTAGAATCTATGTGTTTTAGGGTGTTAGGTGTATTGGTATGTGTTTTTTATATTGAAAAAGTCTAGAGTGGTCATTGGCATGTTTGGGTATGAACCCTAGTTGAACAAAGCATGGAAAAGGGTGAATTTGAGTGATTTTACAAAGGAAGTGTATGAGAATCAAGGGGAATTCATAATGTGAGAGTTTTTAAGCTTGAGTAGGCATAATGAAGAGGGATTGAAGTGGTTTTAGGTTTTTGAGTGGGCTGGGAATGTGATTTTCAATAAGCCTAGTCTAAATTGTGAAAAGTGAGGGTTTAGAGGAAATGGGTCTTAGTGAGCGAGTGAGGACCTATAGATTGGATAATCCTATGTTTTGAAGGAATTTTTAAGACTATTTTGAGCTATTTGGAGTTTTTGGTGAGTTTAAAGATAGGTTCCTTTGCAAAAGAGGGCTAATTAGAGCCTGTTTCAGCCTAAAAGGCCAGGTTGAGTGTAGATGGTCCAAAGAGGCCTAATGTGAAATTGAGATAGTTTTTGTGCTGGTTTAATGGGTCCCTATAAGTGTGAGTGGTTGGATTATTTGTTACTGTGATTGTGAATTAAGTTCCTAAAACAGGGTTTGGACACCTACTAGGTGTCTGGAAACTTGAAGGTGAATGTACAAACAAAAGTTCTTGAGGCTTTGAGAGTGAGTTAGCCTTGTTTGTATGGATAAATTAATCTTTTTAGATGCCTCTGGGTCATCCCACAATAATGGGTTACACTTTTTGGCCAAACTTGACATTGAAATCAACATTTTCAGAGAAAACTTCACTTTCTGACACTTATAGTAGGTAAACTATTAGGAATTTGAAAATGATGTAAACTAGTGATTTGTGAGATTTTGTTTGTAGATTTTTAAATTTTTTTTTTTTTTAAATTTAAATTATAATCTTTTTGCGTCTCCCTTGATAACTAGTTTTTAATAGTAAACAACATTTTTTAAAAGTGGTGTGTACTTCGGCTCGCATAAATGTTTTTATACAAAGGATAAAACTCTAATTCTTTTTAATTTAGGTTGGTAACACGAGTATCTAGGGCTTTCATTTTGTTTCATAGCATTTTGTTGAATATTTTTCTTTTAATTAAGTTTTGAAGTCAAAAAACTTATAATTTAGACATAGGTGCACTTCGGCTCGAATAACTTTTTTGGTATGTATTGAAATTCAATTTTTCTTTTTTTGTTAGAATGAGAACATCAATACCTCGTGGATATATATTTTTCAAAAAAAAATTCCTCAAATTTACTATTTTTCCACAATGATTTTTCATCAAACTTGGCGTTCGGTGAAAACCTATGTACAATAAAACTAAAAAATAAAATATAAAATAAAAACAAAATATATTAAATTTATAGTTTTTGGAAAGCATGTTTCGATCACTACAATCATCCAACTTGGTTTATTAAGTTGAATCCATTTGCACCTCCTTTCAAAGCTTTGATAGTCAAAAAAATGCATAAATTTTGAAATGGTGGAGGGGAAGGTGAAAAAAGGGGATTCATTAGAAGGGAGGTTCATTCAAACCCCCCTTATATGGTGCAAAAGGGGGTTCATTAGAAGGGAGGTGGGTTCATTAGAATGGGGTAGGGTTCATTAGAAGGGGGGGTTCATTAGAAGGGGGTGGTTCATTCGAACCCCCTTCATTAGAAGGGGTAAACCATTTTAAATTTTTTGATGAGAATTTCTAATTAATCTTCGTTTGAAAAATTGTAACCCACTATTGTGGGTTTACTGCTCTTGGTGTCTTGGACAAGGTTGGAAACATTGAGGGTGCATTTGAGCCATTGGGTGATAAGGTTCCTTAAAGAGACATTTTGTGTTTTTGAAGATCATTGAAGATCACAGTGAGAAATCATGATACAAGATGGTTGATGTCATCCCTATCTCTGCATCATAAACACAATCCCTACACCCTATTAGGACATTCCACCAAGTTAAAAAAAATGAGAAAGGGTGGAATGGCCAAAAATCAGATGTTAGGTTTCCAAACCCTTAGTTTGTTATTACACAGGTAGGCTCTTGAAAATGGACTCTAGAAATTAGAAGACTCAATGTTATTGCACCAAACAAACTATAATTGAAAGTAGATACAACCATTACTAATTACAATTCACATCATAGAAAAATAAAGCCTGCTCGGGCTCTACCAAGCCTATAACAACAAAAAATATAGAAAAATTACAGAGTAACCACATCTTATTGATGTTTCATCTTACATACAAACTTGTCCAACCTTGCTCAAGCCTCTTGAGGAATTTTTACACTTTTTTCCTTCAAATTCAACCACCAAACTGACTACAACTACCTTCTAAACTTCTGACCCTTGGTATTCCTAAGTTTACAACTTTGTGCAACTTTGCAAATTTGCATGACAACATTTACATCATTTTGCAATTTTTTTACAATATATGCATTATGACACCAAAGAGGCCTCCATTACATCACAAATGGTCTATTAAGACCTTATTTGACTCTAAAGACCCAAAAACACCTATAAACCTACTATTTGATCCCTAATGCAAAAACATGGCCTAGGTGCCCCTGCACCATACAACCGGCCTAAGAAAAAAAATCATGTCCCATGAGGACTGTATTATAGAGTTTCCTTCACTTGATCAACTTGTCTTCATCATCTCCAAATTCTCTTTCACCTGGGAATCCCTTCCACTGAGTTAGATATAGAAAACATGCACTTCTTTTGGCCTTGGACTGGTTCTTTCCTTTCATTTGTTGCTTAAGTCATGAAGAATAACCTTTGCTTGCTCCTTCACCTAAGAACATTGTCTTATCTACCCCTATACCTATTATCAAACCCCTTCCAATCTTAAATTGAGGTGTCTTCATCTTCACCCTTGGAACAAAGTAAAACTCATCAACTCTTCCTTCCCTTGCAACTTGATATTGCTTCTTTGTTCCATACAGACTTGCTACATTTCCTTCAACCATTCTCTCCTCAAAACATGCTATTATACCTATCATTACACCTACAAAAAAAAATTGAACTAATGCTTCATGAACTGTCTTTTTCATCACCACTGCTGCATACTTGAATTTTCCCCATGATCCTTGCCAAACACACCTAGCCATTTCACTCTTTGTCTTCACAACCTCTTCTAGGTGCTCTACTCTTGGAACCATCATGCAACCAGGTTTAAAAACCATTTTCATGGTAGAATACAACTGCCTACCAACCTCTTTTTCCTTTAAAGGACAAATCACTATCTTTACCACATCACCATCTCATTTCTCCAACTCACTTGGAGTCTTCATAATCAACCTTTCCTTGACCTTCTCTTTCCCTATCACTGTCAACTTCACATATTTGGTCCCTTCCATCATTGAGACCTTTCCAAAACTCATTACCTTTACCTCTTCACCTCCTCGGGTGACTACAACTTCCCTTTTCTCTTCAATCTCTACAAACTCTTTCACTAACCTTTGCCACTTTCCTTGGCTCACTACACTTCCTATCTTCTTATCTTGCACTATACTCTCTACCTTTTCCATCACTACATTCTTAGACTTAGAAATCATTGTATCTGTAGACCTCAACTACTCCCTAACTTTCCTTGAATCTAAAGGACTAAGTGTTGTCCTTGTCATGCCATTATCATTCCAACCTTGAGTCTTCTCTACCAATTCACCTTTGACCCTTTCTTTATCACTTATTGACATCAAACCATTACCATTACCTTTCAAAATCAGATTATATTTTACCTCTACAATGGCAATGCTTGATTTTCCATCATCTTCTTCTACCTTCAAGGGACACAAAACTTCCCCTACCATGATATCTTCATGTGTTACAAGAATATCTTGGCTTTCCATTGTCAACTTACTCTTCTTCACTCTCTCTTTTCTTCGTGTCCTTGTCATCATATTATCTTCCTCTTCTTGCACTGTCCTTTTAGTCTTACAATCCACTGTATTGACATTATGTGGCTTCCTTTTAACCTATTTTTCTTTTAATGGACCAAACATTTTCCTCACCATGTCTTCATCATGACCTTTGGGCTTCTCTTGATTCTTCAAGTTTAATTCATCCTTGACCTTCTCTATCTCAGTATTCATCACCAAATCATCATCCTCTTTACTCTTCAACATTACATCATTACTTACACTTGTTGTCTCAACATCTTCCCCTTTTTTAGTGGTTGCACCTTCTTCCTTTTTGTCTTTCCCATATATTAGAAACTCCTTCGTTCCTACCATCACTATCCTTGTTGCCTTATCTTGTGCCTTATCATCTTCCTATAGTGGTGTTAGTGTAAAATTAGTTCCATCTTTCTCAAGTTGATAAGTATTGGCTCTCCCATCGTAAATGACATATCTCTCAAACTTCCATGGCCTTCCAAGTAGCAAATGATAATAACTCATAGGGAATACATCACAAAGTACCTTGTCCTGATACACACCACTATTAAATTCAAAAAAGGATTGCTCATTAACCACAATTGACTGACCATCATTCAGCCAAAATGCTTTATAGGTTGTTTCATGATGAATTCTTTCTAAATTCAACTTTTCAACCATTTCACTTGAAACTAGATGTTATCAATAGAACCTGAATCTATTACCACTTTAGATACCTTTTTTTTCAATTTTCAATTTTTCTTGAATAGGCTCCTCCTTTGTGTCATCTCCTTCAACTTAGCATACTTCTCTTTCAACTCTCTGATTTCTTTTGCCATGGTGCCTTTTGGATGCATCTTGATTTTTCACCTCCCATTTATCAAACTTCAATCTTCAACTCTTCCAATGATCTACTGCCCGAGATATGATACCAATTGATTTCAATACAGGGAGATCTTTAATCACACAATCGCAATCTGAAACCTCTACTAACCACTTTTTCAAGTCTCAAAATCCTAACTCTTTGGGTTTCCATTATACCTTAACAATTTCTTTGTAAGTGTGTAACTAGGGTTTCTTGACCCCAACTCTCAATATACTCAACCAACCCACTAACCATTTGTTTTTATAGGCACCCCTTAGCCCCTTACACAACATATATCAAAACCATATTGGCTTACTTCAAACCAAGACCTTCAATTTTAGGCAACAACATTGCCCTACAAGGCCAATTAGGCCAAATTAACAAAGCAACCACCCTTGCAACAATCCACAAACAACAAAACTCAATGGAGAAGAAATAACCATACATAAAAACCTCTAATACCACAAATTTTGATAAGAGACTCTCTTTCTATAGCCCCTTTTCTTGAAACCTCCTTTTACTCATTTTTCCCTAGGGTTTACTAAAAAACCACATTCATAACTTCTACATAGCCAACCAAAGCTTAAATCATCTTTATTTCTCTCTACACAAACTAAAAAGAACAATAAATACTATTGTTCCCAAAGTTTACATACATTTCCATCCTTAAACCTCTAATTTTCATCAAAATACCCACTTTTCACAACTAGGGCGTCACATTAAAATTCACAAACTAGGCTCCCTGCTCAAACCAATCCCATAAAAAAAATCCCTACACCATATTAGGCCATTCCACTGAATTATAAAAAATGATAATGGGTGGAATGGCCAAAAATCACATTTTAGGATTCCAAACCCTTAGTTTGCTATTACATAGGCAGGCTCTTGAAAATGGACTCTAGAAATCATAAGACTTAATGTTATTGCATCAAATGAACTATAATTGAAACTAGATACAACCTATTACTAATTCCAATTCACATCATGGCAAAACAAAGCCTGTACGAGTTGTACCAATCCTACAACAACAAAAAATATAGAAAAATTGCAGAGTAACCACATCTTATTGATGATTCATCTTCCATACAAACTTTTTCAACCTTCCTCGAGCCTCTTAAGGCTTTTTAAAACTTGTTTCCTTCAAATTCAAGCACCAAACCAAATATAACTATCTTTTAAACTTCTATGACTCTTGGTATTCCTAATTTTGCAACGTTGTGCAACTTTGCAAATTTGCATGACAACATTTACATCATTTTGCAACTTTTTACAATATATGCATTATGACACCATGCAAATTTCTAGAGGCTCATCACCACCTCCTGGTATTTTCCCTTTGTCCTTTCGATCTTCCTATTTTGATGATCCTTCTTTCTCAAGTCACTTTCATTCTTGCCTTTCCTAAAAAAGTACTTCTACCATTTCCTTCATTTCAAGAAAAGCTCATTGAAAACTCTTCTCATCAAGCTCTAGACTCTTTCCAGCTTTTGATCCTTCCATCTTTGGAAAAAATATTCATTTACCAATCTTAGGATTGTATTTTTCAAGTGTGTCTTCGCGTCGTTGGCTCTTGGCTCTCGTTATCATTGACATTTGCAAACACTAGTCACAACCAAGCACTTATACCACCTTGATTTGTATTAGGATCTAGGTCTGTTTCATGTGAATAATAACTTTTACAATGATTAAATCAAGATGGTATTTAAAGTATAATTAATGTAACTAATTTATGCTTAAATGAACATAGCAATAATAAAGTGATGAACAAAATTAGAGAGAGATAGAGGAAGAAGACAAAAGACAAGTTGATAACGGAGTTTGCTAATATGGGTATGTCTCCTAGTCCCTCTCCAATAGAGTGACCGATCATTGATTATATGCTAGAAAATGGCTTACAAGGATTCAACTATTACAGAGTCTCCTCACGTCTCCTTGATAATGAATTACAATAAGTCCTCCTCCTTCAAGTACAATCAATCTTGGCTTAAAGCCTATCAGTGCACATACTTGAACAATTCACTATCACAAAGGAAATTCTCTTCACAGTTCTCCACTTTTCACTAACTCAAATCACATTCTACCCCCTCCTTTTATACACAAAATTTACCCAATATGGCCCATAACCATAGGATTTTGAAAAATTTGGCATATCTTCCTTTACAAGTAAAAATATTTAAAATCCTCCCATAATTAACATGAGTGAAAATAATCGCATGATCCCTTTTAAAATCCATTATTATCTTCTTAACACTATTTTAAGCCCTTTGTAATTATCTTTGTAAATATTATTTAAGCCCTTTTATACTTCATGGGATCAAACTTTATAGTTTTAAAAAGGGTTAAACTTTAAAAATGGAGAGATTCGGCCTTAAAACATTGATCAAAGTCTGTGTGCCTCTCTTTATATCACCAAGCATTGTGGTGGTGTAATGGTTAGGCCAGTGGGTTATGAGGTGAGGATCAAGGGTTCAACCCCCTCGGCCCCTCAAATTGACAATAATTACTCTTTAAAAAGAACAATGCTCCCCATATATCTAGGTCAAGACTCTCGATGTAGTGGTAGGAGGAATGAATGGCATAGAGGAGGTTAGGGGATCGATCCCCATGCAATATTTTTAGCAAAGAAAACTATCAAAATTGATCGACACTAGATGAGAGATAAGGTGCCATGTGGCACTATTTAATTCATTCAAATCTAACATGTGTCACATTCCAATTGGGCCAAGTCAAAAATGCCACGTCACCTTGCCACATCATAATGCTAACTGTGCATGCCACATCATCGACACATTTACCTGCCACATCATGATTGTACTGCCACATGTCATCTCCCTATTGGTCGTTGTCATCTATCCCTACCATGCCATCATGCTAACATCATCATTGTATAGTCAAGTAGGCATGGTCAACCTTCAATTTTGACTGGCCATATCTTAGTCATACGAGCTTCGTTTTTTATGAAATGAGTGGTGTTGGGACCATTGTGATGAGCTCTTCATTTTGACAATGATTTCAATGAATTTTGGTACAACCATCCTTTCTTACCAGCCTCTCATTCTTGTTTGACCCAACTTTGACTGAGCATAACTTGAGTGTATGAGCTCCTTTTTACTCCATTCAAGTTGTGTTGGGTTTAGTTTTCTAAGCACTTCAACGTGGTGATAAATTTTGGAGCATATGGAACACTTGAATTTTTGATGACAAGTATCCACCTAGATCAATGAGTGAAAAAAATTTCTTAGGGATTCATGCATCCTTGATGAATAGTTGTACATAGTATTTTCAAAAATGTCAAGAATTATACCTTTTACTGTGTAAATTAAATAATTCTTTGAAAGGGATTGAGTCACTTTGGATAACCCACTTAGGGTCCATTCTACCCTCCTAAGGGCTCTATAACCCTTAGGGGATTATCTAGTTAACCACACATAAGTTTCATGATGTAAATTTTCACTTAACCAACCCTATAGTGGCTTCAATATTCATTTAGTGATATAAATGATGCAAGAGCATATAGGGAATACGAGAAATCTTGCATCAATTTATGTTGTTTTCTTTTTGAATAAGGGTTGAATCAACTTCAATTAGTTGAGTATGGTAGTCTGCATGAGTTTAGGCTTAGGAGGAAAAAAATTCATCATTTAGTGTCCGTTCAACAAACTATCAAAGTGACATGGAGATTTCAGAGATTCCTCGTTCCATGTCCCTCCAATATTGGGATAATAATTTTGTGACAAATGGTAGATGATTGCAAAGTTTTTTCATCAGGCTAATAGGTTATTTTTAGTGTCTCTTGGTGGTGAGTCCCTTCAATACTATGGTAAGGTGGTAGTGTTCACGAAGGTTAGGGTATGTGCAGTATCATCATGGAAAAAATAGGCCCTTAAGTGGCAAAAAAATTCAGAAAAATCAAAGTTAGGCAACTTGACATAAAATTTTGAATAAGTTATCTATATTATTTCAAAAATATGTAAGAATAGAATTTGTAGCAAATTGAATGCAGTATCTAAACTACTAGGTTTGTTTTTTTTTTTAAATCTATTTGGTGAAAATTTGAAATTTGAATGCAGTGGTACTTAAATTTGAGGGAAAAAATAAGTAGGTGTTTGTTTGACCACCCTAACCACAATAAAATGATAATATTTTTTTATAAGATTTTAGATATAAGTAGAGGACTCATTCCTCAATGTGATGCATATTTTTTTGTAATTTTTTCCCAAGTAAATAATAAATTATGAATTTTTTATTACAACTTTTTAGAAAATATAAAAACTTATATGTCTAACCACCTTAACTTGGTCAAAAATTCATGAAATTGAATTTTTCTTTTTATAATCCTATAGTATGCAAAGCATAGAATTTAATGCATGTTTTGGAATAAAAAAATGCGATACTGTTTGAAAGCTATAGATGTTTTTGAATTAGCCTATCAATCAAGACTTTAGTCATAATTTGAATAGAAAATGAATAATAATTACTTATTAAATTCAAAGTAAAGCATAGTTTATATTGGTGGAAAGCTGAGAATCTCCTTTAAAAACCATTTTCGTTTCATCAATTTTGGGTAAAAAAATAGTCTTCAGCCACATATCCATCATATTGCCACTTTTTGGCCAATCATGATCCTGTACATACCCGTTAGTGATCTCATCTCAAAGAGACATATTGTTTTTGGTAGCACATAAATACAAGCCTCTTTGAAATTCTGACAAGCTACATCAAGGATATTTTGGGTTATCAGAAAGAGTCATTTGGGAGTCCCTCTGATGAAGTGATAAGGTGTGTCAAGATGACAACGGGACTTTGTTTCGAAGTGAGTTGTTAATTAGTTATACTTTCATATTTTAGGGAGAGTTGTTTTGGCATCCCCTCGACATAGCGAAGCAATGGCATTGACTTTTTTGGAAGACCCAATAGGAAGGAGATGATAATGTGTATGTGAAAAAGGTATATGGCAATTGGAAAGAAAGTTAATTCATATCATTCTTGCGAATTACTAATGATGATGTGGATGATAATCAACAAGAAGGTGAATATCGATGTGACATGGAATTATCTTAGTCCAATAAGTTGTAGTGTCATCGATGTTTTGAAGAGAAGTAGTTAAGGCATGAAGATGGTGATCATTGGCATGTTTGAGAAGACAAAGAAAACAATGAGGAAACCATTCCTGATTGTTGGTTGGGTGATGGAGGCGGTACTAAGGAAAGGCGAGTAAAAGCATTAAATGAAGATTAGATTATAAGAAACTAGAGATGGATGACATGGTTACAGTGAAGGAGAAGGCTTGTTCGAGAAGATAAAGAGGAAAGGATATAAACCCATCAGTAAGAGAGTCGACAAGGAAGTGAGAGAGGCTAGACTAGATAGAGTCAAATGTAATAGTATGGATGCAAGACTTGAGAGCTTGGAGAAAAATCTATTTTCAGATTTGCAAATGATGTTATGAGCTAGCCCATTTAATAATTTTTTAATGATTTAATTTCATTTTATTCTAGTAATAATAGAAATTGTGGTTTCATCCTTTCTTTTTTGGTGCTATTTTTTGTGTTGTTATGCTGAGTTTTAGTTTGTAAGGGGAGTACCCTTCATCAATGATATCAAAGCCAAAAGATCTTGAGAGAATAGAGTATGCACCAAGACCTACGAGTGAAGAGTGGGAAAGACTGATGTGGTGAAGTTGCAAGAGAGAGAATTGTGGAAAAGTATGTTGCAGGCATGAAAGAGGGTTTGTAACTACTATCCTCCATCAGAGATAAAGCTAGGTAGAAGGTGTAGAGTTCCCCCGCTGAGTGAATGTGGGTAGAGGAAGAATCTTCAAGTGTCTTTGTTGGGTAGATGATAGTTGTGTGAGTGAGATATCATTGCAAGGAGTACTTGTAACTATAGAGGGTTTGAACTATTCCTATTAAAGCATTAAGAGTGTGGATTTGTAATAAAATATGAAGTTGTTAAAGATTTGTAAATAGATCACTGAATGTGAAGTAGTTTACATTAGTAAAATTTGAGGGTTGAAAATTTGTGTTGTTACAACTTTGAGAGGCCTCAAAAATGGAAGGGAGGAAGGGAATTTTCATTATATGGATTCTAAGGATTCCTAGACTAGACAAAATCAGAGAGAGAATTAGAGAGAGAGAGCAAGAAGAAATAAGAGTTGAAATGATAGAGATATAGCAAGAAATAAAGGAATTGGAGGATGATATTAAAAGGAGGAAAAACAAGAAGAAAAGAGTTGAAGGTAATTTTCATTATCCTTCTAGTGATGTTTTGACTGCAAGAAGGAAAGAGGATGCAATAATGTCATGCATGTGATACCAAGGAAGAGGGTGAGTACAGAAAAATTGAGGAGCTTGAGCCTAAAGTTGAGGGATTTATATTGATAGACATGAAGGATGAAGAAATAGAGGTGGTAACAACCAAAAAAGTATGGAGATAAATGGAGGACCTTGAAGAAGTAACCCAAGTGGTGGCAGTTAAAGAAGAGGTAAAACTTGCATCTTGTGAATGCATAGAAAATTTTGGTCTACATAATATGAATGTAATGGCTAGGGTTGGGATGGCTAAAACATTTTCAGACTTTGGTGAGGTTAGAACCAAATCTGGTTTGTATTAGAATGACATGAAGAGTGATAATGAAGGAAATTAAAGTAGTGAAAGTTGCAACAGAAGGTTATGAGGATAACCCAGATTTTGGTGTATGTTCCAATGAGGATCAACATGTAGCAATGGAAAAAACCATTGCAACAATTGATCAACTCGAGGTTACTGCAATCAAGGAATGTGAGGTGAAGTGTGTAACTACAATATGTCCCTCTAAGGGCATACAAATAGTGACATATCATGTTGAAGACAAGATTGAAGTTGCAACATAGGAGAATACGCATGCAGATCTTAATCTTGATAAATGTTGTCATAACAAAGAATGTGAGAGTGATGAAGTTGGAAGAGTGTGGACTGCTCTCAAGATAGCTGTAGTGAAGGTCTCTATAAGGAATAAAAAGGAAAATGTTGAATTCTATGAAAGTTTTGTTGAAACTGATTTGTTTGAGTATGATAAGAGTAATATAGAAGAAGATTTTGCAGCAATAAGTGTCTTTGTGGATGAAAACACTACAACTAAAAGCAAGGAAGGAAAAGAGGGGAAGAAAGTTGAGTTGTTTGGTAATATTTCCTTGGAATCAGTTGGTGACTTCTTTTGTGATAAGAAGACTGGTATGACTGATAATTTTCTATAGGAAGTAAAGGAAGATTCCTTTGATTATTTTGCTAACATTGGTGTGGATGCAAAGGAGAAAGTGATTACAGCCAGAAAATGTCTTTTAGAAGGCATGGGGAAAGAGGAATAGAGTTTTGAAACCAAGGGTGATGATAAACAAATGGTTCTAGTAGTAACAAAGAATGAGGGCTGATTCCACAATACTAGTTTACAATTTTTGGCCAAACTAGACACTGAATTAATTTTTTCTAACTAAATCTTCACTTTTGGGCACCTATAGTAGCTAAACCATGAGGAATTTCAAGATGATGCAAACTAGTGATTTCTCACATTTTTTCTATAGATTCTAAATATATTTTTTCAAGTTTTTTGGAATCATATTGCACTTCTCTTTCCATTTCCTTTGAAAGCTAGGTTTTATTAGTAAACACCATTTTAAGGAGTGATGCTCATTGTATACAACATAACCTTTTTTTTGTGAAGGATTAAATTCTTATTTTTTTGAATTTATATTTATAACTACGATATCTAACCCTTTCATTTGGGTATGTGCAGGATCATGATGGGCCAAAAAGTGGCAATATGATGGGTATTTGTAGGGTATGTGGCTGATGACCTTTTTCTTACCAAAAATTGATGAAATGAAAAGGGTTTTTGAAGCAGATTCTCAATTTTCAACCAATATAAATTATGCTTCACTTTGAATTTAATAAATAATTTTTATTCATTTTCTATTTGAATTACAACTAAAGTTCTGATTGATAGGTTGATTGAAAAACATCTATAGCTTTCAAACAGTGTTACATATTTTGAATCTAAAACATGTGTCACATTCTTTGCTTCGCATACTATAGGTTTAAAAAAGAAAATTTGAATTTCATGAAGTTTTGACCAAGTTAAGGTGGTCAAACATACGAGTTTTTTATATTTTTTTAAAGTTGTAATAAAAAATTCATAATTAATTATTTATTTGGAAAAAGATTACAACAAAATATGCATCACATCCAGACATGAGTCCTCTACTTAGGTCTAAAATCTTATAAAAAAAATATTATCATTTTATTGTGGTTAGGGTGGTCAGACAAACACCTACTTCTTAGTTTTTCCCTAAAATTTAAGTACAACTGCATTGAAATTTCAAAATTTCATCGAATAGATTTTTTTATTTTCTAAATAAACCTAGTAGTTTAGAAACTACATTCGATTTGCTACAAATTCTATTCTTACATATTTTTGAAATAATATAGATAACTTATTCAAATTTTTACATCAAGTTGCCTAACTCTGATTTTTTTGAATTTTTTGCCACTTAAGGACTTGTTTTTTCCATGATGATCCTGCACATACCCATTTGGTTTCATAGTGTTAAATTATTGAATATTTTTTCCTTAATCAAGTTTCGAAGTTGAACCAATTACAATTCAAACATACGTAGACTGTATATAACATAACTTTTTTTTGTATGTATTGAAATTCAATTTTTTTTACTAGATCAAGGACATCAATACCTAGCCTACAAATATTTTTTAGAATTTTATTTTGATAATCTGCTATTTTTCCACATGTTTAGAACATAGATAGCTCATTTCAAAGACTACCATAATAAAACCATAACATATTAAAATTATATATTTGATGGATAGCTTATTTTGAGGACTACCATCATCTAGTTGGATCTATGATGTATCCTCCATTTTCATCTTCAAATCATGCTTTGAAGGGAAAAATTCTATAGATTTTTGGTGTCAGAAGCAGAGAAGGGGGGAGAAGGGGGGTTCTAGCGAACTAGGGTTCACTAGGATTCACTAGAACTAGGGGGTTTGATCGAACCCCCCCTTCTAGCGAACCCCCCTTTAATGCAATTAAAAATAAAACCCATTAAAGGGGGGTTCGCTAGAAGGGGGGTTCTAGTGAACCCCCTAGTTATAGTGAACCCCCCTAGTTCTAGTGAACCCCCTAAAGTGTTTTCCATTCGAAAATGAATTTTTCCTTTCTCAATGGAATTGTAAACCAGTTTTGTGGGTTTACCACAACGTAATGCATGAATCTCATTATTTTTCTGAACAAGAAGAAGAAATTGATATTTATGAGGTAATGCATGTTAGTGGGAGATGAGGGTATGTGCAAGATCATCATGGAAAAAATAGACCCTTAAGTGGCAAAAAATTTAGAAAAATTAGAGTTAGATAACTTGACATAAAAATTTGAATAAGTTATCCATATTATTTCAAAGATATGTAAGAATAGAATCTATAGCAAATTGAATTCAGTCTCTCAACTACTAGGTTTATTTAAAAAAATAAAAATCTATTTAGTGAAAATTTGAAATTTTAATGCAGTAGTACTTAAATTTCAGGGAAAAAATATGAAATAGGTGTCTGTTTGACCACCCTAACCACAATAAAATGATAATTATTTTTAATAAGATTTTAGATATAAGTAGAGGACTCATGTCTAGATGTGATGCATATTTTTTTATAATTTTTTTCCAAGTAAATAATTAATTATGATTTTTTTATTACAAATTTTAAAAAATATAAAAACTCATGTGTCTAACCACCTTAACATGGTAAAAAATTCATGAAATTCATTTTCTTTTAATCCTATAGTATGTGAATCATAGAATGTGACACATGTTTTGAACTGAAAAAATGTGATACCGTTTGAAAGTTATAGATGTTTTTCAATAATCCTATCAATCGAGACTTTAGTCATAATTCAAATAGAAAATGAATAATAATAATTTATTAAATTCAAAGTAAAGAGTAATTTATATTGGTGGAAAGCTGAGAATTTCTTTTAAAAATCATTTTCATTGCACCAATTTTGAGTTAAAAGAAAGTTGTCAGCCACATACCCTTTACATACCCATCATATCACCACTTTTTGGCCCATTATGATCCTACACATACCCATGAATTATATGAAAAGAGGGAGAAAAAGAGGAAGAATGAAAGATGGGAGAGACATCAAGTTACAAGGATAGTTGATAAACAAGGTTCAGGTGAATATGGTGGCAAGATGGATTCTAAATGAGCATTGGATCCATAAATTTTTATGAGTCACACTCATGAAACATTTATTTCCTACCATAGGAGCCTGATGCAGGAGCATCCAAGGTGCATGAGCAATCTTGCATTAATTTGTGTTGTTTTCTTTTTGAATAAGTGTTGAATCAGCTTCAGTTAGCTGAATATGGTAGTCTATAGGAGTTCAGGTTTAGGAGGAACAAACTTCGTCATTCGGTGTTCATTCAATAAACTATTGGAGTGACATGGAGATTTTGGAGACACCTCCTTCCATGTCCCTTTGACATTGTGATAAGAATTTCACAAGTGGTGGAAGGTTGTGAAAGTTCTTCATCAAGATGATAGGTGATTTTTGATGTGACTTCATGGTGAGTCCCTTTGATACTATGACAAGGTGGTAGTGTTCATGAAGATTGGCGTGCTCATCTTGGAGAGACATATCATTTTCCACAGGACAAAAATACAAGTCTCTTTGACATTTCGACAAGCTGCATTAAGGAGATTCTAGGTTATTGGAAGGATTCATTTGGGAATCCCTTTGACAAAGCATTAAGGTGTATCGAGGTGATGATGGGATTTCAAGGTGACAAGATTGCAAGTCCCTTCAATATTTTGATATCATGGAGACAAACATGTTTTGGCGGGAGGTATTATGGAGTTTGTTTGACACTCTGACAATGTCAGACAAAGGCCTTTTTTGGTGAGTCTTTGGGAGATCAGTGAGAGTTATGTTTGAGTCACTTTGATAGGCCAATATAGTGGGAATAGGCTATGTGATGACAAAAAAAAATGGTGATCATGTCATGACTAACATGTGGTGATGAATGATTGAGCGGGAATGATGTGGAGGTTCTTCATCAAAGGTATATATGAATATTGGTGGAATGGAAATGAAAGTCTTGATGACATTTCGATAAAGCTTCATCGAGGAGACCTTGTTTCAGAGTGAGTTGTTAAGCTATGAGACTTTTGGATTTCAAGGAGAGTTGTTTTGGTTTCCCCTCAAGACAATGAAGATATGGTGTTGAATTTTGTGGAAGACCCAATAGGAAGGAGATGATGATGTGTATGGGAAGAAGACAAATGGTTATTGGATGATAGGTCAATTCACATCATTGTTGTAGTGTGAATGATGACAAGGATGGCGATCAATGAGAGTGTGAATATTAGTGTGACATGGAATTGTCTCAATCCAATAAGTAGTAGTGTCATTGATGGTTTGAAGAGAGACAACTAAGGCTTGAAGATGGTGATCGATGGAAAAGCAAAAAATGAGGAAACCATTCCTAATTGTTGGTTGGGAAACAAATGGTACTAAGGAAAGGAGAGAGGTATGTCCAGGATCATGATAGGCCAAAAGTGGCAATATGATGGGTATGTGGTGACGTTATTTTTTTACCAAAATTGAGAATGAAAGGGGTTTTAAAAAGTTTTAGATTTCCACTGATATAAAATTATGTTTTATTTTGTTTAATAACTAATTATTATTCATTTTCTATTCAAATTATGACTAAAGTCTGATTGATAGGCTGAATTGAAAAACATCTATAGCTTTCAAATAGTATCATATTTTTTGGAATCCAAAACATGCATCACATTCTATGGTTTGCATACTATAGGATTAAAAAAAGAAAAATTGAATTTCATGAAGTTTTACCAAGTTAAGGTGGTCAAACATACAAGTTTTATATTTTTAAAAAGTTGTAATAAAAAAATTCATAATTAATTATTTGCTTGAAAAAATTACAAAAAAATGCATCACATCTAGGACATGAGTCCTCTACTTATATTTAAAATATTATAAAAATATTATCATTGTATTGTGGTTAGGGTGGTTAGATAGACATCTACTTCTTATTTTTTCCCAAAATTTAAGTATATTGCTTGAAATTTCAAATTTTCACCAAATAGATTTAAATAAAAAAAACCTAGTAGTTTAGAAACTACATTCAATTTTCTATAGATTCTATTCTTAGATATTTTGAAAATTATAGATAACATTCAAATTTTATGTCAAGTTGTCTTCTGTTACCTAAATTTTTGCCATAGCCTATTTTCCATGATGATCTTGCACATACCCGATAAAAGCATTAAATGAAGATCAAATTATAGGAAATTAGTGATGGATGACATGGTTACAATGAAGGAGAAGGATTTCTTGAGAAGATAAAGAGGAAATGATATAAACCCATCAATAAGAGAGAAGAGGGGGGCTAGTGAGAAGAGAGCTAATAGGGAAGTGAGAGAGGATAGACTAGAGAGAGTCAATTGTAATGGTCTAGTTGCAAGACCTGAGAGCCTGGAGTAGAATCTATTTTCAAATTTGAAAATGATGTAATGAGATATCCCATGTAATAATATTGTAATGTTGTAATTTTGATTTCTTCTAGTAATAATAGAAGTCATGGTTTCTTGCTTGCATTTGTGGTGCTATTTTTTGTGTTGTTGTTGTGAGTTTTAGTTTGTAAGCGGAGTACCCTTCATCATTAAAAAAACAATAGAATCATTCATTGCACCACCATACATTATTGGTTGACAATTAAATTGTAAATTAGGTGCCAAATGGCTAACATTTTTTAAATTAATATTTGTTTACTCAAGCTCATATCCCATGGACTAGAGCATAATGCATTGTAGGGAGGATTGAGGACTATTGTTGAGGTCCTAATTACAAAACACTCTCAATTATCAAAAGTTCTTAGAGCTACTAACCTTTTATTGTTCTTCCATCAATTGAATATGATGTCTTATTATGGTGGCTACTATTCTTTATGTAACATTGCATGATTAATATTATCATTGAATTTTATCATTAGTACATAGTGACAAAATGATCTTGAGAGAACAACAATGATACCAATAAATTGCAAAACCATTTGATTCATTGTTGAGTTGAAATATCATTTGGAACATACAACGTCTTGGTTTGTGTGATGAGCCATTGGATGTAGAATGTGATCTATAATCTTAAAAGGAATATGTCACTCTAGTGATTTTATGATTGGTTGGTTATTGTCTAGTGAACATTATGGTTAGTCCTAATTCATTTATTTTTATGTTTTCTATGTTAGATATGTTCTTATTGCTTATGATTATTAAATGGGGCAACAAATGAGATTAGTTTATACATCCAAGGGTGATTTAATCAAGTTTGTGGGTTTTAAGATCTTGTGGTTAACTAGATGATTAAAGGGCTATCACACATTTGACAAGGAAGTTCAAGATTATCATATGAGATTAGGGTCATCTAAATTGTTTATCATTTTTAAATGAGTGATCCTTTAAACTTTGTTGATCACTTACATTTTGTAATGGTAGAGGATTTTTTGTTCAAGGCTATTATCATAGAGGTCATTGTCAATGCATGGTGGAGTGAATAAGATAATATTAACTTTCGACCCTTAAGAATTGTAATAATCAAGAATAAGATCCTAAGGAATATGTAGTAAATAGAATAATGTATGTTTTAGCATCAGACTATTATGATAGAAAATGTTTCCATATGATTGTATTGGAGTTCTATCAAGTTGTTCTTGTGATTTAGTATTAATTATATTGTGATTTAACATTAATTATACTAAATAGATTATTAATATTTAGTGTAATAAATTAACTATACTAAATAGATTATTAGAGATTTCGAGGAGGATGAAGTCCGGAATGTCCTGCTTCATCATTATATTTTTTCTATTTTTCTTTACTTTCCAATTTAACATTACATAAATTCTATGTAATTATGTAAAAATAAAACTTAAGTCTTAAATCAGACCCAAACCATAACGCACATGTTGTAACAGTTACACATGAATAGCTTAAAAGCTCATTAATTTATAATCCAACACGTATCACATGTCTAAACTTTGTTAACTTTTCAGACTTGCAGCTTTTGCGACCCCGTAGCAAAAATTAGTTGAAACATTTAACGTATCATTTATGAATCAAATTCAGGATTTTATTAAACTGAACATGCATATTCTTGATTACCGAGAAAACATATTAAATATTACAGAATCCAGATAGATGAAAGCGTTCTGTCTTATGAAATGTTTCAGTTATTAATTGAAGGGAATTCATTATATTTCTCTGTCACCGTTAATCACAAAATATCGAAACAATGTACAAGTGTCCTGAGTTTCCATAGCGGAAAATCTGAAGTAGGAAGTCGAATTCAGAATAACTCGATTCAACCTTGTTTTATCTACTGCAGCAACTCGGATCCGGAATGTGGTCTGCACAGTTAGGGCACTTTGCTAACATCTCTACAATTTCAAGCAGATTATCAATCGATTTATTGTTGTTCATGCCTGCATCCGTATTCACTTTTTCCTTGAGGATTGGTCGCGCAGACACAGCGAGGGTTAAGATAACGTTGAGCACAAGCAGCATTACCATAATTTTCAGAAGCTTTGATCTCGCCATATGAACTGCTAGGACGAATTTGAAGTAATTAAACGTGTTCGGTTTACGAATAAAGATAGAATGTCTTGGGAGATACTGAGCGAAGATCGAGAATGGTGATGAATAAAGAAAGTAAACCGTATTTATAGAGATAGACAACGGAGTGCAAGCATATGAATAGGTCAATATTGAAGTGCTCTCAACAAGAGTGATATTCAAAGTAAAACAATGGCCCGTTGAAGAGGCAACAATTCAAGAGGCGGCAAAAGGACTTCGGCGGTTTTCAAAGGTACCTTTGTTTTAACAAGTCTAACCCAAGAGGACGTATTTTTGATGGACCAAACATTAAAAATAGAATTTCATACTAGATTGTATTTTAGTTTTCACATTTTCTATTATAAATTCGATGCTATTCAACAATTAATAGTTTTTTTAAACTTAAAGTTTTATTCAAAAGGGTGTTATAATAGTAGATTTCATATTTTAAAGATTTTTGAGGATATTAAATTAATTCTAATCGAGAAAACTTTAGGTAATAAGAATTTAGTGTTTTATCATTTTGTTGATGTTTTCTTCATATGATGATTGAATTTCTCCTAAATTGCAAGCATTATCGAGAGAAGAGACACCTCTTCCTCAATTTGTATGTCATATTGATGATTCAAGGGAGAATATTGGATTTAGATTAAATGTCACAATTCCAGGTTCAATATTAAGATTTAAAAATTCAATAGATTGCGTAATGTTATAAACTCTTCATAAGGGCGATGGAAAGTATAATTTTAAAAGGAAAACTCTTGTTCCTTTGGGCATCCTACATAAAAATCTAAAAAGTATGTGAGAAAAGTGATCAAGAAAAAGTGACAATTATTGGTAAAACATTGGTTGAATTTGATGTCATTCACACTTTAGGTTCTCACTTATCTATTTCCTAAAAGTGATAGTTCTCTCATGGAATGTTAAGGGTTTAGTTATCATCCCTTATCAAAAAGTTAGTTTAGAACTTACTGAAATTTATAATCCTTGTATTCTTTTCCTTCAAGAAATCAAACTTTTTGGAGGAAATGTTAGTTACTTTCTCTATAGTCTAGTAAGCTACTCAATGCTAGTGTGTTGTAGCTCAATGTTTTGTAAGAGGGTTAGATTTCCTTTTGGAAATCATCAACTTATACCTTTTCTTTTTTAATGTAATCATTCTATTTTCATGATTGGTACTTATTTCGATTATGGAATTTGATGTCTTGATTAGGTCTATCGATTCATCAAATTAGTTCTCATATCTAGATATATTTACAATTATTTGCATAGCATTAATGACATTATCTATATCATATATTCTCCTCTTAGTTGGATGAATCTTATTGTACAAAAATTTAGCATCTAAAGGACTAATCCCTCTTTGGCTATGATATGAAAAATTGATAATTTTTAGAATAAATGGGTAAATGGATCCCTTTTTATGTTGCCTTAGGTGAATTATATTTAAACTATCTAGCTACTAAATGGCTTCAAGAATACCACCCTTTGTGATTTCCAAAATGGTAAAAGTGCAGAGTTACATCAAAATAGTATGCCTTAATCATAGTATGATCATTATGATAGAACAAGTCTCTCCAATTAAACTTCACTTGAGCTTCTAGATTATATTTGCTTCAATAATTTAATAAATTTTCTAGTGTGTATGCCCCTATGGTGTTCTACCATTCCCAATATTTTTGTCACAAAATGGTCTTCTAAGTTGTAATAATTTATATTCTTTGTTGTGAAGCTCAAATAGGAATGTCCATCATAAAATAGGTAGAGGATTTCCATCCAATGACATAGTACATAATTTGAGAGAAGAGTCCCAATAATTTCTACCCAAATATAAATAAATGTGATAAATAATATAGTACTATCTGTAATGACGAAAAAAGGGTATTCCTTTCCCTTGCTTAATTTGGGAATAACTAATGATAAATTGGACTTGATATTGCCTTGATCTAGTGTTGTGATGAGTTTTACACATCCACATTAGGTTTTGGGCCCTTCTAAGATAAATAAACTTAACTTTTCCATAATTTAATGTTGTAAAGTGTATTTATTAACACCTTCAAATTAAATTGAGGGTCCTTGTAAATTAAGTGGAACTAATCTAGTGTTCTAATATCTTCTACACATTCACATTGGATTTAGGGCCCTTCTAAGCTAAATAGACCCTATTTTTTCCTTAATTTAGTGTTGTAAAGTATATTTAGTTACACTTTCACATTGAATTTTGGGCCCTATTACATTTATTGCATTTATATCATCATTAATAGGCACCTAGGACCCTATATTGTGCATCCCAAGGCATATTTCAATTAAAAAACCTTGGCAAAATCAACAAATAAGCTTAATTTATACACTTCCCAACACTTTAGCAATCTAAATAGGCCCTGTGGGACCCATTTGCCACTTTGGGTGAATGAGTCCCATCCAGGTGGGACCCATTCACCCAACTTGGTGAATGAGTTCCATTTGGCCTATTTTCAAGGTTTTGAGTTGGAAAATTTGGGTTTTAAGTACAAATTTCATGTATGTCAGCCTTTTGGATCTAATAATGTATGGGATAATAGATGGATAGCCTATATAAATTATCTTTCAAATAATTATTTCAATAATCCTACATGTTATCAAGTGAAGCATTCAAGAGTTAAGCATTCAAGATCATTTTTAAGGAATTCAAGGGTAGGATTCTTTCTCAATTGTTGCAACAATTCAAGATCCATCATCATGTTAAAAATATCAAGCATCAAGAATGTTATTGAGCTAGTTTTGTGGTGTAGCATTGAAGATCCAAGATCAAGCATTGTTCTACACCTATTGTTAAGATCATGATCTACATCCTTCATGGCCATTTCATGTTGAGTTGTAGATTTGCAAGACATCATTTATAAGAAATCATTCAATGCATTATTTTTCATGATTCATGTCCTTTATTCATTCCTTCATTTCATTATCTCATCATTTGGTTTAATTCCCTATAAGGGGTTTGACCAAGGCCAACCCCTATTCCCTAGCAATCAACACTTTTACTCTCTCTGTGTGCAATTGTAGACCTAGGTACTTTGAAGACTTGAAGTATCATTGAATATTAGGTAAAAATATTGGAGAAAGTTTTTGGAATGGTTTCCCCATTTTCAAGGTCATAATCTTCACCAAAAATTCATCTATAGGTCTCAAATCAAGGGTTTAGATCTAGAAATAAAGAGGAATAGAAAGAACAGACATTGAAGACCTAATTTATATTTTAAAGCTCCAAATAAAACCCTAACTAGAGCTATTCACCACCTTGGGAGAATGAGTCATAGTTTAGGTCAATTTTGAGATTTTTTTAGATTCATATACCCTTTTTCCATAAACCTATTCTTGTGCAGAAACACATATATATGACTAATTCACCCAGATTGGTGAATGAGTCCCAATAGATCAAAATTTTAGGATTTTCATCATTTCAGGTCTTCATTCAATCTCTCTTAGGTTTCTAAGTACTCCTTTATACTTTTCTAATTTTTTTTTTGCATTTATAGGCCATTTATTCAAGTTTTGTGCATCACTAGGTTTTGTCATTAGATCTTGCATGCTTGGGGTAGGAGCACCTTAGATTCAATAAGTTAAGTGCGAGTTGTAATTTTAGTTTTCTTATGTTGGTTTACATGTAGTAAAGTCTTCTAAGACAATTTCATGTTTTTTTGAGTCTAATTTGAGTCATTAGGTGTAAATTAGTGTCTAGTTGCAAAAATATTTTTAATGTTGCAAATGTTGTCAAATTGCACAGTATGGAATTTGTGAAACATCAATGTTGCACAAAGTGGGAATTTGAATAGTTGTAATGTGAAATATTGGTTATGAACCATTGAGAACTCATAAATACATGATGTAAATATGACCCAAGGGGTTCGAGAGTAGTTTGGAGGAATAAGATACCAATTTAGATATATTTTTATGCATTTTTCTATGTAATTTAACTATAAAAGTTGCTACTCCATTGAGTTGTATGGATCTGTATGACATTGTACGAATCTAAACTTAATTGTGATTGATAGAGGAATGAATTAGTTTTATTTTGGCATTGGTTTCATGTAATTTCATCAAGTTTCTAACAAGTTGTGTCCATTTTACTAAAATAGGTTTAAAACCCTAGTGGACCTAATTTGAGGGAGAACAGTCCAAATTTGAGTCTTGTGTTCCAAAATAAGCCTATGTCAATTCTTAGTATATTGTATAAAGTTAAAATGGGTATCTAGAACTATGTTT
The DNA here is from genome assembly GCA_007258455.2 of Sequoia sempervirens. NCBI lineage: Eukaryota > Viridiplantae > Streptophyta > Pinopsida > Cupressales > Cupressaceae > Sequoia > Sequoia sempervirens. Next base: position 342,931,119 of record VDFB02075321.1, on the reverse strand, counting down.
ACATTTTGGATATCATGTCTATATTGAAAGTTGTGACCAAAAAACTCAATTTAATGTCCTTGTGTTTTAGGTTTTAAAGATTAAAGATTTTTGATCAAAAACCCACCAAGTGATGTTTTAGGGTTTACAGATTGGTTAATTTAGGTTTTTTTGGAGTTTTCCACCCCTGCTCTGCATCAAATTGGTATCTAGTGTAGGAGCACCTTAAGTTCAGTAAGTTTAGTGCAAGTTGTAATTTTGGTTTTCCTTATGTTGGTTTACATGTAATAAATCCTTCTAAGACCATTTCATATTTGTTTTAGTCTAATTTGAGCCATTAGGTATAAATTAGTGTATATTTGCAAAAGTATTCTCAATGTTGCAAATATTATCAAATTGCACATTATGGAATGTGAAGGGTCAATGTTGTACAAAGTGGGAATTTGAATGGTTGTAATGTGAAAGATTGGTTACGAACCATTAAAAACTCATAAATACATGTTTTAAACATGACCGAAGGGTTTGGAGAGCAATTTGGAGGAATAAGATACCAATTTAGACATATTTTTATGCATTTTTCAATGTAATCTAACTACAAAAGTTGTCACTCCATTGAGTTGTATGGATCTACACGACATTGTACAAATCTGAAATTAATTGCAACTAATATGGGAATGAATTAGCTTTCTTTTGGAATTGATTTCATATAATTTCATCAAGCTTCTAGCAAGTTGTGTCAATTTTATTAAAATAGGTTTGAAACTTTAATAGGCCTAATTTGAGGGAGAACAGTCCAAATTTGAGTCTTATGTTCCAAAGCAACCATACCCAAATTCTTAGTATGTTGTATAAAACCTAAATGGGTATCTAGAATTGTGTATATATTTTGGGTATCAAGTATGGTTTGAATTTTATGGCCGAAAAAGACCAATTTGTTGCTACCATGCCTTAGATTCAAGAAATAGGATAGTCAAACTTAAACCATGTCTATATACAAAACAACTTACCCTAATTTTGGGATATGTTAAATAAGAGAGCCAAAAGGGTACTGAAAAATGTTTTTACATTCTGGGTTTGAGGTCTACATAAGAAGTTATGATGGAAAAACTATTTACAAGTACTACTAGAAGATTGAAGCTTAATGAATGAAAACCCACCATTTGAATGGTTAGAGATTGAAAGTTTTCTTAGTTGAGGTTGTGTTGAAGTTATCCACCCTGATCTGTATCAAATTGGTATCAGAGCCTAAAGATCCGGGTAAGAAATTTTTTTGAGTTTATGTGTTGTCTTTTTACAGGTTAAAGGAAGAACCTGGATGCTAAAAGACTAGGTGGTATTTAGAAATGAGGAAACCTAGGTGAGGTATCATGAAAAAAAGAAGAATAAAAGAAAGATATTTTCTCAAAAACTAAGAATGAAAATGTTGAAAAGATTAGTCCATGAAGACTTGTAGAGTAAAGAGGCACCAAGCAAGAAATAAGGGAAAAGAAAAGAGAAAAAATAGATGAAGAAGAAGGATGAGAAGGTAAAAAAAAATAATAATGAGCAAGAGATAATAGACTTGAGGAAAGTCTTGGAAAAAATGAAAAAAGAATGATAAAGAATGGAACTTGAGATGCAGTGGTTGCTTGGGAGAGTAGACCAAAATCAAGGTTAGCATTTACCAATAAAGAAGAAGGTTACGTGGCCTATCAAGAAGATCATTCAAAGGACAAGAAAGCAAGATGGGACAATAGAACCAAACATTAAAGAATATTTGTTGATGAAGGAAGAGGAAAATCCATTTGAGAGAGAGGAAGAGGTAAGTAATACAATGGGAAGAAAACCTAGGATTATTTTTACATTAACAAGCATTGAAGAGTTGCCTTGGGAAGTTCAGGAGGTATTGAAAGATAATGTAGACATAGTTGTGGATGAGTTTTCACATTTCTTATTTCTAATATAAAGGATCCATCATTTACAGTTGTTTGAAAAAAGTGAATTTTATTTTAATGAGAAAGTTGAGAAAGAGAGGGATGTTGATGGGGAAGTTCAAGTTGCTATTATGAATTTTCAAACCAAGTTACTTCAATCAAATGTTACTATGTTGAGGTCACCAAAAGAGTGTGAAAAGTAGGGTAATCAAGGTTCTTATCTATTTTGTTCCAAGTTCTTAGAACTTGTTTATTTTTCCAAGTTCACCTACCTATGCCACATGTTCAAGAAACCTCAAGTGAAGATGAAGCCACTGTGGCACTATTTCAAAGAAGGTCATATGTAGGGGTCTATACAAATCATGGAAGGCATTTCACACCTGATTCTCAAGTTGCTAACTTCTATTCAAGCGGAGCTTGAATTTTTTCTTTTCCTAGGAATATGATGCAGGATCACTTTAGGTTCAATAGGTTAAGTGGGTATGTGTAGGATCATCATGAAAAAAATAGGCCCTTAAGTGGCAAAAAAATAAGAAAAATCAGAGTTAGGCAACTTCACTTCACGTAAAAATCTAAATAAGTTATCTATATTATTTAAAAAATATGTAAGAATATAATTTGTAGAAAATTGAATTTAGTTTCTAAACTACTAGGTTTGTTTAAAAAGAAAATATCTATTTGGTGAAAATTTTAAATTTCAATATAGTAGTACTTAAATTTTAGGGAAAAATAAGAAGTAAGTGTCTGTCTAACCACCCTAACCACAATAAAATGATAATATTTTTTTATTAAATTTTAGATATAAGTAAATGACTCATGTCCCGATGTGATGCATATTTTTTTGTAATTTTTTTCCAAGTAAATAATTATTTATGAATTTTTTATTACAACTTTTAAAAAATATAAAAAAATTGTATGTCTTACCACCTTAACTTGGTCAAAATTTCATGAAATTCAATTTTTCTTTTATTAATCCTATGGTATGCAAAGCATAGAATGGGACACATATTTTGGATTCAAAAAATGTGATAGCATTTGAAAGCTAGAGAAGTTTTTCAGTCAATCTATCAATCAGGACTTTAGTTGTAATTTGAATAGAAAATGAATAATAATTACTTATTAAATTCAAAGTAAAGCATAATTTATATTGGTGGAAAGCTGAGAATCTCTTTTAAAAACCCTTTTCATTTCATCAATTTTTGGTTAAAAAAAAGTCATTAGCCACATACCCATCATATTGCCACTTTTTGGCCCATCATGATCCTGCACATACCCAAGTACAAGTTGTAATTTTGGTTTTATTATGTTGCTTTATATGTAATAAGGTCTTCTAAAACCATTTAATATTTTTATGAGTCTAATTTGAGTCATTAGGTGTAAATTAGTGTCTAGTTGCAAAAAAATTGCCAATGGTGCCAATGTTGTCAAATTGCACAATATGGAATGTGAAGGGTCAATGTTACACAAAGTGGGAATTTAAACAATTCTAACGTGAAAAATTAGTTATGAACCATTGAAAACTCATAAATACATGTTTTAAACATAACCCAAGGGGTTGGAGAGCACTTTGGAGGAATAAGATACCAATTTAAACATATTTTAATGCATTTTTCTATGTAATTCGGTTGCAAAAGTTGTTTCTCCATTGAGTTGTACAAATCTGTATGACATTATACATATCTTTATTGTGACTAATATAGGAATGAATTAGATTTATTTTGGCATTAGTTTCATGTAATTTCATCAATTTTCCAACAAGTTGTGCACATTTTACTAAAACAAGTCTGAAACCCTAGTAGGCCTAATTTGAGGGAGAATAGTCCAAATTTGAGTCTTTTGTTCCAAAAAAAACCCTACCCCAATTCTTAGTATGTTGTATAAATCCCAAATGAGTATCAATAACTATGTTTACATTTTTGGTATCAAATCTGTTTTTAAAACTATGGCCGAAAAACACCAACTTGCTACTACCGTGCCCTAGATTTAAGAAATAGGACAGTCAAAATTAGACCTTGTTCATACAAAAAAACCTACCATCATTTTGAGGTACGTTAAATAAGAGCCAAAAGGGTACTCAAAAATTATTTTACAATCTAGGTTTGAGGTCTTCACATGAAGTTATGATGGACATGCCCGTTAGGAAGTACTACTAGGAGATTGAGGCCTACTGAATGAAAACCCAACATTTGAATGGTTAGAGATTGAAAGATTGCTTGTTTGAGGATTTTTTTGAGTTTTCCACTCCTAATATTCATAAGTTCCATACATTTTTCTAAGTCTTAACTTGGTTGTGAACCCCTCATTAGTTTACATTCAGCTTGTAGGACAACCCTATTGCAAGATTTCTTTCTCCTTTGCATTGAGATATTTTTCACATCTTTGAATGTGGACCATAGAAAACTTGTTGCCCTAGGTCCTAAAACCCTAGTGGAGAAAAAAAAAATTCTTACATTTGGGTGAACTTGTATTTAAAATACCTTTTATTTATTTGGAGTGCATCATCATCCTAGATCTAGCTTACATTAACTTTGCATAAGGGTTTAGCTTACATTAACTTTGCATAAGGGTTTGCATTAGTTAATTGGCATTCTAGGGTTTCTAATTTTTGCATTAGTGAAAGTACATATAGTTTGCATTTTGCATCTCAAATCATTGAAAAACATCTAAAAAATTGTATTTGCATTTAGTCTATAGTTCACCCAAACCAAAAATCATAAAAATCACTTAAAATTCTCTATTTTTTTTTTAGAAAACCCTCATTGGGACTCATTCACCCCTTTGGGTGAATCAGTCCGAGTGCACATCTGAAACTACCTTTTACAGCATCAAAAACCTTGTTTCTACACTTTTGTTTTCTTCCATTAGTTATCTATTTGAGTGGGTTGACTTTTTGTTACATGCATTTCACTAAATATAGTTTAAATTGGTCCATTTCATGCATTTATCAATTCCAAATTTGTATTTACAACATATCACTTTTAGATTATTGCATAGTGTAATAAAAAAATTATCATGTTTTAAATCTAAAAATTGTATTTATACACTTCACTTTAGGTCATTGAATCACACTTTATTTACTTTTCTATGATAACATGTTTTCTTCCAAGAGATGTGGCTTTGATATGGTTAAAAATGGATTGCATAAGTACAACATCCTCTCCTATGAGTTCAATTTAGAGTACAACAATGAGGTCATTAAGAAACATGTTAGTCACCCTTCTATTATCTTCCATAGTTATGAGAACATCTTAGAGAAAAAGAAACAAACAATTGACATAATCCTTAATATTATATTTCCTATTGGTGAGGATGATATAATACAAGAAGATACAAGCATAGACAATCATGAAAACCATAATTTTTCTTCTCCTGATGACTCACCTACTAGATATGAAGGTATCTTGGTGAAAGAAGACAATCATTCTAGATCATGAGATTCTTGATTGTCTCTCTCCTCCTCTTCCTTGAGAAGATAGTATGACACAACAAGATGAGATCATTTCCACCACTTTTCTTATCCAAAATCCATCTCTCAACACCTCCCCTAATTGTAAGAAGGCTTTAGTAAAAGAGGATACAATCGTGAATGATCATGAAAATCAAATTTGTCAGGAGGACATGTGGATTGAAAGTGGTAACCTTATCTCTCTCCTTCCTAATGTCCCTAACATTTGGAAAGACCTATTTGAACAAAAGCATTTAACCATTCATAATCATGGAAAACATATTAGTTCTTCTCTTGATGCTCCCCCTATTAGTGATGAAGTTATTTTACATGGCATAACAATGGAGAGTGATCAACTTTTTGTTTTCCTCTCTCCTAAGAGATCTCCTACTAGGATAGAAGTTATGGCACAAGAGAATGAGACCCTAGAAAACAAGAATGAAATCACTAGCAATCAGGATGATCACATATATCCTTCTCCTAATGTCTCTCCTAGTTGTAAAGAAGATATTTCAGTGTTAGAAGATCAAAGCTATGAGAGTCACAAGAATCCTATTTTCCTCTCTCCTCCTAGAGAAAACATTATTGAACAAGAGAATGCCATTGATTATTCCCCTACTTGCGATGAAGTAATTTTAGAAGAACCAACCTTTAAATGTCATGAACATCTAGTTTGTCATTCTCCTAAAAACTCTCCTCCTAGGGAGGATATCATGGTGCAAGAAAAAGATAACATTGACAATAGTGATATAGTTTCCTTAGATGATGACGAAGTAACATTAGAATCTCCTTCACTAATAAAATTTAATATTATTCAACCTAAAATCATCCTTTACCCACCTTCACACAAACCTGAACTTATCCTTTAGCCACGTAATAATAATTTTTTATAGCAACTGAGTTATAATACTATCTCTCATACATATAACACTAGAAAATATCTGCAACCAAGAAAAACAACTTCAACATCCCTCCTATTGCCCAATACTATCTTAGTAGGTCCCCCTCATTTTCCTCCACAAAGTGGAAAGGAGTATGATCTTGTTGAACAACTAAAGAATACTCCTACGAAGATATCATTATTGAACCTTATTCAAGCATCCCCTCATTATCACAACCTGATTCAAAGTGCTTTACAAAAAGTTCCTACACATCCTAATGCACAATCAAACAATGTGGTATCCTAAATTCAAGCCATAACTTCACACAACATACACATTACCTTTCATCAACATGAGCTACCCGCTTTGGAAATGAGAAATAAAAATGATGCCTTCATGCTAATAGCCAAATTCAATAGAAAAGGAATAAAAAGTATCCTTGTTGATAATGGATCAACCCTCAATGTGTGTAGTGTGAAGCTTTTGGCTAGATTGGGCATGGAAAAGTAAAAAATAAAACCTAAATCTTTATCAATTCAAGGATTTGACAATGTAGGAAAGCAACCACTCAATGTGATTACTTTACCTATAACAATCGAAAAGGCTACATTACAAACTCCTAGTCATGTTATGCCTCATAACCTTTCATACAATCTTCTTTTAGGAAGATTATGGATTCATGAGATGCATGTGGTGCCTTCAACCCTCCATCATATCATGAAGTATATCTATAACAATAAGGTATACCAAGTTGAAACAAACCCCAAGCCTGAAAGTTGCTTACAAGTTGAAAAAGGAAGGACAAATCCTCTAAACACACTAATTCCAACTTCAAACATAGAACCTATAAATGAAGAGAAACAAGATATGGAAAAGGTGTCAAAACTATTAGAAGACAATTGGTGTTCCTTAAATTTGATATCATTCATGGGCGAATACAAGATTATAAAAAAAGACTTTGAAAGGGGAAAAGTGAAAGTGGTAATTTCAACAAAAAATTTGAAAGCATCCACCTAAACCAATTTAGAGAAAAAGACAACAAATTACACAACAAACTTTTATCAACTTAATTATGAGCAACCACCTAATCCAAAAGAAATGAAAATGATTTATGGAAAAGGTTATGAACTTATGAAACAACTTGGATATGGTTGAAAAAAATGTGGTGCTAGAGAATAAGGTATCTATGTCCCTATAGAGCCTCACACACAAGAAAAAACTAGTGGTCTTGGTTACTGCCCTTTGAAAGAAAGAAACACGCCTTAACTTAATATAAACACTATCACATAAGATTATTCTAAGCTTACTTTAATAGTAGTGCACCCTGAACTAATAAACACTAGTGGTATTGATTGTCACAGTTTAAAAGAAATGAAAGAAACAAAGAAATCCTCACTTAACATCAATTTCATCACATAGAGCACCAATGATTTGAATCCGTTATATTTTAAACCCTCCTACAAAGGAGAGGAAAAAATATCACAATTAATGAATCTTGTGTAAGTATGAAATATTGTACTAAGCAAGAGATATCTTTGTTGCAAAATAAAGGAACATATTATATTGATCAAGAGATTATCTTGTCGAGACTACAAGATTGTCTAATATCTCTCCCTCCAAGAACATGGAATAAATTTTACTAGAAGTGTTCATTTTGTGCATATCATAGAGTTCATGGTCATTCTACTAATGAATGTAAGGCTTTAAGTGACAAAATTCAACATCTTAAGGATTGTGGTGATCTCCCTTGTGTTGAAGCACCTAGTTCCTCTAATTGAAACTTATTTTAATCCTATTTGTCTCATCCTTGTCCTGCACTAAGTGGGGGCAAGGGGTTAGGTAGCCTTGACCTTGTATGTCACTTGTCATTTTATTTTTTGACTAGTTGACCACCTTTCATGTACATATAATAGCAAGCTTTGGATGTGAATCACATGGCTTAAATTGACTCTCATGTGACATACTCATGATATAGTTCAATTCAAAAACATATGACTTGGCATAGGGCTTTCCGAATAGACTCTCATGTCTTCTTATACTTTAAAGAAATTTCTCACGGTAATGGTGTTAGCAACCACTTTAAATTGGGGGCATACATCAACACTCATGTTTCATTTCATGATTTCCTTTCTTCTTGTGATGCGTCCTTTTCTTGGTGGTGTCATTGGGCTTGATTTCCTTTGAGACTGTTATATTTCTTTGACTTGTCCTCTCTTGGAGACATTAGGCACAATTTTACCTAAGAAGATACCTTACATGAACTAAGAAAGATTCATTTGAAAATTCTTTACTCTATTCCACATTTACAACATCAATTATATGGCCACCTTGTATAACACACTTTTCTTGCCTGTGGAGCCATCCTCATGTTTTTTCATGAGTTTCAAGCATACAAAGTTTTTATTTCCTCATGGAGCTCGAAGATCATTATTACATGGAACCTTATCAAAGTTATCATGAGGTATAACATTGGCATGGTTGGATGGGAAGCCGATTCGAGGCATGAATTTCCCTTAGGCACTCACATGAATGTGGTGAGCACATACTGGTCATGTATTTATGTATCTCACCCTCTTGGATTACTCACCCAATAGAAAGCTTGAAGTTTTTTTGCCTCAAAGTGAGCATTCATCTTTGGACAAACATTTTTGATCTAATTCACATCATGTTGGACAAACAGATGAAGATTGATCCACCTCTTTATTTTTACTTGTTTTTCTTTCTTTTAGTTATTGAAATTGGATGTTTGTGTATCTTGATGTTGCATATCATACACCTCGTGTGTGTTATTTTGTTCCTATGTTGGTTTTCCATAGTATCTTGGATCCTTGGGGCTTGACTACCTCCTTGATCTTTGTTATCCTAGACCATTTGCATCATTAAACTTGGAGCCCTCTTGAATGTTTACTTTAGTGTCAGTTTGAAGAAATTTCATCCTCTCACTAAAGTGAGGGCTAGATGTAATGAGAGAAAAAGGGTATGCCTTTTCCTTGCTGAATTTTTGAATAATTAATGATAAATTGGACTTGATATCACCTTTATGTAGTGTTGTGATGAGTTTTACACATCCACATTAGGTATTGGGCCCTTCTAAGATAAATAAACTTAACATTTCCATAATTTAATGTTGTAAAGTGTATTTATTAACACCTTCACATTAAATTTAGGAGCCTTGTAAATTAAGTGGACCTAATCTAGTGTTCTAATATGTTCTACACATTCACATTGGATTTAGGTCCCTTCTAAGCTAAATAGACCCTATTTTTTCCTTAATTTAGTGTTGTAAAGTATATTTATTTATGCTTTCACGTTGGATTTTGGGCCCTATTACATTTATGGCCTTTATATCATCATTAATAGGACCCTAAGATGCTATATTGTGCATCCCAAGGAATATTTCAATTAAAATCCTTACAAGATCAACAAATAAGCTTAATTTACACACTCCCCGACACTTTAGCAATCAAAATAGGCCCTGTGGGACCAATTCATCACTTTGGGAAAATGAGTCCCATCCAAGTGGGACCCATTTGCCCAGCTTGGTGAATGAGTGCCATTTGGCCTATTTTCAAGGTTTTAAGCGAGAAAAATTAGGTTTTAAGTTTAAATTTTATGTATGTTAGCCTTTGGGACCTAATACATGGGATATTAGATCGATTTCCTATATAAGTGAGATTTCAAATCATTATTTCAATAAGCCTACATGTTATCAAGTCAAGCATTCAAGATTTAAGCATTTCAAGACTTCACACGATCATCTAGAGAGCATTCAAGGTCATTTTTAAGGTATTCGAGGGAAACATTCTTCATCAATTGTTACAACAATTCAAGATCCATCATCATTTCAAGAATATCAAGCATCATGCATATTATTGAGCTAGTGCTGTGATGTAGCATTGAATATCCAAGATCAAGCATTGTTCTACACCTATTGTCAAGATCAAGAACTACATCCTTCATGGCCATTTCATGTTGAGTTGTAGATTTACAAGATATAATTTATAAGATAACATTCAAGGTATTATTTTTCATGATTCATTTTCTTTATACATTCCTTCATTTCATTATCTCATCATTTGGTTTAATTAGCTACAAGGGGTTTGACCAACGCAAACCCCTATTCCATAACAATCAACACTTTCTCTCTCTCTCTCTCTCTCTCTCTCTCTCTCTCTCTCTCTCTCTCTTTGTGCAATTGAAACCCTAGGTGATTTGAAGACTTTAAGGATCATTGAAGATTAGGTTACAAGCTTGGAGAAAGTTTTTTGAATTGTCTCCCCATTTGTAAGGTCATAATATCGACCAAAAAGTCATCTATAGGTTTGAAATCAGGCTTTTAGTTATGAAAACAAAGAGGAACAAAAAGAGCAGACATTAAAGAACTTATTCAAATTTTAAAGCTCTAGAAAACCCTAACTAGACTCATTCACCACCTTGGGTGAATGAGTCCCATTTTAGGTCAATTTTGAGATTTTATAGATTTAGATTCCCTTTTTCTAGAAACTTGTTCCTGTGCAGAAACCTAGATTTGGGATTGATTCACCCAAATTGGTGACTAAGTTCTAATAGACTAAAATTTCACAATTTTCAACATTTTAGGTCTCTATTCAAACTCTCTCAGGTTTCCAATACTCCTTTTTACTTTTGTAGTTTGTTGTTTTAATTTATTTTCATTTATAGGACATTTATTAAAGTTTCATACATCAATAGGTTTTGTCTTTAGATATTGCATTTCATACATTTTTCCAAGTCTAAACTTGGTGGTGAACCCCTCAATTGTTTACATTCAGCCCCTAGGATAGCCCTATTGCATGATCTCTTTCTCCTTTACATTGAGATCTCTTGGGCATCCTTGAATGTAGAGCATAGAAAGCTTGTTGCCCTAGGTCCTAAAATGCCAATGGAGACAAAATTCTCTTACATTATCTAAATGAAGGCATTATATTATCATTATTCCTTTAAATCATTTATAATGGAATTTTCAACTCAAAAATAGGTAAAATAAAAGATGTTTGGGTTGATTGTTGAACCCTACAACTCACATAAATCACTTGTAATTGAAACACCTATCATAAATAGAGAAAAAAAAGCTAATTTAATGTGCAAGCCTTGAGAATTATATTGATCCCAAAAAGACTTTGAATGATTACTATATACAATAATCATCCTTGTAAAATGAAAAGTAAAAAACTACCCTCGATGAAATTATTAATGAAGATTAAAATAGATCATGACATGTGTTTTCATAATGTTGTATAATAGGTAGGGGCTTTTCCTCCAATGGCATGGGACTTAATACTATTTTATAAAGGTTCACCATGATTTTTACCTACATATAGCTAAACATGGAAAATAATATAATACTATCTAAATGAATGTATTATATTACTATTATTTAATTATATTATATTACTATATACTTTTTAAGTAAGAAAGAGAAAAAATCAATGATGTTGGAGTTGATTTTTGTGCTCAATAACTCACACAAATAACTTGTAAAAATCACATATCATAAATGTTGATCATAAAATCTTGTACCTCTTTGAATAGCCTTATGGGAAATTCAATGAGTGGGGGACCAAATTGTGCGTCACTGAATGACCTCTGGGATTGTTAAAGAAGCCAAATCTTCTCTATATTTTGGGAAAAGGGGAAGAGAGAAATACAAAGAAAAGAAAATATATAGCAATATGCCAAACATTTTACAAAATTTCAAGGCTTAATAATTCCTTACTCTTGATGTAATGGACATAAAATGCCACAAAGTCTTCATTGTTGGGAAGAGAACGAATGACAAAGGCTAGAGAAAGCATAGTGCAGTCATTCAAATCTCCCCATGAGAAGCATCCATTAAGGTCTAACAAAAATAAGAAACCATTAAGATTAACAAGAATGTTTAGATCTTTATAGAATCACCCTTCATCTTACAACATAATATGTACTTTAGCATAATATTTATAGAAAAGGAAAGAGTATAATAAACATGATCCAATTTCTAAAAGATAGCTTTAAACATAGAAGCTAATAACATATAAAAAAATAATCTAGACTATCTACGTAAGACTTGACATAGAGAATTCAACATAAATGATATAAGAAAAAGAAATTTGTGATAAAGGCCATAAAATGCACAATCTCAAGACTTTCTCCTTAATGATATTTGTTCTTGCAATAAATCAATTGAAAATAAAGGATGGATTCCAATCCTATTAATAGTCTTGACAAATAAAACATGCCATAGAGCATAAATAGTGCTCGGTAAAATCCTCCTATTCCTGAGAAATATATCTCCCTATTCTAAACCTATGATTATTGATTTCTATTTTTCTAAGTCTCTTGATCATATATGTCTATTTTTCCCCTACTACAAACCCTTTAAATAACTGAAAGAAAGAGCTACCATCATAACCAATAGAGATGAACAAATTCCACATGCCTACACTTGGTAGACCACAATGAGATCTAGGGTTTGATTAGATCACAACAATCCTCACTCATAAATTTTGAGTTGCCTCATTAACAGCTCCAAATTTTGTAGAATTTTTGAGAAGATATGTTTTCAGAGGACAATTAGATTCTAGCATAGCCTGGAAAAAAATGATTTGATCAGCTATATAAAGAATGATCACGCCTACCCAAAATTCCAAACCCAAAATCAATAACTCTGTCACATTGTTTGAAAAACTCTACCAAAAGAGATAAATTTTTGGAAGACATCACCTTCACAATGGCATGGCTGACGTGGAAAGCTGGTAGCTGATTTTTGAATTTGTGAGAATAGTTTTGGCGAAAATCCTCACCAGGAAGACATGTGTCATAGTTCAGGCCCCGAAGGAAGAAAAAATAAAGAAAATCCACACAACCACCATTTGGTGCATTGCATGATTTTCTGCAAGAGTAACCTTTAACCTTCAAGGTGCGAAGTCATCCTAACAAGGAAGTGAAGCCATCCTAACACAGATAAGAATTAAGGGTTGAAAGAAGACCTGCAAGGGTCAAAAATATTGAAGGAAAAATTTTGCTCCATAGTTTTTGGTGACTCAGAGGGGGCCTTCACTAGTGGAGGTATGAACCCACATAAAAAATCATCCTTAAAGTTTGAGGAAAGCAGCATGATAAGATTCCCAGTCTCCATCGGAGGGTAGGACAAGGGTGCACAATTTCTCATAGGCCTAATCAAAATCAAGGACCTTTTTGAAAGAAACTCCTTCTGACCTTGATGAAAAATCCCTTCGGTGATAGTAAAGTTTGGAAAGGGGGAGAAGCACCTTCTTGACCTCCTTGACTATGGGTGATGAGCTCAAATTTTGTAGTGTTGTGGAGTCCTAGATCCTAAGCCTAATTGCTTCTATGATCTACTCTACTATCAATGCTCGTCCGTTTGGCGAGAATAAGGTGGGTAATATAGAGCAGATCAAAACTTCAAATTCTTCTTTTATCTCACCGACCTTCTTATTCAACACTGATTGACAAGCTCTATTTTTCAATGTGACCTGGTTGTAGATGATAAATTTGTTTACCTTTCTTGCAGTTGCTCTTTGGTCAAGAATCCTGACACCTTTTAAAGATTCCTCCATAACCTTACATAGTTGTGATCAAGACTCCTAATTCTTTAGCTCAAGGAGAAATTGTGTGTAGAATTTGGTCGACTATTGGCCGAACTTTGCATTTAAATCATGTGCATCTATTAGAAAATGCAAAACTAGCATCAGAGCCACTACTGCAACTATGATACTCTCTCAATGAGAGGATAATAATTTTTTAAGCATTGAGAGAAGTCAAAATCCCCATGCTACTATCAATTCTTGTTGGAATTGGGATTATTTAGGTCTCATGTTTTCCTCCAATTGATTCTTCTCTTGGAGAGCATTTGAAAGCTCAAAGCACAACTTCTCTATCTCCTCATTTTGAGTTTGTCAAATATACTTGATGTCTTTCTTCTCCCATTTTTCCTTCTCCATTTCCACCTATGCCTTTTGAAGATCCTTAGATGCTCGAGAGTGAGTGTTAACCAATTATTCCTACATATCCATCTTTTGCTTATCCATCTCCTATAGCTCCATTTGTAACTCAAAATATATGTTGTTTATTCTAGTTGCTACATCCTCAAGCTCTTTTTTCCTTTTTCAATGCTTCATAGTTGTTTGACACTCAATCATGATCTCACATTTCAATATTTCCACCTTGGTATGAATCCAATCCTTTTCACTTTGGGCTTCTTCAAGCAACTTAGTCATTTTTCCCTACTAACCCCATGCCTGCCTTAACCAAGCCATCTCCAAATGTTTTCCTTTGATTTCCATTTGTAATCTGTCTACTATAGCCTTTAAGTTTACCAACTCTTCCTCATGCTTTTTTAATTTCTTATTGTTGGCTAGGCCCACTTTATCACATGGAATTTTTTTTCTCAAATTGAGACCCATGACTTGAATGTCATAATATTCAAACTAAATTTATCCTTTCATCTTGGTTGTTGACAACCTCATAGTTGATATTAATAGAACATTCATCTCTTCATTGAAACAAGTTTCCAGCTTTTGGGTAGCGATATTCACAATGGCTTTTCCCTGTAACTTCTACTTCCTCACTTGCTAGTCCTACCTGGTTACCACAAAATGAGTCTAGAGGCTCTGTGGAGACTCAATACTTTGTAAGGCAAGAGAAAAAATGGGAGGGAGACCGTAGAGGGTGGTAGAAGGGGTACTCTTGGTTGAATGAGTTTGTGGAGAGGAAAAAGGAAGTCTTATCATTGAAAAGGGTGGGATGCCATGTATGACCTGAGAAAGAGGGATTCTTATCAGAGTAAAAGGGGAAGTAGAAAGAAAAAGCGGTCTATTACTTGAAGTAGGCAGTGGTGATGAAACTTGTAGGATGGGTGTATTAGTGTTTACAATTGGTTCCTTCGATAAGGAAATCAAAGATTCAATTGTGACCGAGGTAGAAGATGCATGTTCAATGCGTGGGTTTCTTCATGGGGCTCATTGAAAAATATAGCCAGCTCAGGTGAATTAAGGACAAGGATGTAGAAACCCATGTATGTAGGATTTATTTGTATAGAGGAGGTAGGATCAATAACCAAAGATGTAGTAGAAGAAAGGATGGGGGATACAAAACTTACCTGGGTTGTTAGACCTAAAAATATTGGCAAAATAGAGTCCACCTCTTCTTATCCTTTATTTGATGAGCCCAGTATGCCTAAGTCTTGAACTCTTCTTTTCTTTGTAGGAGTTGCACTTGTTGATTCAAACTATGGCAACCAATCCTAATGAACCCTAGGTCCTTGGAGCTATGAAAAATATTTTTGGAGATCGTCAGGGCCACTTTCCCCTTTGTAGGGTGTTGGCAGAAGATGAGATCTATGACTCCTTGTGTTTTTATTATTTTTCCTTCCTTTTCCCTATAATGGGCACTTGAGGTGGGCAGTCAGAATCTTGATCTGATTTAGGATTACTATTATCAAATCTAGCCTCATCATCATAGATCTCGACAAAACACTCATTTCCTAGTTTAACATATTTGTATAAGGTGTTTAGGTATTTAGTTTCCTACCAATACCTCTCAAAATCAACCTTCTTCCTTTCCAACCATTCCAAATTATTTAGTTGTGTTTTGAGGGACTATCATATCTAGGCACTTTGTCGAAACTTTGTCACCTTGGATAGAATTCGAGCCATAGGGGTCAGACAAATGCTATAAAGGCTAGGTCAATGTAAACCGCTTCTCTCTCCTTGGTCGGGTTCTTCCTTAACTCCCAATATTTTTTCTCTTAATTTTTCTTAGTTGGAAGAAGCCCAAAAGGATTGTACTTCCATTTATCACAAATGAGGACTAGGCCGAGGTAGGCCAACTTACTAGTTAGCACATCTTGCTCTTCCCACTTTACCAATGTTACCTAACTTTTGGTGATGGTAAGGGGAAGTGCAAAGAGTGTTTTATTATGTATCCCTATGCCATAAGCAACGTCGGAAATGGTTTCCCAATGGAATGCCTCCAAGGTGAGAGTCTTGTCTATTACAAATTTTGGAAGCCCAAAAGGATATTCATTAAAACCATGAAATATGATGAAAGAAAAATATGCTCCCATAAAATAATCCACCAGGGTTTGGTGGTTTTTCATCTAATCCAAACCTTTAGGGGAAAAAATTCCTAGAGGATGCAGAGACAAATCCAAGAGTACTGATTGTAGAAAATAATCAACAAATTAATAATAATCCCATGTGCTAGAAAGCACATGGGTACAGGCTGAAATTGGCTTGTATAATCCCACTGCATCAAACCTCTGAAGCAACAAATGACCACTAAATAACTTAGGGTTGTAATGTAAAGTAAAGTGCACCAAAAAAGAGGAATACTTTCAAATTCAAAACCACTATTATAATCTATTCATTGCTTTAGCATTCCCTCGATGATTGTCTCGGCGAAATCAAACTAATTCTAGCTCCTTCCTTTCTTGAGCATGAATTCCAAGCCAATTTAGAACTCATGGACCCTAACATCACTTTGATGGCCATATATAAAATCAAACATTGAGAAAATAATCTGGAAATCTAAATGAAACTTTTTATGTGATAGAGGGAAGATTATTTTATTCTTCTCTAGTTCCTCATCCATTTCATCTTTATAGAATTTTAACTACATGTCCTTGGTTTCCCATAAATCTTCCATTCTACTATAGTGGAATATCTCAGCCTCCCATTTTGAGGGGATGCACAACATGTCTCAAATGGTTGCCACATTGATGGTAACCTTCAACCTACTACCACTAATAACCTCAGTTTCTTCATCTAGATTTTTTATGCATGCGTCAACCAACTTTGGGTATGGGTTCATGGAGGGCAATATGAATTGTGGCAAACCACAATGCCATCAATTGACCCTTTGGTAAGAATTATTTGCAATGCTCCCTCTCTAAGTCCCTTAGGGTTTATGTGTAGCTTTGGGTTGTAGATATTATCTACAAAATCATTAACCACTTCATCTATAATTTGGTTGCTTGGCTATATTGTTTTGGTATGCAAAAAGCTCCAATCGTGTGATGTTGGAGCATTAGCATATGATATTTCTCCAAAGTTGTTGGTATAGCTTGGCCTTGTGAATGGAGCTGCAATATGTCAACCAGAAGATGATGCTTCAACCACTTTTGTGTTCTTGGAAGGATTTTGTAGAAACCTCTTTCAAAGAAGTCGTTGCTTGAGAGTTTCAATACTTAGAGAAATTTTTTGTTATGTGGGTGTATTCAAATTTCAAACGTACATGTAGTAAATGTGTTTCCATTACCGATAGCTTGCTAAGTGCTTCTAGCAAGGTGATACGTGTAGAGTGGGGTTTAGCTTCTTGAGAATTCCAACTTCACTCTGAGAATGAATTTAATACATTCCTTACACTGCCCATTGGATAGATAAGCTTGAGCAATGGGAAGCATACTTTTAGAAAATACATTTTCAATAATTAAGTAGGGTTTGGTTTCAAAAAATATCCTTTCATATAGGCAAGTAGGCTGGTGTTGATGATGATGATGGACACATGGTGGAAGATTGTATGCACAAGCATTAACTCCCAACACCCGAATTAATTCCTCAAAGCTTGGTTAGAAATCCTCCATATGATTTACTCTTCACCTCTTATCACCTTAATATATTTTTTGTTGTCACTTGATAGGGAATGAATTTTCCATTCACTCGCCTCTCGGGTGCACATTTTTCTATAAATAACAATGTCCCCCTTGCAAAAATACTCATTGAGTTGGCATTGAGTTGGTGAGTTCTTTTTGTTGCTTTCTTCCCTTCGTGGGTCTATAAATTTTCTTGCCACCATTATGACTGGTCTAGGTACCCCAATTTGGCTCTTGGGCTAGAAACAACAAATATCATTTGTAGGAGAGGTTAATGGAGAGAGGATCAAATTCCTACTATGAAGGAAGGATCGACTTGTGATCATGGAATTTAAGTGGGTGCTCAAGAGAGATTATGTGAAAGATGAGAACAATCCACACTATAATTCAAATTTCATCTCTTGGTTCATGGCTTCATTGTTGGACTTGGACATTGCTAAGCCCTTGATCCTAGATATTTTCCATGTCGTGTTTGACTTGGCATACCTAGATAGGCTGGGAAAATCCATTCAAGTGGTCATTCCTAGTATTGGTATCCCATCTAGCATGAAAATTCAGAGGCACATTGATAATATGAAGGTTCTACCATGGCTTCCTTTCCTTATGGACTTCCAAACCATGGACCTAGAGTAACATTGACTATTGTCTCAACCCATGACCTCCTTTCTCATGAGGATGTACACATTCAACATTTCCCTAAGGTCAAGTGGAAGACCCGCTTCAAGTTACTGGTCTACAACCCCGACATCAAGGATTAAGATTTGTTCCATGTCTGCATGCCCCTTGTTTTGATAACCCTACTACTGCCTTGTTGGAGTACCTCAAAAAACACAATGTTTTGATTGTTGTGACTGATGGAGGTTGAATTTCTTCTATCATTATCATGTTGCCTCCTCTTTTTTCTTTTGAAGATGTATATTTTTGGGTTTTGAATAGGAATATTTTCAAGCTTCTCTCAGAGCCCTAGGCTCGGAAGCTCATACTATATTGTAAATATTTTTTGATGAATATAATATATAGTACCTTCTATTATTACTCTGTTCACACTCATGGCTTTATTTGTGAAAAAGATGATTTTTTTATAAAAATTTACATGTGGTACATGTGGACATAGAAAAAGTATCCCTTTTTCCTTCCTTGATATGGGAATAATTAATTTCAAACTAGACTTAATGAGGCCTTGATTTAGTGTTGTGAGATGTTTTACACATCCACACTAGGTCTTGGACCCTTGCAAACTAAATAAAATGTATTTAATGATGTATTGTGAAGGTCATGTAAAGTGTTGTAAAAGACTTTCATGCCTCTCTAGACTTAATGGACCCATCCTTCCCTAATTCAATGTTGCAAAATGTATTTAATGCCATCTAGGCTATATGGACCTCATTTTAATGATGTAAAGTGTATTTAATCACACTATCACATTGAAATTTATGTCCCTATCCCTAATTAATCTTTACATCATCATCAATTGACCCCTATGGCCCCATATTGTGCATCTCGAGGCTTAATTTGATCACAGACCTAACTAGAACAACCTAGAAGCTTGATTTCTCCACTCCTTGACAATCCAACTAGAAAAATAACCCCTATGGGATCAAGTTGCCCAACCTGGCGACTTAGTCCCATTTGGGATATTTTTGAGTTTTGAGTGGGAACAATTGGAATTTAAGTTTATTTTTCCTTCATGTCAGCTTTGGGGATCAAATTAATGGGAAAATTAGGTGGACTGCCTATAAATACAAGTATCTACACCCTAAATCATAACTCAATCATATTATTCATCATTTATCTTCCATCTCAAGTCAAGCAAGCTAGAGTTTTAGCATTCTAAGCCATTGTACCATAGAAAAATTGATCAATGACATTTCCATGGCCTTTTAGGTCTTTCTCTCATGATGCTTGGTCTATTTTGCTTTGATTTAATGTTGTAATGTAATTTATACATTCACATTAAGTCTTAAATATTCAAATTATGGCATCTCATGAAGGTGTTGTGAAGTGTTGTAACACATTTCTATACTTTTCTAGACTCTTTTTATTACAATTCACCTAAAAATCACCTTTTCATCACTTATCAAGTCCTATTCTAAGGTGTTGTAATGTCTTGTAACAAGATTTCATGGTTTTCTAGGCTTAATTTCACTATTTACACCTTTCTTATGCTTTTTTTGATCCCTTTCTGCACTCATAAGGCTTAATTAAGTGTATTTTTGAATGTAAACATGAAAAACAAGATTAGATGCAAGATAATTCCTGACACCCGCTTACAAACCCAAGGTGGAACCCATTCGCCATGGGTGGTGAATGAGTCCCTCTTGGCTCTAAAATCAAAATAATTCAAATTTTCTTTCGGGTTTTATTTAAAAATACCTTATGTCATCCTATGATGAGGTATCATTGGGTGTTTAGGGCATATATGTGTATAAATAAGTGTTTTTCTCTACATTTTATATCTCTGAATCATCAAGTTCACTTGCATTCATCAATAAGCATTCAAGAACTTTGCATCATTTAATCAAGCACTCTTCAAGCATCTTGGAGCAACCATTGACATATCTTCAAATTTATTCAACAAGGTTGTGGTGTGTTAAGGACATTTGCATGTGGTTTATTCATCTTTCCTTGTTCATTTCATTCCATTTCTTCATTAAGGGTTTGATCACCAAAGTGGGATTTGACCAAGGAAAATCCCTAGACTCTAACCCTCAACCATTTTCCTCCTTTTGCATGTGTGTTTGTAGACTTTTGTATGCAAAATTTTCAAGAAATTAGGTGTTGAGAGGTGGGAAACAATTCAACAAAGTTTTTCAAGTCAAATCAACCCTATTTCAAGCTTGGAGATAACTTATAGTCTGTTTTCTGCAAATTTGACTCTATCAACCTGACAAGAAGACAAGTGCAGATCTGGAGCTACATAATTGATCTTTGATTTCACATAATTTTTGGAGATTACTGATTCATCATTAGTGGTGAATGAATCCCACCTTAAGGTTTAAACATGTGATTTTTTCATATTTTAGTTCCTGATAGTCAGAAACTTGTTTCAGGAGATTTTACCAGTAGCAGGACTGATTCACCATCGGTGGTGAATCAGTCCTATAGGTGATTTATAGTGATTTTACAAACATTATAGAATCTTCTCAAATCTTCAATCTACCTCTAGGTGCACTTTGATCCTCCTCTTTCAATTTTTTTTCATATTTTAGTTCATTCTCGCATATCTCACTATGTTTTCAAATATTGCATATTTCATAGGTTTTGCATCAATAGCAATCAATTTCATTAGTTAGTTGCATTTCCAACATTGCAATTGGTCATTTTCACATCATAAAACCCTCTATTTGAGTGAACCAGTTCAATTTTGGAGTTCTATGTCTCCTTTTAGGTGAAAGATCCCAATAGTGCAAGAGAAGTCAATAGCCAACCACAAAATTGTTGGTTCATTTTGGTGAACCTTCATATATAACACTTTATATTTTTCATATTGCATCCTAGGTTTGATTTTCATCAACATTCAATTAGGTTATTGTTTTATTTTTTCATCTTATGGTTTCTCAATTTGCATTAGTGAAAGACTCATATAGACTTCATTTTTGCGTATCGTATCATTCAAAAATTGAAAATTTGCATTTGCATCCTCCTTTTGCATCTGAAAAGCATTGAATTAATTTTAAATTTTTTGAAAAGGACAAAAAAATCTCATACCTGGACTCATTCGCCACCCTGCACAAATCAGTCCAGTTGCATTTTCTACATTGAAATTTCTAGCATTTTCATAGTTTTTCCTGAATTTCTATTTCCTATTATTGCCTTCTTGTTTCAATTTACAAATTTCTATCATTTTTATTTTGTTGTTTCTAGTTTTCATTTACATTCACCCCATATTTTGTGGTACTTGTATGAGTGTTTGGTTCCCTATTTATAATACTTTAGTGAGACAAAGTTCTAGACTAATGGCTTCCCGCAATACCACTTCCATTGTGGACCTTGGTATTTCAAGAGCTCCCACTCCTAGTATGGACAATGGTGCATTAACCATGGATAATACCACTAGTATGCCTTTACCTTCATGTCTAATCCATGCTGACACATAAACTAGTTCCATTTTGCAAGAAAAAGTTATTAGTATTGTGCCATATAAAATTGGAACCTCTTGAGAAAAGAGACAATTTCATACATAATTAGATCAACTTTTGAGTCCCTTCACATCATTTCCCTTCAAAACAACATTCATAGGCCCCTTAGACCCATTAATTTTGATCTAGAGGCTCGTTTTACCTAATAAATCACAAAAAACCTGACAAACAACATTTAATTACAACATACCCCAACAACCAACCATCAAATAGTAGTAGTGGGACCCATTCACCACCTTGGGAAAATGAGTCCACTTTGATGGAAATTTCAAAATTAAGTGCAAATTCAATCAATTTAACTTTCAGTTCCAGTAAGTGTTGGCCTCTTACGTATTATTAATTGGAAAATAGGGTGTTTTTGCTTATAAATACTCATTTTAAGTCATTTCACACATCTTTTATCATCGTTTTATCATCTCTCAAGAGAAATTTTTAGAGTAAAGTCTTCCAAAATAAGTTTCATTAGTAAAAGTTGAAGTTTTAGGGCAGCAAACGAGGGTTTTTGCAGGTCTTGAAGCTCACTTCTCTTGTCAAGATCCAACTAGCCAACAAATCATGCCTAAGGACTTGGTTTCCTATTGATTTCATCTTCCATTTTCACTCTTTCTTTAGATTAAGGTCTATAACTTGTTTGTTTCTCATTTTCATGTCATTTCATTCCTATTTTGCATATGTTGTAAGGTTTCTAAGGTTGAGATCTTGCATTATATGAATCATCTTTGCATGTCTTATTCTAGATCAATAGAATATGTTTTTTGTTATGATTTAGACTTTCCTAGTCTTTAACACATCTAACGCTAGGTTTACTCAAATTTTTCTCCATTAAAGATTTAATTACCCAACTAGGGGTTTGACTAAGGAAAACCCCCCATTAGAAAAATATTTTCAAGCTACTTTGTAGGAATTTTTTGAGATCTGAGATAGGGTATCTGTAAAAATTTGCTTTGCAAGTGTCAAGGTGTAAAGAAAAATTTTGAAGTTACAGAAATTCCAAGGTGGAATTATTCTCCATTCTTGTTAAATGAGTCCTTCTTGAGGTACAAAATTGATTCAAATTTAGATCCAGGTTCCCAACTGTTAGAAAACAAATTATGTGTACAAAAGTCCTAACCTAGAATTGATTCACCCAAGGTGGCGAATGAGTCCCAGTTAGCCTAAATTGAAACTTCATCAGCTTTCCATATTTTTCTTTAGTTATCTATAGTTTTCCAGGTGCACATGTTCTGAGAAACAACTTTTTTCTACGTTAATTTGCATTTTTATTCATTCTTTCATACTTTTTCCATATCACAACGTGTTTTCAAACATAGTGTAAATCTTAGTTTTGCATTCGTTTTTATTCATTTAGATTAGTCAATTGCATTTTTTTACCTTTTTTTACGTTAGATAGCATCACACATAACATTAAATTGAATGAACCATTAGCATTTTTGGCCTACTTCTCTCCTTTTAGGTGAAAAACCCTAGAAGAGCTAGAGAAGCCCTAGGAACCAAAAATCAACGTTTCTTTTTTGTGAACTTGAATCTTTAACATAATATCATTTTGATTTACATTTCTAATTGCATCTTAGGTCTTCATTATTTCATAATCTTGTATTGTTTTACATCTTCAGGATTCTTAAACATTGCATTAGTACAAGCATTACTTCAATCTCATTATTGCATTGCATTCGATTCAATCATTTCAACATTATTTATTTACATTATTTTCCTACATTTTATAGCTTTGTAAATCTTTAGAAAACACAAAAAAATTAGAAAAAGCTTAAAAATTTCATCTCCTGTGACTCATTCACCACCTAGGGTGAATAAGTCCCTCTATAGTTTTGCATCAGCATTTCCAGATTTTAATTTCCTAAATTGCATCTTTCTATTTTATGTCATTATCATTATGTTACAGTTCAGTTATTTCTATTTTCTTAGCATAAATTTCATTTATTTTCATGGAATTTATGGATAGTCTTAAACTTTTGCAAGTTCCATTTTCAATAATATTTTGTAGTCCTTTTCAATCATCTTACATTGAGGAAACTCTAGCAAATATCCATAACCAATCACACAATACATCAAATCATCCAAGTAAACACATGATTCAAATTTGAAACAACATCTCATCCAAGCCACTTAGTAGTGATGATGTTGATAAGTTAGATGAAGCCCTTAAGGGCATCCTCTCACTCACTTCATCCTCTAATGCTTGTGATCAGAAACCTAAACCAATTAATGATAAACTTCCCCTCAAACCTTTTGATTGTGATGAATTTGATTTGCTAGATGAAGCCCTCCAAGACTTCATCTTGCATAACTCATCCACTAAGGTTTGTGGTAACCAACTCATGCTAGCAAACGTTAACACTTCTAGTGCTTTTCTTGAAAATCCTAAACTAGTTGACAGTCGTTTATCCCTCAAACCTTTTAGTATAGATGATTTGCATGTGCTAGATGAGTCTCTTCAAGACTTCATCTCATCTAACTCATCTAATTTAGTTTCTTGTGAGACCCCTACAATCAAAGACATTAATTTAATTCAACCTAAACTTATTCTTTACCCACCCTCACATCCACTTCACCCCTCTAATCGACCCTGGTACACCGTTTACCAACTTAACACCAATGTATTGTAGTAATCTAGTAACGATACCATTTCTCATACATATAACACCCAAAAAAAACTACAACTGCCACAACCACCTCCACCTTCTTTACCTTTACCTAATCTTCCTAGTGCTCCTAGCTATAACCCACACATGAAGGAGTATGATCTTGTTGAACAATTAAAGAATACTCCTGCCAAAATTTCCCTTTGGGATTTGTATCAAAACTCACCAAACTATAACAACATTCTTCAAACCGCTCTAAAATAAATTACAATTCCTCCTAGTACCACTCTGAATGATGTGGGAGCTCTCATCCAAATAAACAATCTTGACATTACTTTTCACCACCATGAGCTTCCTCCTTTGGAGTTGCAAAAACAACACGACACCTTTATGATAATTGCTCGCTTCAATTGCATATGTATCAAACACACTCTCATAGACAATGGTTCTACCCTTGAAATGTGTAGTGTGAGTCTCCTTGATTTCTTAAAGGTTGATCGATCACAAATAATACCTGATTTTGTCTCTATTCAAGGATTTGATAATAAAACAAAACAACTGCTTGTGATAATTACTTTACCTATTACAGTTAGGATGGCTACTTTGCAAACTCTGATCCATGTCATACCTTACAATCTTTCATATAATATTCTTTTAGGCTAACCATGGATTAATGAGATGAATGCAATGCCTTCAACCCTTCATCATCTCATGGAATATGTCTACAACAATCACATTTATCAAATTGAAATAGATCCCAAGCCTAAAAGTTGCTTTCACCTTGAAAAATGGGTTACAAGTCCATTAAAAACATTAATTCCAACCTATAATATAGATCCTCTTGATATTGAACATAACGATACAAAGACGATATCTATATTATTTTGTGATGATTTGGGATCCTTATAATTTACACCCTCGTTTATGGGCGATTATATCCTCACACAAAAGAAAGATGCAAAAAAAGAACAAACAATTATGTCCACTCAAAACTCTGAACAATCGTCTCAAACATCTATCTCCTACAATATGGATGACAATGCAACATACACAAAAAAAATTGATGAGATAGATTATCAATCCCCACCTACCCCACGTGAAATGGAAATTCTTTATGGAAAAGACTATAAATTTGTAAAACATGAACAAGGTATTTGTGTCCCTATTGAACCTAATATGGAAGAAACAAAAACTAGATTGGGATATTCTATTTCTAAAAATACCAATGCTACTCAATGACCATATTTAAACATTAATGTTATAACATGTCACCCACAACACAAACTCATAATCAAATATCCTGATTTGCTTGATATAACCTTACCAAGTCTTCATGGATGTATGTTGATAGTGATGAGGCTTGGAAAAAAATGTTTGTAATTTATGATACCCCATCCTTTCTTACTTACATGAAAAAAATTTCTCGTGCTTTGAATGTTAGGAGATACCATTGATGTGTTAATGGATATTCATGATAATGATAAAGTTATTAAGATTTGGAAGTGTCTTGAGGATGAGGAACAAGAAGATACGACCAATTTACTTCATGATTTTCCTAAAAAATTTGCTTGGAAATATTCTAATATGCGAGGAATTGACCCGAAAATTGTGATCCATAACATTGTCCTTTCTGCAAATGCTAAACCCATCCATCAAAAGATTCACAAAATGCACCCTAACATATCCTTGCGTGTTAAAGAAAAACTCAAGAATTTTTTTGATGTAGGCTTTATTAAACCTATTGATTATTATCCTTGGATCTCAAACATTGTCACATATGCAAAACCCGATAATCGTATTAGGATATCCACAACTTTTTGAGAATTGAATAAAGCCTCTTTAAAAGATGATTTTTTTCTTCCTAATATAGACATGATTGTGGATTCAACTGCTGGACATGCTTTGTTGTCATTCATTGATGGATATTTTGGATATAATAAAATCCCTATTAATCCTCAAGATCAATATAAAATTGCCTTTACAACTATTTTGGGAAAATTTGTTGGGTGGTGATGCCTTTCGGTTTAAAGAGTGCCGACACAACTTATTAACATATGTTGACATTAATATTTCATGATTATATTCACAAAATTTTAGAAAACTATGTCGATGATATCCTCACTAAATCATTAACACGACAAGACAATGTGAATGTCCTTCATAAGATTTTTGAATGCATAAAATGATACATGTGACTAAATCCAAAAAAGTGTGTCTTTGGCATAGATAGTGGCAAACTTTTGAGGTTTTTCATATATCACAGAGGCATTTAGGTGGACACAAAGAAAATTGATGCAATTATCAGCATGCCACTTCCTCAGAATATTTCTCAGTTGCGTACATTACAAGGTTGAATTCAAGCTATTTGTCATTTTGTTGCATCTTTAGCCAATTACACATTACCTTTCATGCATCTCCATAAAAAGGGTGTCCCTTTTGATTGTGATGAGGATTGTAAACAAGCTTTTGAGAGTCTAAAGGAATATTTAGCCACTCCACCTATTTTACAACCTGGCATGCCCCATCGACCGTTTATCTTGTACATCGTCACATTTGCCCATGCTCTTGCAACATTTTTGGCTCAACACGATGATCATGGTAAAGAGCACCCTATTTACTACATTAGCCACACCTTAATTGATTATGAGACACAATACTAACCAATTGAAAAACAATGTTTGGCTCTCATATTCGCTACTAGTAAGTTGTGACATTATTTACTAAATGCTGAAGTACAAGTTGTCACAAAGTTTGATCCTCTTAGATATCTTTTCAACAAAACCGATCTTTCAGGATGCTTAACTAAGTGGGTAATATTGTTAACTAAGTTTGATCTTAAAATTTTTTCCCAAAAAGCAATCAAATTCCAAGCCTTAACTGATCACTTGGCTGATGCTCCTTCACCTTCTACTTTACCTACTCTTGATTCCTTCCATGATGATCATGTATTATCCACTGACATTAAACCGTGGGAGCTATTTTTCAATGGATCTAAGTGTAGAATAGGTTCTGGTGCTGGTGTGATACTAATTCCACCTGATGGCAAACCTATTTCCTTATCTTATCGATTAAATTTCCTGTGCACAAATAATATAGCTAAGTATGAGGCATTGATTGCAAGTCTACAAGCTACTTTATCCCTACATGCTAAACATATTAAGATCTTTGGCAATTCACAATTGGTCATAAAAAAAATCAATGGAACATATCAAACTAAACATGACAAATTATTAAAATACAAAGATCTTATAGTGAGACTATTAGAAAAATTTGACTCATTTACCATTGATAACATCCTAGGAAAAGATAACCAACATGTAGATGCAATGGTGAGTGTAGCTTCTCTCATATCCCCCCTTCATCCTTCTACCGATTTCACCTTTATTATTCATCCCATCACCAAACCTTCAATTGATACTTCGCTAGATGACATTTTGGAAATAACTCATGATAATTCATGTCAATGGTATGATACAATATACTACTTGAAAGATGGTACTATGATTCCCGAACCTACCACAACAAATACTTGAAAACGCTTACGTAAACTCGTAACTAAATATGTCATTCTTTCCAACGCATTTTATCAAAGATCTTTCAATGGTCTCCTATTACACTATCTTAAAGATTCATAATTCCCTATAGCACCTGAACAAGCTCACGTTCGTACTTGTGGAGGTCATTTTGGAGGTCGCTCATTAGTGTAAAAACTTATTCGTATGGATTATTATTGGAGACATATGGAGAACGATTGCTTCACCTATGTCAAACGATGTCACAAATGTCAAGAGCATAGCAATTTGATCCACGCTCCTACTATTTAACTCTATTCCAATGTGCCTATTTGGCCATTTTTAGTATGGGGTTGGATCTTATTGGAAAATTTTCACCACCTTCTTCTATTGGACATACGTTTATTATAACTGCAATGGACTATTTCACAAAATGGGTGGAAGCTATTCCCCTTCACTCTACAACCGCTAAACCAATTTTTCGTTTCATCTTGGATCGCATAATTTTTCACTTTGGGATACCTTCTACAATTGTTTAAGACAATGGAACACCATTTAATAAGAGTGAAGTTCAATTTTTTTTTGAAACATTTAAAATTCAACATTGTTTCTCTACATCGTATTACCCGCATTCCAATGGACAAGCTAAGAATACTAATAAACTTCTTGAACAAATCCTTAAGAAAACTATCAGCAACAATCATAAAGACTGGCATATGCAACTATCTTATGTGCTTTGGGCTTATAGAACTAATGTTCGATTATCCATAGGAAATACCCCTTATAGCCTTGTTTATGGTACTAATGTGATTATGCCCTTGGATTTAGAAATTCCTACTTTGCAAGTTGCTCTCTAAGATATTTTTGATGCTGACACTTATATAGAACAATGATTACGTCAAATTGAGATGATTGATGAACATCACATTAACACTCTCAAACATCTCCTTGATTACAATGCAAACACAACATTCATGTTATTCCTTGATCATTTTCTAAGGGAGACTTTGTTCTTAGTGAAAATCAATGACTTGCTAGTCCTGACAATGAAGACAAAGATAAGTTTAGCCCTAATTGGTTAGGACCTTATGTAGTTGATGCCAATTATGGGTCTGGTGCATATCTCTTAATGTAGCTTGATGGAACACCCCTTAGATAACCTATTAATGTTGTGAATCTGTGCCAGTATTTTCTCTAATCTCCTTTGAATAGTATGAGTGGTATAGTAGTGTCATTTAAAGTTATTTAATGTCATAACTTTCACATTGATTTGTTCTTAACAACTATTTTTTTTTTGTTTGTCTAGAACACTAAGGTAATTGTTTAAGTTCATTTTATAATTTATTTAGGCTTCATACTATTCAACCTCCTATTGTGTTAAATTAAATCCTTATTGGTTTATTTAATTTAACATATTCTTTTTCATTTATCAATGCTGTATCTATGTGAAAAATGATATATGTTTTATGTTAGATCGGGCCATTCCTATTAAATCATGTAGCCATTAATTAAATACTTTTTACCACAAGTCATTTAATTAATCACATAGCATTTAACTACAAGAGACACATCATTATAAAATCAAAGTTTTATGTACATATCAAACTCATATACAATGTCATAGTGGTCTATGAGAGATAGACCCCTAAGGATCTGGCACTTGTGATCTAGTCCCTAGTCATCACGAGGCAGTTATGTGTGATTGTGACCATGAACTACCAAATCTTAGAGCATAATCTAGACCCTATACTTGACCAACGACTATAAGCCCCTCATCTACCATTTGATCCCTCTCTTCTCATGTTTGTGCCAGCTCTTCCTGTATCCTCTCTACCTTTCTTGAGGTCTGTCCCGACTGTAGTGCACTCTCAACCTGATGGAGTCATCTCCTCACACTCTCGTATGCTACCTATAATCATGCGAAAGGTCTGAGTGTCTTCGTATCCTCCTCCATGATTGGTGGGGGCACGTATTCAGGATCCATCTCCTCCTGCTCGATGGATGTGGGTACTATCTCTGTAGCAACCTGATGATAGAACTCTCGCTAGTCTCTCATTGCTCTTGCTAGATAGACAATGTACACAATCAGTAACACATCGTCATGATATATATAAACATACAACATAAATCACTAAAATACATGTGTAAATTCAAATATCATCACCGATGACTCTAGATGCATGAGGAATGTCAACCTCATCATCTTTTGGGGGCATGGATTATGTGCTAGCCTCTCTCTGACTATGAGTGTTGATGTCTATTGTAGCTACTTCCCATGATCCAGTCTTGTAAGTATGTGATGACTCTCCATGCTCATACTGGTCCTCAATAGTTACCTCATCACCCTCACTGAGGGGTGGATCCTCCTTGTAATAATAATCCTCCTCATAATCCTCATCCCCCCCCTCCTCCTCTCCTCCATCCTGGTCCTCATAATCAAGATCATCCTCAAACTGGTACTCATCAATAATATCTAAAAAAATATCTACTGGCCTATACCATACCTCCTCTCCTCTCTCCTTTGGCTCATCACCCTCATCTACTGCTAGCTCTACATCACCTAGAGGAAAATCCATGGGGAAGACAAGAGCTAGTCATGAATATGACCACCACTCCTCATGTTCATCTGTGCTACCAACATCATCAGTTTCAGAGACTGGTGGCTAGTCGTGATTTGAATCATCAAAATTACTATCCTATACATGATCTATCATTAGCCAAATAGTGTCACCTGGTCTCTAGGTACTCCACACTAATCATCTAATGAAGGAGCACACCTCGGTGGTGTTTGTACCTATCCAAACTATCAGGTGACTCACTGATGAGGGCGCAACCCGAGACACGGAAAATAACCCACAAACAAGAGAATAATTTTATTATTCAGAAAATGGAGCTTCTTACATGCAGAGGATCTCAAATCCCCAAGTTCTACAACATATACAAGCTACAGAAAGCTACAGATTAACCCTTTCGCAATATGCGAGCTTGTCCCCAAAAAGTTACCCAACAATTAGAAAACCCGCCCATAAATAGAGCTCCTCATTAGTTTGGAGCCAAAACAACATTCAAATTGAGTTTAGGCGGTTTGGCGCCGAAAATTTACAACATGAAGTTCAAATTTGGAAAGGGCATTTGCAATGGTAACTTCTAGAAAGTGCGCCAACTTCGCGGGGCCATAACTTTTGATCCAGGACTCCGATTCGCGAACCGTTCGAACCGTTGGAAAGCTCTTGAAGTCAAGAAGCTCAAAATCTGCTAAGCCAATTTCAGCAAGTTTTGGGGCCGATCTGGAAGCTCTAAAGTGCCTCAAATCTGCTTCGAAGATTTTTAGGGCAACTGGGCAACAAAATTGCA